>CAHIKZ030004498.1:1470000-1657500 GCA_903632075.3 Acanthosepion pharaonis | reverse complement strand
CTCTCTCTTTCTCTTAGTCTGTTCTTATGTATTTATCTCATTCTGTTCATATTTATCTGTCAGTTTCTCTCTCTCCTCGCACACTGTCCTTATCTATCCTCAATATGTTCGTATCAATTCTGTCAGAAAATTGTCCAAAGTTCATTTCGAAATAAATATGATAGATAGATAACATATTCCGTTCATATCTATCTATCTATCTATCTATCTATCTATCTATCTATCTATCCCAGTCTCTTCATATTTATCTATCTATCCATTCCAGTCTCTTCATATCTATCTATCTATCCATTCCAGTCTCTTCATATCTATCATCTATCTATCTATCTATCTATCTATCTATCTATCTATCTATCTATCTATCCCAGTCTCTTCATATCTATCTATCCCAAGCCTGTTCATATCTATCATATCTATTCAATCTATCTGTTCTATCTTCTATCTATCTATCTATCCATCCTATTCTATCTATCTATCTATCTATCTATCTATCTATCTATCTATCTATCTATATATATCATATATATATCTATCCATATATATATATATATATATATATATATATATATATATATATATATATATATATATATATATATATATATATATATATATATATATATATATATATATATATATATATATATATATATATATATATATATATATATATATATATATGTATGTATGTATGTATTGTACGCATTAAAGATCGAATTTTACCCATGGTTAGAGACTTACATGATGTCTCCTTGTTTAAGTTGGTCAATGCTGCCATAATCCTTGCCTTCAGTTCATCTTTGTTGTCACAAGGTTTTATATATATATATATATATATATATATATATATATATATATATATATATATATATATATATATATATATATGCTCCTCAAAAATTTATTTTGGTTGAACTCTCTGGGGAGGAAGTGGGGTTTGTAAACAGTGACTATTACAGTTAATAATGCAAGACTCTTTGGTAAATCACTGTGTTTATCTAAAAATAAATACGCTTAAATTCACCTTCATCAATGGCTTAGTGGTAGAATCACCCCGACTGATGCCAATTCAGTCTGGTTTCGATCCTAGCTGGAGGCAACCGGACGTCTAGCTACGCTGATGAACTGTGTTACAGCCAAACAGTTTGTTTGTGGATGACAATAATAGTTAATAAAAATGAACACGCTACCACCCCTGTCTGAATGATTGGATTTCTCTGTATCCCTGGAAATTATGAATTTATATGTGCGTTTAAAACTCAGGGAATTTAAAAACAAGTTAATCCAAAAATCGCTTGAAGAAGAAACAGAACTAATGCTTTTAATTTAATTATATAATTAAATTTGAAGTTGTTAGCTTCATTTTTTGAAACAGGGTTATTACTGTGTAGCGAATAAACCATATCGTAAATCAGTTAATTTTTAATATATATATATATATATATATATATAGAGAGAGAGAGAGAGATAGATAGATAGATAGATAGATAGATAGATAGATAGATAGATAGATATATTATTCATACATGTATATACCGAGTGTAACAGCAAAATCGTGTTATGGCATAATCGTCCACCCCACAAAATGTTTAATATCTAAAAGACCATTAAACTAATTGGGTTTCTTTTTCCAGGTTTTCAGATAAGACGGTTAGCCATCTTGACACCATTTGTCGTAAGAATCACTGAAAAACCCTTTGAGTTATTCAGCTAGAAAGAGAACAGATTAAAATCGTTTTGTGTCAGCTCCACTATATCTTCCCAACTGAGCAATGGTGAGAGGAAAAAGATTATTCAAACCTTCAGTAATGGTGCCAACATTCATACTCTGGCTTCCATCTTCAAAGTCCATTCAAGAACCATCAAGAGAATGGTGAATAAGTTTTAAAAAGACTGAACAGTAGAGAAGAAAACTGGATCAGGAGGTCACATCAGCAAGAAGGATCATCATTTCAAATTAGAGCTAAATACATTCTTATTGTTCAAAATAGAGTCCAATAGTGTTATAAAAACGTTGTAGAATTCCAGTAAGATATCTTTAATCATTTCTAAGATACAACAGTATCAAATTTTAATTTAACAATTGGACAATTTTACTGTTACACATGTTATACATACATACATACATTTATATATTATATATACATACATATGAGTACATGATTTATAATTCCGACACGAACTTAGTCTATACCGGGGTTGAATAACACTGAAAAATTATATAAATAAGATTATTCCCCACATGAGGTGATTTTGGATGTCATTGTGTATTAATTATATTGCTCTGTATGTACTGATAAATACACTGACCTATTTTGTGGATCAGTTTTAACATTATATATATATATATATAATGTTTTTAGTGAATAAAAGTGTTTGAGTAGAGATCTGTTTTTTTAAGCATGCTAATTAACACCAGTCTGGGTTTTTCAAGAGCCTTTAATGAAGGAAATTGACTATTTGATCCTCGCTTCGCGTGAGGTCCTTTGTGATTGAATGTCTAAAAGCAAAATCGCCTATACGCTGATTTCTCCAACATAAGGGAACACAGGTTCAAACCCAACCAAAAGGCGCATTTTAATTACCGTATTTAGGACGCACTGGGGGTATAAGACGCACCCCAATTTCAGCAGGGAAAAAATCAAGAAAAAATTAGTAATTAGTAAAATTTTTAGTAACTGGTAGAGCCTAGGGTATATTTATGAGATATTATTTTGGTTAAACGAGTCGTGATTACAATTAAACGAAAAATAAAATAATAGGAAAAAAAGAACACAAGCCTATGAAAACTTTATTATATCCAAAGGTAAGAAAACAAAATAAAAATCAAGCAAGTATTACAATTGAGCAAAACAGTACAGTTACCATTAAAATTTAGTCAAAAATCTTCCTATATATGATCTGTACAACCTGCGTCTTGTAAATGTCTTATTGGAATATTTAGGACATAAAAATTCTGATTGTATTTATACCAATGCAACCAGAAGTTATCACAAGAAAAATATTAATGAAACAAATATATTTTACAAATATATAATTTGAATTAATTGCATATAATTTTAGTGAAACAAAGTACTACTATTAAACGTGATGAAATTAATATAATGAATAGTATCAATTATAACACTTTTAATCTGCATAACAAACAGCCTTTTAAATAATAACAATAGGTATATGACAGTTACTCTAAAGTCTAAGCTTATAGGAGTTGCCAGGTAGCTAATTTCGGCCGACTATCGCGAATTTTAAACCTACATATGGAATATAAGACGCAGGGGAATTTTCAAATATATTTTTAGTAAAAAAAAAAAAAAGTGCGCCTTATATACCGTCAAAAAAGGTAGATATCAAGTTTTCTGTTTAAAAAGCGGAGACGTCCGCGCAAACATGCATTTGCTAATATAAAATCTCTAATCCCTATTTCGTGTAGTTTTCATTAAAGACTACTGACAAGCTTTTTTTTTTAAGCTTTTTTTTATTTTATTAAATTTTTTGTTCGTATATTTTTTTTTTTCAGGACAAATAGTGCATAAAAACTGTCCAAATGTTCTATATATCCGAGGGCTTTCACTTTGTGGTCATGTTCATAGTTGAAATTATTGTGTGTTGGCTCAATAATATCAACCTTGAACACGGCCACAACAGGCTGACCGTATTTGGAAAATAAAAAAATAAACATTTCCATCACTATAAATACACATATATAAAAATGTATATATTCAGTTAAAAACAAAATCCTTGATAATGACTTATAGAAAGCTCGAATATACTGAATGAGGCAAAAGTGTTCACTGATATATATATATATATATATATATATATATATATATATATACACACACACACATATATATATATACACACACACACATATGTATATATATGTGTGTGTGTATATATATATACACACAGATATATATATATATATATATAGAGAGAGAGAGAGAGAGAGAGAAAAGACAGAGTCAAAGAGATAGATATGAACAGACTGAGATAAATATGATGAGACTGATAAAGATAGATAGATAGATATATATATATATATATATATATATATATATATATATATATATATAATACATGAATCATTCATACAAAAACAAATATATAGATTCATGTAATTATAAATTAAACTGCACCTATAATCGAAATTAAATATATATATATATATATATATATATATATAGAGAGAGAGAGAGAGAGAGAGAGAGAGAGAGAGATAGATAGATAGATAGATAGATAGATAGATAGATAGATAGATAGATAGATGAGGCAAATATCGCGTACGGTACGGATGATTTATTAAAAGTATGATTACACATGAAATTTTTATTTACCAGTTATTTGATTGTTATATGTGCTGTTCAAAATGGCTTCCTTCTTTTTCAATTCCTTGCCTGCCTGATTCGTTAACATGTCGGAAAACTTCTCCGTCATTTTACTGCATTCATATTTAATTCTTTAAGTTCCCCAATACTTTTTATTTTATAAACAAATGGTCCCACAGGAAAAAAAAAATCTAATTCTTTCCAAATTCAGATGAAGATTGGTAAGTTTGTGCGTGTGTTTAAATAAGTTCTCATAGAGCCGTGGGTCAGATAGGTGAACGTAAAGCATGTAGTTGTGTGACCAATGTAATTATTTATAAGTTCGGTTTGATCAGGAACACAGTTCCTTAAGGGGCATTCGAACTCATAAATTAATGTTCGTTCGTTGTTATTTTGATTTTGCTGCTGTGTTGTTATTTTTGAGGATAAGGTTAGCTGTCTTAAATTTTTTGTAGTAGATATTGAATTTGATTTTTTTTTTTATTCGGGTCAATTCGAGTCCATCCGAAACATGCGAGTAGAAAACACATAATAATAAGGATCGTTCGGTTGGCAGTAAATTCGACCTTGTCAACCGAACGATCCTCTGTGGCCGAATCGGTAAAAAGGCACGTCAGGCTATATGACGGTTCCGTATAGGATACTGGTTCGAATCCTGTCGGAGGACGAATATATGATGATTTCTCGGACATTCAGGCCGGTAAATGTTGTTTAATACTGTTTATTATAAATAGATCATTTATTTAAATATTTGTATCTCTAAAAAGAATGTTAAACATAAAAATGTCTTTAAATAATTGTCAGACAATATATATATATATATATATATGTATGGAGTAGTGGATAGTGGCTGGGATTGTGAGTCAGTTTTAACATATTCAAAATTCTATCTTGTGTTAATAGGGCTCATCTGGATTATACCAACGGATTTCTATCTATATCTATATATATATATATATGATTCGCTCACACATATATGACACATCAAGGTGTCATATATGTGTGTGTGTGTGTATATATATATTTGACACCTTGATTTTGGGTGATAAATAATGTGTGAGCGAATCATTAAAATATGAGTAGAGCACTTGCTGTCACTTCAAATCTATGGCCTTGCACCAGACTATCTTGAGTTTAGTAAATAATTCCTGCGGGTACTTTGTCGTGGCGTAGCGGTTAGCAAATTTATTTCATAAATAATCCTCGATGAGTGGTTCAAAATTTGTCTTTTGCACTGAAAACTAAGTATCGTAGAAAATTATTCTGAAACTAGATACAAACCCAGAATAAGTCAGCAGAAAATTAAAATGCCTACCATCCCACTCCACCCACCAAAAAAAAAGCAAAAAAAAAAACAATATTTTGTTAAAAGTTTGTGTAGTCTGGAACAAGGCCATACATGTGGGGCGCCCAGTGAGAATTTATTATATTTATTAAGGTTATCTTTCTGGGACGGAAAGTGGAGTCGGCAAATCGAGTTCGAGTACTGGACTAGTTTGTTGCATTCATTTTTGCACTTATGGCTCTAGGAAAAGACACTAATCCATTTCTTCTCTTTATCAAGCTTTGGTTTTCAAATAGCCGGTCAGACTAGGCTCCCCGGTCTAGCGGAAGGATTACTTTTTCGATTCCAATCAAACCCTGGTTAAAAGTCAACGAGAAACCACTTATCTTTTCCAAGAATACATGGCAATTCATAGATAATTAAGAGAAGGGATCTGTGGAGAGTTGTGATCGCCTGCGATAAAAACAAGTTATATGCCATGCGTGACACACGCTTAGGCGATCATGTATCTTTCGATACATGACTGACGAGGCAGATTTTTTTTTCCCCACAGATTTCTTTCTGTGGTAGACCAGTTGTCATCCAAGGCTGTAGAACCCAGTCTGTCCTGCTATTTACCCAAAGCTGAAGGCGGAGGGGGGGTAGAAGAAGAGTATTCATACCTTTCCCAAGTGTATTAATTAGCACGTAAGTGGATGTAATGTATTCGACTGGAATTCGAACTCGGCTTTCCGATTCCTCAGTCCAAGCCGTTATCCATCATTATTATTAGTAGTAGTAGTAGCAGTAGTAGCAGCAGCAGCAGTAAATGTCATTGGCGTGAAAGAAATACAAAACTAAGAAGAGTTAAAAAGAAAGAAAGAAAAAAAAAGAAGGAAACAAACAAACAAGACAGGAGAGAAAATAAATAGTGAGTTAAAAAAGAGAAGAAAAGAGAGAGACGAATAGAAAGGACCATTTGAAGATAGCAGCGTTTCAAAAGCTAAAAATGTCCCAAAAATGAAGGCATTTCATAATCATTGGATAATAATACGCAAAAAAAAGCAAAAGACAAAAATAACTGTTGAGAAAGGAAAACAAAGATATTAAAAGAAAAGTCCCCGCCTTTTTTGTTTTTTTATAAGCACATCTTTTTTTTATATGTTTTTTTTGTTTGTTTGTTTTAAGGACGAAACTAAACTAAGGAATAAAAAGTGAAAGAAAGAAAGAAGAAATAAATACATTTTTTTTGTTTTTAAGTCAGCTTAGGCCAACCTTTTTACCGACCGACCGACCAACCAGTTAAAGTTAACTTAAAGAAACGGGAGATAGAAAGCCGTTAACATCTAAAATTGTTACAGACAGACAGCTAGCTAGCTAGCTCAATAGACCTGAGATAGATACAGATTTTCTAAGCCCGGCTTAGATGTAGCACAAAGCCGAAAGTATAGGGCACCCAGTGAGGATCGAACTCACTACTCAGTCGTAATTGTTCTAGCAAGGCAAGCTTTCTAACCATTACACCACATCGAGGCGCCCCAGATCGATAGATAGATAGATAGAAGAACAGACTGATAGCTAGCTAGCTAGAACAGACTAGAACAGACTGATAGATAGATAGATAGATAGATAGATAGATAGATAGATAGATAGATAGGCAGGCAGGCAGGCAGGCTGACTGACAGACCCATTGACAAGGGACCTCTTTAAGCAAATTTCGGATCTATGTAGAACCCTCGAGGGCAGGGCTCCTACCAGGAAAACCTTAACTTTCTCTAACCCCACCCACAATTTACATAGACACAGACACACACACACGTACATGTGTGTGTGTGTGTGTGTGTGTATGTAAAAATGCCCAAGTAGAAAGAATCTCCGCTGAAAAAAAAAGAAAAAGAAAAGAAGTACTTGCCTTCACGTCCGCCGCCTGTAAACACTGGGGGGCGAAATAATGGGGTTTGTACTCACGACGTTGTTTGCTTTAATCAAAGAGAACGAGAGTGAAAGGAAAGTTTACTACTGCAAGACAACAGACCCAGGAGGGTCTTTTTAAATGAAAGTAAAGAATAGAGAAGAAGACAAAATAGCAACGAAAAAAAGAAGAAAAAAAAAACATCTATATTTATTTACAAAGCTTACTGATTATATGAATTATTGTGTAAAAACCGTGAAAAAGGATTTACAACATAGACGACCTGAACAAAGGAAGGGTATTGTTCTTTTTTTCTTCTTTTTAAAATCGTTAAATGCACGAATTATTATTATTATAATCATAATAATTATTATTATTATTATCATTATTATTATTTAACATTGTTTTTATATTAATTTTAATTTACTCTCAATTTTGTTGGTATATAAAAACGCGCATTTAAAAAAAAAAACAACTACTTTTGCCGTGGTTAGCAAGCTTGTCTCGTGTAGATCAATCACGACTGAGAAGTGAGTTCGATCTTAACTCGGGGCTCCATATTTTCTCCTTGTGCCACATCGAAGCTATTCTTAGTAAAATCGCTATATTGACACCCTGTGTGATGGTATTATGACTAGGGGGTCGATTACTGATGATCGAAATGGACATTTACGGGGATTTTAGATGCGTCGTCGCTGTTTTAGTAAACGATAGTCTCCCCAAAATGTGCCCTTCTTTTTAAAGTTAAAAAAAAAAAAAACAAGCGGTCTGGGTTTAACAAAAACGTAATAATTTATAAATTTCTACCGCAAAAATAATAAAAATGAATATATCGTTTATATTATCACACGTCATCTAAGTTTCTAGTTTAAGAAAAAAATGACTGGAAATGTAACTTAGCTTCGAAACAAGCGACCACTAACAACGAAATCATTTAGTTTTTTTATGGTTTTTAAAAACACACAAAAAACCGTGTCATGAAAAAGTGGTCTTTTTAAAATCAAAATATCACTTGTACGGAAAAAAAAAATAACTTCAGTTTGTGGGGAATAAAAAAAAATATTTTTTTTTATTTAAAATAGGCAATAATTTTTATTTTAATAAAATAAATGTTTTACTTTTAAATTTAGGAGGATTCTTCACAAAAACACGATATACCTATCGAAATAAAATTCATTTTCAATAATGAAAAACATCTTTCTTTTATTTTGTTAGATTTTAAATTTAAAATCCATATTTAATTTATTTTTATAGTAAAAAAATATTTTAAATCAGCTAAAATGTTTCTAAATTAAAGAAACATATTTTAAATTTTTAATAGACAAAAATAAATCAGTTCAGTTATTCCTTCATATATTTGGTGTCAGCTTTTTTTTTTGTTTGTTTGTTTTTACAATGTTTCCACAGATTCTTCTAGAATCTACACTTTGTGTATATTGGCTTAGAATATGAGGCTAGTTTTAAAATATCAAAGTGGTAATATAAAACAAAGCATATTTGGTGTGTGGAAATTGTTTGAAACTCTAAATTTAAATAAACGTTATCTAAAAAAAAAAGAGGTACCCTAATAAATTTCTGCTTTTTTTTAAAAAATCGATTTTTTAAAAGACAAAAAAAACAAACTTTTTTTAGTTACAAATAACAATTGATGCGTTGCTTAACGAACTTCTTTTTAACCCTAAAATTAATTTAAAATGTATTAAACAAAGTTAATAATTTTTAAAAAGGTTAACTTAATGATACTAAATTAATCAATTTTCTTAAAATATTAATTAATATTTTAATATTACTCGTTTTTAATTACTATCACGAAATGAAATTTCCTAACTTCTTCGTTCAAAAATGTGACTTTTTTCTGTTGCTTTTTTTCCGACCACACACAACCGAATCATTTTGTCTTTCGAGAAAACGTCAAAAAAATGTAACCAGAGAAAGCCTCAAGTGGCTTTTCCAGATGCTTAAACACTAACTTACACTACAAACACAATTAATTTAATTTACAATTACAATTACATCTATAAATTAAAAGTCGTATACGTCTAAATTAGGAATAAGTAATGGTCTCTCTTTTATGTTCTTTCAAGACCTAGGCGATCATGGCTCTCCACAGGCTCCTTATTTTTCTTCGTTATCCGTGAATTGATACGCATTCTTGTGAAGTGTAGTGGGTCGTTTACTCGTTGTTGTCATCTTCTCCACAGGGTGAAAATGCAGCATAATCCCCCACCCTGCGCGTTCAAAAAAAAATAAAATAAATAAGTTCAATAAAATGTGAGCACATTTCATTGATTTTTTTTTTTTTTAATAATTTGTGACAGCAAACACAACTTGAAATTTCCTGGTTATGTAAAAATGTAATATTTTTATCAATAATACATGTGAATGACGTCACTGGGCCACATTTTTTCAATTTTTTACTCCTAGATGCTATAGCCCAACATATACTATTTTGGAATCAGGCCGACTCCGAGAGCAAATTAAAAACATTCCGGGTCGGATCCGGACCTGCAATCCTGAAATTTGGGATTCTCAAGTTTCCATTAGTGAGATTGTTTTCAGCGATTTTTTTTACGTGATTTTTTGCGACGAATTTTTTTGTACGATAACAATTTTTATAACTTGGAAGTAAATTTGGGAATGATCGAAATCAATTGCGAAATCCAGCAAAAGTCAAAGCAAAAAATTGTTTGAACGGAAAGTAAGGACCTACGTACATCAAACTGCCTTTAAATTAAAATGGCCGCAGAAGAATTATCGTTGTACTTTTAAGGTAAGCTTGAATATTAATCATTTACTTGATTTCAGTGAGGAAATGAAAGAAAGAAAAAAAGAAGTGAAGAGAGAGAGAGAGAGAGAGAGTGAGTGAGAGAATCAGATTAAGCTGATAAGAACAGATACTACACTTTGATCTCATCCCAAAAGGCCGAGAAGCGTTTGTATTTTCTTGCCACCCCACACTGATAGGATGTAAGACAAGGTCAATTTAATGGGAGGGGGGGGTCGCCAGGCCCCACAACCATTGGTTTCGCTTGCATCGGTATTACTACCGACTCACCCCCTCCTTAGTTGCAAAGAGGGGGGGACACTGCTGCGGGCACCTGTTACCCCGATACGGAGCACTTCTCAATAAATAATATTTTCAGTTGCGCTCTGTTCGAAGACAGACATACGGCTGAGAGCTGAAATATAGTTTGTCCGCGAGTGTATCTTCTTGCCACGCCACGCTGGCAAGCTGTGACAAAAGGTCAGTTTAAAAAAATGTAATGAATTTGGGGAACCCGCGCGCGTTAACCCGAGCCAGTTTCACAAATGACCATCCCCTTCCCCCGACAATCGTCGGTCTATTTTTGGACCTGGCCCTTTTGAACGTTCACGCGGTCTGGCGACCGCGATAAAAACGGCATTTTTTTCGGACGCACATTGTCGAACGACGGAACTCAAATAAGGCAATCGCCAAAAGTCAAGTTACTATAAATTAAATAATATCGTCTGCTGAGTTGTTGTTTTTTTTTAAATTATTATTAAGATAAGTGTTCGTAAGATGTGGATTTGGCTAATCAATTATATTTTATACAATATTAAGATTAATTAACAAGATTAAGTATAAAAGGCCATTCGTCTGCTATCATAATTAAAGCATATCCACATCTTAAGGTGTAGAGGAGTTTTCTGCGGTCTGATGGAGCATTCCTTTTTGTTTCAAGTGATTATTCATAATTATAAATTATGTATGTGTAAATAAATAGGGCATAAATTTATGAGTACTAAATAAGTGTCTGTGTCTCTGTTCTTTATTAATGTCTCAATTCGACATTGGGGACTCTATATATAGTACAGTGCCCGGGAAAATTCGGTAATTTTGACAAGGTAGGAAAATCCGGTAACTTTGAAATAAAAGTTGATTAAAAATTGATTTTAGAGCCGTTCTGGTGTAGGGATTTGGGGGCTAAGCGCCCATCTCGTATATTTTTTAAATAGAATGAGACTATATAAATATAGCTTTTCCTTCTTTAAAATCGTCCTGGGTATGACGTTAAACTACGTCCAACAGCAGTGTGAGCTGTATAGGTGAGTACAATGTTTTATATTTCTTTAAGGCATGGACTACCAGGAATCCCTTCATTGAGTCTATCGGGCCCTTTTCCAATCAACCTGAGGGCTCCAACTACAACAGAAATTATTGATGTCCTCATGTGTCACAATTTTGAGATTTCCTTTTCAAGATCCTTGTATTTTGATAATTTTTAAGATCTTCAAAGGCACATTAAAATCTGTAGGAACTACCATGTTAATAAGAAATCACATTCTGTTTTTACGGTCTTTGATCACGATGTCTGGACGATTAGCTTTGATTGTTCTGCCTGTGTTTATTTTATTATTATTATTATTATTATTATTATTATTATTATTTCCTTATTATGTCTGTTTGATGTCTGTTGTATTCAGGGTCCCAACCAGTGACCTAAGGTCCCAAATGGCTACATGACATTTTCGAGGATTATTTTTGAACTCATTTTTAAAAATCCTAAGATCACACAAATTTTACATAAATAAAATTCTTTTGTAACGTTTAAGATGTACTTGTGAGTACAATTTTTTATATTTGTTTAAAGGCATGGGCTGCCATGAATCCCTTCAATGAATCTATCGGACCCTTTTCCAATCAATCCGAGTGCTCCAACTACAACAGAAATTATTGATGTCCTCATGTGTCACAATTTTGAGATTTCCTTTTCAAGATCCTTGTATTTTGATAGTTTTTAAGATCTTCAAACCGTCCTGGATATGACGGTAAACTACATCCGCGTCCTGGGTTAGACGATAAATTACGTCCAGCAGCAAGGCCTCTGATCAGGAGGTTTTGAGGAGCGTGGAACCGCCTCTTAATTGCTGGTGTTCTCAAGTCCACCCTAACCCAGAGTGGTAGCACCTGTTAGGGTCCCAGCTATGGGCAAATAGTTAACACCCAAACCTGTGTAAAAATAGCAGAAATATTTTGTAATAAAAAAACATTATTATCAGCGATAATTTTTGAAGGAAAAATTATTATCAGCAATACTTTTAAAAAATGACATCAATGCAAACAGCTATACATTCTTTGAAAAAAAAAGACATGACCAGCTATAGATTTCTTCAAGGAAAAATATTCCCAGAAATAGATTTTTCAAGAAAAACATATTACCAGCTATAAAAAATTTATCGGCACTAAATAACCCATTGAGGTTGATATGCCGTAAAACAAAATAAAACAAGCCAATCTAAACCAAAGAATACATATTCTGTTCATACGAATCTATCTTACAAATGTTGTCGGCATTAAATAATCCACTGAGGTTGATATACCGTAAAAAAACAAACCAAACCAAACCCAAACCTTCTTTAAAAAGAAATTACTATCCAAAACTTAATTTATTTACTATTTTTTATTAAAATAATAATTTAAAAAGAAGATACAAGAACTTAACTTCAACTTACATATGTCGATTTTATTTGCTTGAAAACTATAAGAGTAATTACCGTATTTTGACGGCATATAAGACACACGGGTGTATAAGACGCAGTCTAATTTTAGCAAGGCAAATCAAGAAAAAATAGTAATTAATAAATTTGATAAACCTACATATGGCATATAATACGCAGGGGAATTTTAAAAGATATTTTTAGTAAAAAATGTGCGCCTTATACGCCATCAGATACGATAAATAAATACTTATTTAAAAAATACTTATTTAAAATAAAAATATTGGAGTAGGGCTTGGCCTCCGATCACCCCCATCTAGAAAGTACGGCCCTGATATTATTAGTATTGTATTGGAACCATCGATGTTTTTAGTTAATACTTATTTAAACGTAATGGTGTGGGGGTAGCTCCCTCCAGAAAGTACGGCCCTGGTATTGTTGTAGAGTTTTATCTAGCCCCACCCCCATAGTTAATACTTTTTAAAAAAATATTGAGGAAGGAGGCATAGCCCCCTAAGCTCCCTTCTGCAAATACGGCCCTGGTATTGTTGTAGTGGGGTTTTATCTGGACCCCACGATTTTCAGTTATTTAAAAATATAAGGGAGCGATGCTTAGCCCCTAAATCTCTATTCCAGAACGGCCCTAAAAAATCTACTTCACAGTTACCGGATTTTCCTACCCTGTCAAAATTACCGAATCTTCCGTTACTGAATTTTCCCAAATTCTATTGTACTTTTTCTTTTAATTTATGACATTGGATTTTGCCCACTTTTGGCGTCATATTTTGTCTGTTGGGGCATTTTGCCCACTGGGATTTTGTAATAATGCTACCATTTTTAAACAGAATATATTTTGGTAGAATCGGTGCCGTAAAAATCGGACCATAATTCACGAGTTAAACTATATATATATATATATATATATATATATATATATATATATATATATATATATATATAAATTTCTCAGAGTTATTCTGTAGAAAAAGGTAATATTTATAAATATAAATGACAATAGGAAAACTGTAATAGTTGCCGACGCGTTTCGTCCAATGTGGACTTTTTCAAGGCAAACAAAATGAATTTATTTAAACAAAGTAACTAATAACAACAAAAACAGAATGTCCTTAGCAACTGGAAGAATTTAGAGAATGCTATTTTCATACTGTTAACTGAAAATTACGTCAATTACTGTCACGTGTGGAGATATTGTTTTTATTGGTGTTTTTCTGTGATTCAACCATTTTCTTTTGATTTCACGATATTGTTGTGTACGTCTGTTTGGGAGAGTGGTAATTCTGTTAAGAAAGGTGAAATAGGGAAAAAACCTGGGCGTAGAATAATATTTGGATAATATTCAATGGCGGCTCTCTCTAAGTGAGTTATTTTCTTTTTTTATGAGTGTAGCATTTTTAAAATCAAAATTATGGTTGAATTTATTTCTATGTATGACTAGTGCATTAGCTAAGTTGTTTTTGTGGGGTCTCTTTTGTGCTCATAAAGGAAAATCAAAAGAAAATGGTTGAATCCGTCATTAAAATTAATTGCGAAATCCAGCGAAAGTCACCCATGAAATAAAAAAAAAAAATTATTTGTACGGAAAATAAGGACCTATGTAATCAAATTGTCTTTAAATTAAGTGGCGACAGAAGAATTATCGTTGAACTTTTAAAAAGCAAGCTTAAATATTAATGCAATACTTAAATGCAGCAATCAATTTTGAGTTCTTCTGTAGTTTATTGTTGCCTATCGCATACGGCAGCAGTATGCCTCGCTAAAAGAAATCTCCGCCAACAGAGGACCAGATCGCAATCAAAAGAGCCAAGGCTACAGCGAGGAAAAGAAAGACCGGTGCAAATGAATTCCCAGATCAAACGGCATACAGGAGAGCTTTCAGTGCTGAAAATATGCAAAGACTTAGGGACTCTCAAACTCTTGAACAAGCCGAAAGCCAAATCAAGAGCCATCCGCAGGAGATAGCTTAAATGCTGCCCGAGATGGCGGCTTTTAAGCTAGTTTATATTTTCAAATACATTTTTTTTCGATATATATTGCCATTCGTACGAATGGTTGTTAGTTTCTTTTCCTCTGAGAAAACGCTCTAGATAAAGCCAGCTATTCTCTATTGTTTGAGTAGGAAATAAAATGATTAATATTTATTGTAATAAATCAACATAATTATTTACACGAATGATAACTTTGTGATTAAATCATTTAGCCCTTACAAGCAGACCAACCAACAAATTCTATCAATTAAATTCTTCAGAATTTCTTTAAATTCCTCCAAAGAGCCATTGTTGATGAAGCATACGAGTTACGTCCCTTGTTTTATGATCACGATTCCAGATTTTTACCATATCTTCTACTAATGTCGTATTTTAAATGGGAAAACAATTTAGAGTTGAAATTTGATCGCCTTTATCGTCAGCGAAACGATAGGTACCAACGTTGTTTTATTTAACAATTAAAATGCTCAGGTGTAGTGGTATGGACAATTTAGATGTGCTGATGAAGAGAAACCCTAATTAAGCGCATATTTTTAAAATGTAAAGGCGAACGCCCACAGCTTAATAATAGGAACTTTAAAAAAATTGTATGCTGAAGCAAGTTGCTAGGATCTATGTTAAAATCTATTAGTCGTAATAACTTTATGCTCCATTTATGCATACAGGTCGGCTGCGTACTACAAACGCCCTCAGCCCTCGACTTTAGTCTGACCCTCGTGCTTTGTGACCCTCGCTATTTTATCAACATTTGTTTTTATTTCTACCTATATTTATATACGTTACAAATTAAACTAATCCCAATTGACAGTTATTAAAGTTTATAGGTACCTTCCCTAATTAGGTACCTAAGGTTTAAAATGTTTTGTTTTTTTAAATGAAAAAGCATTCTTGAAGATTTCATTTTAGCTTTAATCGAAAGCTAAATGATTAAATTTATTATTTACAGTAAATAAAATATTCTGGTGGATTTCAAATGAAATTTATATAGATAGGATATTTCAATCTTTTGGCCGATTTAAGAAAATTTTCTTAAAAAGCGGCCATTTTCTTAATTTTAAGAAATTTGTAAACAAAACAAAATTATCGGTTTTAAAAATCTTCCAAAAATAAAATTTAAACTTGTGACACGTTTTTGGTGTAAAATTAGCAAATTCAAAGTTAAATTAATCTGATTTGAAATAAACATTACTTATTTATATCATAAAAAATGGATAATAAATTTTCGCAGATTTCTACGTCATTTTAGCACCTTTCTTTTTCTTTTCATCCAAATCCCGGATTTTTTTTTTGCTAATGCTAAGTCTCGAAAAGTTGCCATATAAAATCCACTATTTTTTATCAATAATAATATTGAATGTATTAAATTATTCAGCTTTTTTAAAATTTAGATACATTATATTTATTTTCAATTTTTCTAGTTGAATTGTTCACTTATATTGCATACTAGCAGTAGAGCCCGGCGTTGCCCGGGGATGTAACAGTAAGAGATAGATCAAGTATCGACCATCATAAAGGCTGAAAAATAAAATTGACAAAGATTATTGTTTAAGGTTGACGGACAGGCATGTCTTAATTAGTTTTTTTTTTGTTTTTTTTTACGAATTGGTCAAACCCAAACTCAAACAAAAACATTATTTTCAATCGTTATGAGTCTACCGATTGAATAGAATTTTTCAATTTTATTATAAACAATTGTCTTGTAAATGGAATTTTTAAAGCATTCTGAATGTAAATTTAAAGAAAAAAAATGTGCAAAACAATAAGAAACACTACCTGCCAAAAAAAAGTTTTGTTGAAATCGGTTGAAAAATGTAGGAAATCCGATCCCATATATAAACGAACACACACACACACACACACACACACACACAAACAACCAACCTGGGTTTTATAAGTATAACTCGATATGAGTTGTCCCCCTTTCATTCTCGAAATAGCGATGCCTCTTAATCGTGTTTTCAAATTGATTTCATGCAAAAACAATTGTGTTTTTTCCCATTTTTGGCGCTGTCAGAACCACCGCCGGGTAATTTTACGTAGTCCTGTGAAGTTTTGTTGAAATCGGTTGAAAAATGTAAGAAATCCGATCCAATATATAAACGTACAGACACACATAACCTGAGTTTTATAATAAGTATGATGATCCATTATTGTACATAATTAGGTTACAATAAACTTTGTATTTTATATGATTACTACCTTAAAACTGGCACATGCCGAGTATGTATAAAAAAATATTAAACCGAAACCCCCAGGTAGTACCTCTCCTTCGGGAGAGGGCTGGGTTTATTGCCAGGCGCCTTTAGTTATCCCCAAAAGGAGAATTACCGAGAGGACTTGTACAATTTTCCAAGTTAAAGACGTTATAATCTGAAGAAATTTTTTTTTCAATAATGAAGAATTTTTACAAGAATTTTTTCATTTTTTTAAAATTATAATAAAGTTTCAAAAATCTTTTTAAAATTCTTCAAAACTTTGATCGCGTTAGATTATTAAAATTATTAAATGACTACTAAAGTGAAAATTGAAAAGTTTAATACAAATCATCACGTACTAAGATTTTTAAAATGAATTAATTATTTTGTGTGTGTGTGTGTGTGTGTGTGTGTGTGTGTGTGTGTAAACGTGCCCATGTTGACAGTATGGGTGACCATAAACGACATTACCAGAAAATAAGATCGATGACTAGTAAATTTAAAGTTAACATTAACTAAAATTAGATTACGGAAAATATTTCCAACATTTTTAAGATTACTAAGTACTTAAAAATTATATTTAAAAAAGCGTTCACCTGTCATTTTCTTAAATTATGTTTTAACAGATAAAGTCTCCGTAGAACAACAAACATGTCAACACCTTTAGCAGCACTTGTTAAGTGATTTACGAGCGATGACAAGAACGTAATCACCGCTGATGTTTGTTTTTTTAATCCATTTATTTTCAACTTAAAGTAAATAATATTTGTTTCAAATCAGATTAATTATACTTTCAGCTAATATTCCTCCAATAAAGTTTCCGAAAAGGTTATTTTATTTTTGGAAGATTTTTTTTATAAAGAGAATTACATTGCGATGAAAAACGATTAAAAAAAAGGCTGTTAATCAGCTATTTTTCACACTATTTTTACATTATTCGGACTATTGTCCTCATCTTTGTTGCCATATTTATCATAACGTTTCGGTCGCTGTACGCTCCGGCCTTCTTCAGGTGGTTAGAATGTCGAACTGAACCCTTTATTTCGCTCACTGGGGTAGACTGTTCTAGTTCCATGTGCCATGTCTAATGGACGTCAGTTATCAGTTATCGCCTGTGAACACCCCTCTCCAAGTTCTCCATCGCCTTAACCAGGTATTGAACTTACAACTCTTTGGTTTCTGTCACTGGATCTAACTAACGCTTTTATCCACTGTGCCATGTGTCTTTGAGGACACAGCTATTTTTTACCAAAAAAAAAAAAATTGAAGTAAATCGATTCCAATCAATATAATTTCTGTTTGAAATACATTACAAAGTATTTTGCTTACAGGAAATAGTAAATTAAATTCTTTAGCTTTCATTTAAAGCTAAAATGAAAGGTTCAAGTAAGTTTTTTCTTCTTTTTTTTTTAATTTCTAAAATTCATTTTAATCCTTAGGTAATGCGAATTATCGTGAATTAGTGGATGTTCCTACGTTAAACCCACTTTAATATTTGACTTTGCGTCATATTCGGTAGCGATGGGGGCACGCTGAAAAATACTTTAAAATTTAAATGTAGCTGAGTGGGAGGGCGAGCAGTTGTCATAGATTCGTGGTGGTGGTGGGGTGGGGGTCAGTTACGAAACCCTTACACTGGCCTTGCATGCATACGTAGATATTTTATATTATTAATGTCTTAACATTAAAATTTGACTTAAAAGTTAAAATGTTAAATTTGTTTCTTTTTAATATACGAGGTTTTTTCTTTATTTATTTATTTATTTATTTATTTATATTTTATTTATGAGACTAGCATTTCGTCCACTTTTGTGATAAGAGGCTGTTATTTTGTCCATTGGAGTTGTCTCCTGTAACCGATGAATAATATATATATATATATATATATATATATATATATATATATAAATAAAGAAAGAACAGTAAATTCGAGCGTTCAGCTTCCATTTTTGAAACCTGGTTAGAACTGTGTAGCGAAAAAAACATTTTAAATCATTAATTTATAATATATATATATATATATATATATATATATATATATATATATATATATATATATATATATATAGATGTCCCAAAATAATGTATATATATATTTAAAATGTTAATAATTTATGATATACAAATACCGTGATGTGAGAACTTATATGGATGAAAATATGCAAAACAGATGGATTGAAGAAGAGAGACAGTTGAATACTCACCTAGATCACCAGATTTGACACCCTTTGATTTCTTTTTGTGGGGGTTTCTAAAAGACAAAGGTTATAACAGGAAACCTGAAACAATTGCTGAAATGAGAATAGCAATTGAAGAAGAATGTGCTCAAATACCAGAGGAAATGATACTGAACGTTTGTAGGTCTATTTCTTCAAGATATGAAAAATGTTTTGAACAGATCAGCAACCAGTTTGAGCACTTGATGTAAACTCATCATTATATGAACATTCTACCATTTCCCCAAGTAGTTTTTATCTTATTAAAGTTAATTTTCTATGTTTTTTGTATAGTTTACTGTCAAATTCATTAAATGTGTATTCTTTCTCTTGTATTAATCTTATTTACAAGTCAAAATACATAAATTGAATCAGTTATAACGATTCAAAGAGTGTATACATTATTTTAGGATACCCTGTATATATGAATTAGTAATTAAATAACTGTAAATGAATCAACGATTTTTTTTCACAACCAAAAAGTCTACGGGGCTTCTTTTTTTCTTTTTCTTTTTTTTTTAACCGATTTCATTTCTCAGGGGTTTTATCTTTATGTCATTAAGCTGAAAAAATGTTAAATAACGCCACCCACCTATCATGTATGGTGTCTACTTGTTCATTTAATTGGATTCCATTTTTTTAAAAAAGGAATAGTTTTGTATAATAATTAATTATTATATTTTAAATATATTGTAAATATAATTATTCTTAAATATATAATAAAATATATTATTATATTTTAAATATATTGTAAATATAATATTTTAAATATATTATTTTAAATATAATAATTAATTATATTTTAAGACTGTCTTTTCAAATTTCCGCAAATTTTTCTTACAAAATCCCCTTTAATAAATGGAATCCAATTAAATGAACAAGTAGACACAATACATGGGGGGAGGGGTGCGTTATTTAGCATTTTTCAAATTAAGAATATTTATTTATATTTCATTTTTAATCCTTTCATTAACGCTTCACTGAATATTTCACATTTACAGACTTGTGAACTTCGCTATCTTATTTGCTTCTTTTTTTTTTCTACCTGTATTTATATACGTTTCATATTAAAAGCATTATTAATTTATTAGCTTTTTTAAAAAGAGCGAAAAATTTTCGCAAATTTTGACGTCATTCTGGTGGTCCTGGGGGGGGGCTTTTTTTTTTTTTTTACAAATAGCGACATCTGTCAGAGAGATGAAATTTAAATTTTTATTGTTGCATTATTCCAAAATTTTAACACGTCAGCTTTTAATTGTTTTCCCATTGCGAGAATGTAGCTTCCCTATACCTTTTCTATAAATACTTTCATAGTAATTGTTCTGATGTGCTTTCCTCTTTCGTAGCAAGACTTGATGAATTTAAGTGCAGTACTTAATGAATTTAAGCGGAAAGGTCTCATCATTTTATAATTGAAATGACTAGAGATCTAACCATCTATGCTAACTAACAATTTCTTCCATCACGCTTCTCACTTATGGAACTTCTGGCGTCTTGCTTTTCAAAGATTTAAAGTATTTTTAATTCTTGTTCTTTCTTATATTCACCACTCAAAAATAAAATTTTGAATTTTGTTTTCCTATATGTACGTAAGAAAAACAAAAAAAATACAAAAACTTTATTTTTGAGTGGTGAATATTAATTTTTAAAATTTGCTTGTAGAGGGAGGTTACTTGTTCTTATTTAAAAAAAGAACTGAAAAATTTATATTCACAGATCGTGACATCTGTCAGAGAGATTAAATTTTAATTTTTATTATTGCCTTATTCTCAAATTTTAACACATCAGCAGATAGCTATTAATATCAACAACTGAGTACAAATCGTTATTAATTTAAAAAAATTAGTAATTAATGTATAATATTATATCCATAATTACATGTACAAGAATGTCGTTTTTGATAAAAGTTAAAAAAAAAAAGTAACCATAAATACGTAAAAAAAATATTATAATATGTATATTGTCAAAAATTCCTTCTTCCACAATAGCTATTAGTGTAACCCGGATATAAGAGAAACCCGGATATAAGAGAAACCCGGATATAAGAGAGATTTTCTCTGGTCCCAAATTAGAGCCTGTGTTACCCAAACAAAATAGACCAAACCCGGATATAAGAGAAACCCGGATATAAGAGACTTCTCCGGTCCCGACAACTCTCTTATATCCGGGTTATACTGTATAATGCTTATTACCTAAACAATAATTAATAACATTTTTTTAAAACATTATTTAATCACATTATGTCCAATACTTCGCTAAAAAAAAGAGAACACCCTGATGAAAAAAGGCGCCAAACTTGATTAAACAGGTTTTTTTTATCGCCTAAATGTTTATGTTATTAAGAAGAAAGACTAAAGTAATTTTTGGATATTTAAAAAAAATTTTAATCCTTTCTAGCACGCCCGAAATTTTAGTTAAAAATCTTGTTTTTTTTTTTTTTTTTTTTTTTTTTGAGTCATCAAAAATTACATATAAAACCAATCATTTTTGACAGTTTTGTAAACAAAAGTGAAATTCTCCGTTTAAAAATCGTGTAAAATCCAATTATCCTATTTTCAAAAATTATTTTAGGAAAATTAGAAAATTTAAAGTATACTTAATGTAATTTGAAACAAACGTTAATTAAAAGAAATTAGTTGGAAATAAGAGAAGCATGTCTAAGCGCGGTGATAGGTTTTAGCTGTCGCGATCTGTTAATCCAAGTCCTTAAATTTGTTTTTTTGCACATGCTGAGTCTCAAAAAAACCCCAAAAAACCCACTATTTTTTTATCCATAATGTTGAATGTGCTAAAATAAAATTATTCAACTTTTTAACAAGAAAAATCTCAAGTTGATGTTAAAATTTAACGCAAGATATTGTTGATTTATTTAAGATGGAATAATCTATATTATGACATGTCTCTAATTTGTATTTAGATACATTGTATTTATTTACAATTTTTCTAGTTGAATTGTTCACCTACATAGTATACTAGCTTAAAAGCCGCCCTATTGGGAGGCATTTAAGCTAGCTCCTAGAGAGGGCTCTTGATTGGGCTTTCATCAAAGGAAGGGATGAAGGAAGGAAGTAATTGATCGTTGCATTTAAGTATTGCATTAATATTTAAGCTTACCTTTTAAAAGTTCACCGATAATTCTTCTGCTGCCATTTTGATTTAAAGACAATTGTTTATACGGAAAGTAAGGACTGTTTCCGTACAAACAAGTATTTTTATTTCATGGGTGCCGTCCATTATTTATGAAGTATTGGCACGGCGTAACGACCGTGCGAACTAATTCAGAGAAGGATAAAAGTACATTTATAATAGGATACTTATGAGAATAGAATTTGGTCCACTTTTGGGATAAAAGAGGTTGTTTTTTTTTTGTTGTTTTTTGTCATGGATTCGTATTCTTTTGGACAATTCTGAATTAATTTCTAATTCTTCTTCAATAATTATGTTTTATTAATAACTAGCTTAAAACCCACCCTGTCGGGCGGCATTTAAGCTAGCTACTGCGGAGGGCTCTTGATTGGTCCTTCATCTCAATAGGTAGGGAAGAGTAGATTCGATAGGCGATAAACTACAGAAGAACTCAAAATTGATCGCTGCATTTATTGTATTAAAATTTAAGCTTACCTTTTAAAAATTCAAAATACTTCGTCGCAAAAAATCGCATAAAAGAATCGGCGAAAACAATTGCAGGAATGAAAACCTGGGAATCCAGAATTTCAGGATTGCACATCTGGATCCGACCCGGAATGTTTTTAATTTGATCACGGAGTCGGCCTGATTCCAAAATGGTATGATATGATAGGCTACGACCTCTAGGAGTAAAGTTGGAAAAATGTAACACACTAACATTCGCACCTTTATTTATATAATAGATTGAATGATCTATTTAATACATGTCTCTAATTTGGATTTAGATAATCTGCTGCTAAGCGTTGTTCTGCCGCCGATTGTGTTTGTTTTTTTTGTTTTGTTTTGTTTTGTTTTTCTTTATAAGATTCTCCCTGCAAACAAATTGTTGAGCTTTCGCTGCTAAAAGAACTATCGAGTGAAAATAATTTAGTCAACATGCGTTTTGCAAAAACTGTTTCATTGCTTGAGGCCATGAATCGTTTAAATAAATTTATTTACGGAGATAACATTTTTCAGGTATCCAGACGTAAAAAGTAAAAAATATAAAAATTGGAAGGGGTAATTTCTATATAAATTAGCATTGGAAGGGGTAATTTCTATATAAATTAGCATTGAAAGGGGTAATTTCTATATAAATTAGCATTGGAAGGGGTAATTTCTATATAAATTAGCATTGGAGGGGGTAATTTCTATATAAATTAGCAGGGGTCGGCAACCTTTTGCTAACTATGTTACAACTTAGGGTTTTAAAATCATTCGGTGTGCCAACAGCATACGTATTTTTATACAAGTCAAGGTCAATATCCCTGTTCTACAATATCTTTTATATAGTAATATATAGTATATATACTTTAGTACAGTGGTTGGCAACCTACGTCTCGCGTGCCACACGGAGGTGGAGGGTAGGTGATTCACGCCAAACCATTTTCAATGGCACGCAGCCGCAAATGACACCACGAAGTCCGATCCAATACCTACGACAACGCAAAGATATTTTTAGTTGTTTCAATTTTAATATATGCTAAAGTATATATGCTATATATTACGATATAAAATATATTGTTGAACAGGTATCTTGACCATGACTTGTATAAAAAATACGTGTAATGAAAACAGGACAAGAGATTCTGTCTAGTAATCGTTTATTCAATTAAGAATGCTACTACTAGTCTACCTGACAAACGGAAATGTATAGCTTTTTATAGTTGGATTATCAAGGGGGAGATAATCCATATTCACAACAATACGTATGCTGTTGGCATGATTTTAAAACCCTAAGTCGGCACATAGCAAAAGGTTGCTGACCCCTGCTTTAGTATATATTAAAATTGAAGCAGCTAAATATCTTCTTTGCGTTGTAGTAGTTATTGCTTCGAACTTCGTGATGTCATTCGAGTTTTCGTGCCATTGGAAATTGCTTGGCGTGGCACGCGTGTCGTAGGTTGCCAATACCTGCGTAAGAGTCTAAAAATGTTTCTCTTCCTTCAGTTGCTGTACGTGTCAGAATCGAAAAAATATTAATTTATCATTTTAGAAGGAAGAAAGCCTTTTCATAATATCGATTTAGTGTCAACTCGATCCTTGATCTTTTACAGAGTTATCGGAAATTAACTGCTTGTTTACAAATGTCAAGTTTGAAACTGCCTACCTTATTCATATCTGCGTGTGTAAATTGACTTTATTTTTATTTGGAAAAAGTTCTTTTTTTTTATATAAATAAACAACAGATATATACATTTAGGGTGTTTTAAGAAAATATTTTGAACAAGTAATTGCTTCAAGAAATAGATTTTTTTTTGTTTGATTTTTTTTTTTTACAAGTTTTCTCTGTCGTTAATCTGCAAACAAGATGTATACATTTTTTAGGGATCTAGGAACATTCGTCTAAAAAGAATATTGGTCTATGGGAAAGCTGTCTAAGGACATTGGTCTATGGAATAACTGTCTAAGGACATTGGTCTATGGAATAACTGTCTAAGTACATTGGTCTATGGAAGACTCGTCTAAGGACATTTGTTTAAGGAATATTCGTCTAAGGACATTGGTCTATGGAATACCTGTGTAAGGATATTGGTTTATGGAATACCTATCTAAGAACATTGGTCTATGGAATACTCGTCTAAGGACATTGGACTATGGAATACTCGTCTGAGGATATTTGTATTAGGAATACCTGTCTAAGTACATTGGTCTATGGAATACCCGTCTAAGGATATTGCTCTATGGAATACCGGTCTAAGGACATTTGTCTAAGGAATACTCATCTAAGGACATACGTTGATGTAATTCTCGTCTAAGGAAATTTGTTTCTATGTAATACCCGTCTAAGGAAATTAGTCTATGTAATACCCGTCTAAGGACATTGGTCTATGGAATACCTGTCTAGGGTCTTTGGTCTATGGAATACCTGTCTAAGAACATTTGTCTTTGTAATACTCGTCTAAGTATATTGGTCTTTGTAATACTCGTCTAAGTACATTGGTCTATGGAATACCCGTCTAAGGACATTGGTCTTTGTAATACTCGTCTAAGGACCATTGTTCTATAATAATATTTTCTAATAAATAATAAGTACGTACCCCCCACCTAAAAAAAGCTATACCGGAAGTTTAAGATGGCTTTCTAAGCATAGCTTAGATGTCGCACAAGGCCGGATGTATGAGTCACCCTGTGAGGATCAAACTCACTATTCAATCATAATTGATTTGGCGAGACAAGCTTGTTAACCATTACACCATGTCGAGTGCCCCAATGATTTCTAAGCGTAGCTAAGATACGGCACAAGGCCGAAAGTGTGGAGCACCCAGTGAGGATCGAACTCGTTACTCAGCTGTAATTGATCTAGTGAATAATATTTAAGAAAACACTTAGAGTAACATTAATTACTGATGATACATGTGGTTTATAAGCATTTATTGGCATGGACTGCTTGTAATACAGCCCACAGACCATAATTCTCTAGACAAATATTTCTTAGATGTATATTCTTTGGACAAGTGATCCTTAGACTAGTGTTCTGAATACCATTTTTTTTGTGTGTGTGTGTCACACTTTTAATTTTTAAAAGATAAGCAGGGCTGAAAGAAGTGAACCCGGTTCACACTCCTCTCCGTTTTTTGATCAGGAGTAAAAGTTTTGTCCCTTGTTTCCTGTTTAGGATTGGTTTTATTTTTTACCCGAGTCTATTTCAACTGTATACTTCTAACGTCTCTGTTTAAACTTTGAAATGTTATTTAGTAATTATTTAATTATTTTTTAATTAATATATTTTCTTCTTCCCAACAGGAGTAGATAGGTTTGCCTATCATCTGGTTCACAATCCTTCTCTGTCTTTTGAACAGGAGTAGAGGTTTATCCCTTGTTTCCTGTTTAGGATTGGGTTTCCGATTCCTTTTAAATTATATTACAACTCTGTATTCCTAACGTCTCTGCTTAAACTCTGAAATGTTATTTATTAATCACTTAATTATTTTTTATTTAATATTTTTTCTTCTCCTCAACAGGAGTAGATAAGTTCGCCTATCGTCCGCGTCACACTTATTTCCGGTCTTTTGAACAGGAGTAGAGGCTTATCCATTGTTTCCTGTTTAGGACTGGGTTTACGATTCCTTCTAAAATAAGTAACTCCGCAGATTCGTTAAAAAAAAATGAGCATATATGATGAAGATATTAATCTTTGTTATTAATAAGAGGAAATACCAAAGGATTATTTCATTATTAAATTATATTTTTTATTAATCCTTTTTGAGAACATTTCAAATGTTGGTTAAAAATCTTGTTTTTCTCGTCAACGAGGGAGCCAAATATTAATTAGTGTAGGAAATTTTAGCGTCTTTTTTTTTCTTTTTTGGAAAGAAAAATACATTGATTTCGAAATTCATGCAAAAAATCAAATAATTATCAGATTTTAATGAAACTTTCAGTAATTATTCACAAATGAATGAAATTATTTTAGAAATGTTTCTTGTTTAGAAAATCTGGATAAAAAACTTTTTATTTTTTTTTAAATCTGTTAACCCCACCCCTCCTTATCTCACACTGATTTAATTTTATGAAATTTCAAGAAATTCATTTTTGTACCGCTGAACGTTTATATTAATTTTATGCAGAACTCCTTGGAAAATTTATATCATCAATTTCTTCTTTTTTTTTTTTAAATAAAAATAAAAAAAAACCAACATCACACACACATTTTCCATAGATAAAGCCCTTCGTAGGAAACGACCTGTGCTTGTGAAAATAACTTTTTTTCTATTTTTATAAGGTATGGTTTATAGATACAAATATTTAACTAAATGCACTGTTTATAATAAACAGTATTAATAACATTTACCGGCCTGAATGTCCGAGAAATTTTCATAGAAAATATTCGTCCTATAAAAAGAATGTATAAACATAAAAATGTCTTAAATTAATTGTCGGACTTTGTCTATTTCATAATGTGTGATATCATTTCTCTACATTTGGATACGCTTTGAGCAGATATGAATGTACGTGAGAGATGCATGGAAGATTGTAGTTTAAAAGCAGTAAAATCGACCTTGTTAATCGAACGATTCTCTGTGGCTCAATCTGTTAAGGCACGTCAGGCTAAATGACGATTCCGTATAGGATACAGGTTCGATTCCTGTCGCAGGATGCATATTTTCTATGACAATTTCTCGGACATTCAGGCCGGTAAATGTTATTAATAACTGTTTAATAAAAACAGAGCATTTACTTACATATATTTGTATCTATAAAAAGAATGTATAAAAATGTCTTAAAATAATTATCGGACTGTTTGTCCATTTCATATACAGTGTAACCCGGATATAAGAGAGTTGTCGGGACCGGAGAAGAAGTCTCTTATATCCGAGTTTCTCTTATATCCGAGTTTGGTCTAATTTTAATACAGGCTCTAATTTGGGACCAGAGAAAATCTCTCTTATATCCGGGTTACACTATATATATATATATTAGCTTGAGGATGAAATGGAACTAATGCTTTTAATTTAATTGCAAAATTAAATTCGGGGCTTTTAGCTTCTATTTTTGAAACGTGGTTAGAACTGTGTAGCGGAAAAAACATTTTAAATCAATTAATTTATAATATATATATATATATATATATATATATATATATATATATGTGTGTGTGTGTGTGTGTGCCTCCTAAAATCTTCTAAAGAGAATTCCATGATGAAAAAAGACTGCCAAACTTGATAAAAACAGTTTTATCGTCAAAATGTTTGTTATTATTAAGAGGAAAGTCCAAGGGATTTTTGGATTATTTTATTAATTTTTTTTAATCCTTTCGTTTGAAATTATGATTCTAAAAAATTTCCGTCAGCGGTCGAAGAAATATTTACTATTAGTGTTTTAGCGCCATTTTTGCAGTGACAATCATATTGATTTGGAAATTCTTGCAAAAATCAAATAACTGTCAATTTTATAAAGCAAAAACTAAAAAAAAAAAATTTAAAAAAAAAGATCAATATCTTCTTCTAAAATTTGACGAGCCAGTTCGGTGATGATCTTGCAAAATCGTCGATTTTTTTTATATCTTGTTCTTTTTGATAAATAATCACTTAACCAAAACAACAACTAGCGATAATTATTTAAAAAAAAAAACAAACAAAAAACAAACAAAAAACAAAAAACCTTTTGTCACTCAATGTCGTCTGTTTAATATTTACGTCCGATCTTTTTGCTTTTCTGACAAGATTTCAAACGCGTAAGTAGGGTTTTTTTTTCGGTTCTGTTTCGTTAAAAAACGACATAGCATGATGAAAAAAGGCCCCAATTTCAATATAAGCAAAGTTTTATCGTTAAAATATTTATAATTATTTTTAAAAAGAAAGACTAAAATATATTTTAATAATTTAAAATTTTTTTTTTTTTTTTTACTCCTTTCTAACAGTAATGGACATTTTCGCGCCTGTTTTCCGGTAAAATAACACATTAATTTGGAAATTCTTGCAAAACTCAAGTAATTGTCAGATTTTATTTCAATTTTCAGGACTTATTCACAAATTGAATGACTTTATTTTTGAAATTATTATTTTCAGAAAATCTTGGCATTTTTTTTTTACATCTGTTAACCACCTCTTACTTAATTTCATTCAATTTTATAGAATTTAAATCAACGAAATGTTTTTCTTATATTTAAAAGCACAAAAAAGTGAATGTAAATCATCAATTATAATTTTTACTTCGTATTTTGCTTTCTGGAATTAGAAAATTTAATCCTTTAGCTTTCGATTAAAGCTAAAATGAAAGCTTGAAGAAAGAAAAATTCATTTAAAACTTAGGAATACCGAATTATTTGAGGTACGTACGATTTGGACAATTTTGCTGTTAAACCCGGTATATATATATATATATATATATATATATATATATATATATATATATATTATTTTTAAACCAGAGTGGTAAATAGTAACTTCTGATTAGCAACCTTGATTTGAAAGACATTATTATTGTAGAGAATTTATGGGTATCTTTTTCCGACCGGTGGGCCTCATGAGAATCATGAGAGTAAAAAAAACAAAAAAAAACAGGACAAAGCACACACAGGACAAAAAAAAATCAATAAAAAACGGTGGACAAAACCCAGCCTCTTCTTATCCCAAAAGTAGACAAAATCCCAGTCTCTTGTCCCAAAAGTGGACAAAATGCCAGTCTCATGAACAAATTGAAAATTGAAGGAACTTTTAATCCAAATTTTAAGTTAATGATCGGGTTTTTGATGGGTTGACAATAAAATATACGTAGAAATTTCTATATCACATTTTGAAATATTTAAGCTTAATAACTTTAATCAAATATTGCAATATAACAATGATCAATACAATTGAAGGTCGTTATTTAAGAAGTGGGTACAAATGAAAAGAATTGAAATTGACAACTTTTCCATTTCAATTTCATTATTTACATTATTCGAACTGTTATCCTCATCCTCATTGTGCTCCATATTCTAAACGTTTTCCATTTCACTGAAGCATCCGTAAAGACTTTCCTTCCTTCTTTCTTTCTTTCTTTCTTTCTTTCTTTTTGTCGCTGAAACCAAGTAGCGTCTTTTCACGCGGTCAGAACGGAGTAGTCCATTATTTATGGCGTAACGGTCATTTCCTTATTTTTTTTTCTTTCTTTATTTCTTTTCCGTCTTTCCACACGGTCAGAACGGAATAGTCCCTTTTTATGAAGTATTGGCAGGACGTAATGGTCATGCTTACTGAGGAACTGAGAACATGACTAGTAGAATTATAATAAGATTGTTTAAATTTTTTTTCAGTTACATTACTTATTCCTTAAATTGTACGTCTGCGTCTTTGAACATAAAAAAAAATTGACATTACTTAAATTGACTCGTCTCCTCGTAAAAATAAATAAGTACTTTTTGGGGAGGGGATAGTTTTTTGTTTGTTTTAGATTAGCATTTTTTAGACATTTCTCAAGTCAAAACACTTGAGGTTTTTTTTTTTAATCAGTTAAGAAGGGGATCCTGTTTATAATATAAATACAATGTCAAACTGATCCCCAACTTTTAAAAAAGTTATCTGTACTTTGTTTTTTATTTACAGATGTCAAGTTTGAAACTGTGTTTACGCCATTGATATCTACGTACTACTGATGTTGTCTTTTTTCTTAATTCGTATTAGCACACAGTTATCAATGATGTAAAAGTCTGACGCTACACAATCTTCAAAAACTGCACCTTATTTAACTTTGCATTGTACTAAGTTTCATTAGTTGCATATTTGCTATGGGTGCAGGGGTGGGGGGGCAAACTTAGGCAAAATGTCAGAAACTTAAATACTGATTTTCAAAGTAGTCATTCCTCCACACGTGAGGACTGGCGCTACACAGTCTTCCTACTCTGCACTTTATTTTGACCTTATGCTAAGCTAAGTTTTGCTAGCTGCATATTTGTTAGTAGGATGTGTTCAAAATTGGGTCAAAGGTCAGAAACACAAATGCTGTTTTTCAGTGTAGTCATGCCATCCACACGAGAAATTCTGGTGCTACACAATCTTCCTAGACATTATTTAGCATTACGCTATACTAAACTTCATTAGTTGCATATATGCAACTGGAAGATATTTCAACATAAGTAAAAACTCAGAAATGTCAATACAGATTTTGAAAGCAGTCATGACCTCCACATGTGAAATTCTGGTGCTACACAATCTTCCAAGACACATTATTTGTTTTTTTTTTTGTTTTTTTGCTGTACTAGAAACTCAGTATATATCATGGCATATCCATTTAAGTGTCAGTGTAGAATTGACTGTTGTACAAGTATTTAAATTCAAAATTACAATCACAGTGGGGTGGGGGGGTGAAGGCTTTTGCCTACATTATCGATAATTATGCCGACCTGTTTAACCAAGCAAATAAGGAACAAACAATTATTGGCCTATTAAGTTTAATTAAATGAGAGCGCACAGCATTCCTGTGTCGAAGTGACAGGATATAAATAAGCTTAAATAATTTATTTGGACTTTGCACTTGTCATGTTTGCCAGCTGAACCTCCACCACCAGTTCAACAGTGAATCTAATCATTTAATTTGATTCAAATAAATCGTCACAGTCTTCATCATCATCATCATCATCTTCACTATCATTATCATCATCATCTTCACTATCATCATCATCATCATTGGTCCCATGGCCAGGTATCGTTGTGTGATCATTCTGTAATTGAGCAACTGACCAGTTCCCTTCATAAGTCTCAGTTGCATGCCAATGTCTGCGTTTCTCTACTCAGTAACATTGGCAGCCCATTTTTTTTTTTCTTTTCTGCCTTTCCTCTTTTTGGGCTGATATGGAACCTTGTATGATGGTAATGAAAAGATTATTGGCTCTTGTTGTCTGGCCATACCATTTTAACCTTTTTTTTTCTTTTTTTTTTTAAATTGATTTCACTCCACGCAAGACAGTAAAGCCACTAAGACGCAAGGGGTTTACTGGGTATGGAAGAATTATAAAACAGCAACATTACTAATAAGTGGGAAGAGAAAAAGAGTAATCAGGCAGGCAGCAGATTGCGATTGACACTGCATTTAAATTTTTGCAGATTAAAGTTGGCTGGAAAGCATGAAGCTGGAAGGACGTTCCACAAGCGAGAAGTGTGAGAAAAGAATCTATTAACAGAATTTATGGTTCTATCTAACTAACCAGCTTAAATTGATGAGATCTTGACGTCAATCTAGTGCTGTGCTTAAATTGAAAATGTCTAGGTAGATCTCATCTGAACAATTATCATGAAAGTATTTATAGAAAAGGCACAGGGAGACAACTTTATGGTGATGGGAAAGTGACTGAAGCTGAGCCACCAGATCAGGACCAATAATATTGCAGATTCTTCTTTGGATCTTATCAAGGAGCTCAAGGTAAATAGCAGGGTCTCCAAACCATATGTGGTAGGAATATTCTAAGCATGGACGAATGGTAGTCTTATAGATATGTAAGATAGATTCTGGATGGAAAATTGTCTCATATGGCACAGTGAACCAAATTTCTTAGCAGCTGACCTAGTAATGGATTCAATATAGTCTTTCCACTTCATGTCAGCTGAGAACATTAGCTTGAGAATGCACAATGAGACACTTTCCCAGAGGTTAGCATCAGCCATGCTGATGGAAGGCAGAGCGGTTTAGTTTTGTAGGTGTTAAAATTAAGAAGCTATCTTTTGCCCCAGTTAACGATGGACTTGAGGTATTTTGGACATCAGCTGCCATTTGACCTTATTGAACTGATCAGCCCTACTTCTTGTTTTCCAAGTGTGCATGATTCTTGTTCAATGGTGTCTCTGACGGCGCCATTTGCGGTATGGTCTGTGTCTAGGTTGGTTCTGTAGTATTTTGTTTCTGGTGCACTTGGATTCTTCGCTATAATTCTGTTGTTAATAATCCAAGATTCACAGTCATGCAGAAAGATTGAGAAAGTCATTGCATGTCACAATCTGATCTTCGATTTTAAACAGATGTTTTGGACTTTTCACAAGATTCTTAATTTTGCGACTGCTACCACAGTAGCTTCTCTTGGAATTATTTCTATGGGGATCTCAACACTGATTCTCATGATAAAGGCACAAATGCATCCTTTCTTCTCTCCAGTTATGGATTAAATAGTAGGGTAGTCTGGGATCTCCAGCCTTGGTTAGCAGCCAGACTTGAAGGCAGCCTACTCTGAATTCGGAAATTACGCATACCGCTCAGTGTGGAACTCTCTTCTGGCTTCATGCTTTCCAATCAAGCTTGATCTTCCAAAAATGTAAATGCAAATGTCAATCGTTATCTACTGTCTTCTTGATTCCTTTTCTTCTGTTCTTGCTCCTTAATAATGTTTCTCTTTTTATTATTCTTTCACATTCATTAATCCCTTGTGTCTTAGTGGCTTTATCACCTTGTTAGGGGTGAAATGATTAATAAAAGGAAAAAAAATTAATAATGTCCTCATCTTTGTCGCCATATTTATTACATTTCAGCTGTTGTACGCTCTGGCCTTCTTCAGGTGGTTGGAATGTCGAACTAGACTGTTCTAGTTCCATGTGCCATGTTTAATGGATGTCAGTTATCAGTTATCTCCTTGTTAAAGTTCTCCACTGCCTTAACCGGGTATTGAACTCACACTCTTTGGGTCCAGTCACTGGATCTAATGCCTTTATCCTCTGTTCCATGTGTCCTTGAGGACACATGGCACAGTGGATAAAGACGTGGAGAACTTTCAGAGGGAAATTAACAGGAGATAACTGATAAGTGACATCTATTAAACATGACACGTGGAACTCAAACAGTCTACCCCAGTGAGCGAAATAAAGGGTTAAGTTCGACATTCCAATGACCCGAAGAAGGCCGGAGCGAACAACGGTTGAAACGTATTAAAGTGTAATAGTGTACATAATACCTCATCTCAGAAATATAGACAGATACTGAAAGGCCAAAACGTTGTAATAAATATGATGACAAACATGAGGACAATGGTCCGAATAATGTAAATAGTGTACATAATACCTCATCTCAGAAATATAGACAGATACTGAAAGGCCAAAACGTTGAAATAAATATGGTGACAAAGATGAGGACAATAGTCCGAATAATGTAAAAAATGTACATAACACCTCATCTCAGTAATATAGACAGATCCTTAATAATGTTTCTCTTTTTTTATTCTTTTACACTCATTAACCCCTTGTGTCTTAGTGGCTTTATTACCTTGCTTGGGGTGAAATGATTAAAAAAAAATAAAAAAACAAAAATAAAAAATAGATTTGCTTACAGTATGTTGTCCATGCTTCGAGAACAAAATTAAAGACTTCAAAATGTCCCAACGAAAAAGGTGTGCTTCTTAAATCAATTTTTGCTTTATTGTAGAGACTATCGTGACTGAAACGGTGAAGCAATCTATCAGGAATTAAAATAAAATAAGAATAGTGATGATAAAAACAAGAAAAAATAAAATAATTTCACTTCATGACAAAGTGTTTGGGCTTCTGATTTCTGGTTTTTTTTTCTTTTTTTTTTCTTTTTCTTTATCAATCAAATTGATGTTTCCAAAACCCTAATGCGTAAAGCACGCAATAAAATGACAGAGTGGATTGATGATTGATTTCCGCAATCGGAAATTTCCGTGTCTTTTTTTTTTTTAAACTTTTCAAAAAGATAATCATATTTTAAAAAATATCCATCCCAAAATATCCATCCCACACACACACACATATACTGCACTTCAAAAGTTTAACCCCTTGAGCCCTGCGTTCCCGAACAATTTTAACCTGAGATCCTGAGTCAAAATTCACAAAATAATTGGTATATAATGTTTCATGGTAGATATAAAAATAAGACAACTAATAGCAAAACGCAACGCGAGTGTTTAATCACCATTCAACCAGTGGCCGGTCATTAAGTCGTTTTTCTTTACCACTGGTAAAGCAGTGGTCAGGGTGCAAAGAGTTAAGTCCATTCTTGATAATTTTCTAAATTGACTCCAAAAGTAGCTGTTTCATAGTTTAAATAAGAGAAAATTATTAAACATGGTTAAAAAAAATGAGACATGATTTTTTATTAGAAATTTTATTATGGCAAAAAGAAAAAAAAACATTTTGTGATTAAATTTTGCTCTCGTCAAAATATCCTCCTTTAGCCTTGATTACTGCAGCTCAAATTTTTGGTATTCGTTGCCAAAATTTCTCAAACAATAAGTTTGAGAATTGATTCCATTCTTTTTTCAGTAACTCTAACAGCTCTTTTACATTTTTGTTTTCTTTTTACACTCTACTGCAAAGTTTATCCCATGCTGGGGGTGACTTCAAACTTTTGAACTGTGGTGTACATAAACACACATGCACACATACATACACTTACACATAAATACACACACACCTACACATGTATACACATGTAAGCACATATACACACATACATCTACATATTCACATACAAATACATACATACACTTGCACATAAATACACACACATATACACATGTAAGCACATGCACATACATACTTACCCATAAATACACACATAAGCACATACACATACATATATGCACATACATACATACACATGCAGACACTCATACATACACTTACACATAAATACGCACACATATGCATACATAAACACATAAACATAGACACATATATATATACACCTACACACACAGACACACATGCATACACTTACACATAAATATGCACACACATGCACATATACATACATAAGCAAATATACACACACACACATGTATATAAACCTACCCATACATACATGCACACACAGATACACTTGTCAAATCTTATAGTTTCCCACACTTACATACACACACATGGACACACATACATACACTTACACATAAATATGCACATATACACACGTAAGCAAATATGCACACACACACATGTATATAAACCTGCCCATACATACATATACACGCATGCATACACAGATAGACTTGGCAAATCTTATAATTTCCCACACTTACATACACACACATGGACACACATATATACACTTACACATAAATATGCACATATTCACACACACATGTATATAAATCTACCTATACATGCATGCACACAGAGATACACTTGGCAAATCTTATAATTTCCCACACTTACATACACGTACACACATACATACACTTACACATAAATATGCATACACTTATACACATACACACATACACATGCACATGCATATATATATACACCTACACATACATACTTGCACACACGCACACAGACAGACACACTTGGCAAATCTCATAATACATTATTTCCTGTCACAGAGTGTCATCTCTTCATGTACGATTATTTTGTTTAACGAACTGTATATCCGATGTAGAGACATTGTCTCTTTTGACTAATGATATCAAAATCAATGCTTTACACTTTTTGACTCATCGTGAATAAAGTCTATAAAAAGCAGACAGATCTCTAGTTAAAACAGTTAAAAAGAAAAAAAACAAAAAAAATAACATATTTAAAGACGTTAAAAGTTTTCCCATACTTGTAAAATAAATTTTTGTTTTTATTCTATTAATTAGTTAACGATCTTTTTGTTAATTTTTCCTCAGGACTTATCTGATGTCCATAAAAATATGTCTTATGCAGTTTTATTTTTCGTTTCTTTTTTTTGTTTCATATTTTATTTCCATTTCATTGAATTTGTTTATATAATTGTTTTGTTTTTTGATTCAGACATAGCGTATATTCACAAGTATAGTGCTAGTTTTTATGGTGGCACAAGGCCAAAAGTAAAGGACACCCAGTGAGGATTAAACTCAATACTCAGTTGTCATTGTTCTAGATGTTGATTTTCTAAGCAAGGCTTTGATGTAATGCAAGGCTGAAAATATGGGACAACGGTGAGGATCAAACTCACTACTCAGGTGTAATTATTCTAGCAAGGACATCTGGTTAACCATTACTCCACATCAAGGTGTCCTTGTGTGATTTTTTTATGATCAGTTTTTTTACACACAAAAAACAGTGGGTCGCACTATACATAGTTAATTTTTTTTTGAAGAGATTAAAAATCAGGCATATTTGGTGACCAATTGCACTATACACAGGTAAATTACTTACACAGGTTTTTACTTACTGATATATACTCGTGTATAGATTTATGATCACTTTTTCTTCAAAAATCTATTTCTGGGAATATTTTTCCTTGAAGAAATCTATAGCTGGTCATATTTTTTCCAAAGAATGTATAGCTGTTTGTATTGCTGGTATTTTTTTTTTAAGTATTGCTGATAATAATTTTTCCATCAAAAATTATTGCTGGTAATAATTTTTTTTTTTTTATTACAAAATATTTCTGGTATTAAAACCTATTTTTACACAAGTTTGGGTATTAAATATTTGCCCATAGCTGGGGCCCTACAGGTGCTACCACCCCGGGCCAGGGTGGATCTGGGAACACCAGCAATTAAGAGGTGGTTCCACACTCCTCAAAACCTCCTGATCAGAGGCCTTGCTGCTGGACATAGTTTATCGTCTTACCCAGGAATATTTCCTGGTAATATTAATTTATACTGGAAATGATATATATAAAGAATATAGTAAAAGTTGACTATTTTTTTTATCTTCCATTTATTTTGCAAAAAATAATTCAATATCAAAACATAGAAAAAGTAATAAAAAATCCACATTATTATAATTATATTGTAGCTAAATAGTCTATTTCAAAAAATACCAAATTAAATAATTTATTTCAGATTGCCCCAAATATTTTAAATTTCAGTAAAAGTTGTACCGATTGTACAAAAACCTTCATTTGAAAGCAAAAAGTACCAAGTTTTGTACTAAAGTACAAATTCTAAAAGATTCTCTGGCAATGTACTGTTTGGCTGGCATCTACCAATTCTTCAAATGATTCCTTAGCATGGCCTGGATACTGGCTACATATGGGTAGCGGATGGTTCATGTACCAGCACTGGTCCGTGGACCACCACTTTGAGTAGCGCTGACTTAAAAAGGTCACTGATCACAATAACAATATCTTTTATTAGCGTTTTAAGCTTGTAAAGTTTTATAAATGTCTGTCAGGAACCTATAGGCATTCACCTACACCATCTATCCAAAATGTTAACCATTTTGAATATCATTGGCTGCATAGTATGTTCTTCGTCAGGACAACATACAATTTTTGAATTCAGAGTTTTCTTCTCCTAGACTGGTTGGCATCCAAAGCTATAGAACCCAGTCATAGCATTGGAGAAAAATTGGATTCATACCTTTCCCGAGGGTAATAGCACATAAATTAATATTTCTGTTCCTAATTCTTCCACACCTTATAACCCCTTGAATCTTAGGGGATTTACTGCCTTGATTGGGGTGAATCCAATCAAAAAAAAGAAAAAAGTGAATGTAATGGACTGGACTGCAATTCAAACTCTGCTCTCCAATTCCTCAATCTGTGTTGCAATCCATTACTCTAACATGTCTCCCTAACAACAAAGACGAGGGCAATAGTCCAAATGTAGATAGCGGGGATAACAATGACAAAGATGAGGACAATAGTCTGAATATAGATAGTGGTGATAGCAACAACAAAGATGAGGAGAATAGTCTGAATATAGATAGTGGTGATAGCAACAACAAAGATGAGGAGAATAGTCTGAATATAGATAGTGTTGATAGCAACAACAAAGATGAGGAGAATACTCTGAATATAGATAGTGGTGATAACAACAACAAAGATGAGGAGAATACTCTGAATATAGATAGTGGTGATAACAACAACAAAGATGAGGAGAATAGTCTGAATATAGATAGTGGTGATAACAACAACAAAGATGAGGAGAATACTCTGAATATAGATAGTGGTGATAACAACAACAAAGATGAGGAGAATAGTCTGAATATAGATAGTGGTGATAGCAACAACAAAGATGAGGAGAATAGTCTGAATATAGATAGTGTTGATAGCAACAACAAAGATGAGGAGAATACTCTGAATATAGATAGTGGTGATAACAACAACAAAGATGAGGAGAATAGTCTGAATATAGATAGTGGTGATAGCAACAACAAAGATGAGGACAATAGTCTGAATATAGATAGTGGTGATAGCAACAACAAAGATGAGGAGAATACTCTGAATATAGATAGTGGTGATAACAACAACAAAAAGATGAGGAGAATAGTCTGAATATAGATAGTGGTGATAGCAACAACAAAGATGAGGACAATAGTCTGAATATAGATAGTGGTGATAGCAACAACAAAGATGAGGAGAATACTCTGAATATAGATAGTGGTGATAACAACAACAAAGATGAGGAGAATAGTCTGAATATAGATAGTGGTGATAGCAACAACAAAGATGAGGACAATAGTCTGAATATAGATAGTGTTGATAGCAACAACAAAGATGAGGAGAATACTCTGAATATAGATAGTGGTGATAACAACAACAAAGATGAGGAGAATAGTCTGAATATAGATAGTGGTGATAGCAACAACAAAGATGAGGACAATAGTCTGAATATAGATAGTGGTGATAGCAACAACAAAGATGAGGAGAATAGTCTGAATATAGATAGTGTTGATAGCAACAACAAAGATGAGGACAATAGTCTGAATATAGATAGTGGTGATAGCAACAACAAAGATGAGGACAATAGTTCGATTGTAGATTCTGTAAATTTTAGCTTTTTGTTTTCACATTGTAGGAATGAAGGCGTCACAATACTTGTCAAATTCTTTATAAAATCCTTATAGCAAAAGAGAGAAAAGGTAGAAAGTGTATTTCTGCCGCAATGTTCTACAGCCTTCTTCAGCCATAAATCTGTAAATGTAATCTGGGGTTTTCAATAATTGCTACAAGGATTTTACTCCTGAGTAAATACGGGTCGCACCTTCCAGTTTCTCGACACGTTTGCCCTTATTGTTCAGGTGAAGGCAAAAAAAAAAACAGTAAAAAAGAAAAAGGCTATTTCTCCCCCACTGTATGTTGATTGCTGAATGTCCTCGATTTTAATGGAGATCACGTCAGCTCTTGCCACCTGAAGTGTTTGATCGGGGGGGGGGTCTTTTTCCCTGGCCGGAGCTGATTGTGTACACATTTTTTAATATCCTTTCCTACCTGACAACACCTGCCACGTTATTGACACTTGGAGGATATAAACCCCTTTACTCTCTTCTTCTTTTAAGGATTTTATTTATTGACAAGGCAGCTATGGTGAGATCTTGTTTCCTTTCCTTTTCCTTTCGTGTTACTGAACCTCACCTATCAGGCAGTTATGTTCATGGCTTGGTCTCCCCATTCTACTGTCCTCTTGTTGATCTGCTATCTTAACATGGTTAGGCTGGGGGTACTCAAGAAAGGTCAGTGCATTTAGGTTAAAGGCGGAGGTAAGTGTAGTGGTTAACAGGTTAGGGGTGGTTGGGGAAAAGATGTCACTTATGCGATTGGCAATTTCCTAACCTGTCTAATCACTTCTTCGAACTATTTGCCATCTACCCACCACCATCTCCATAATCTACATTTATACAGTCCCCTACACCATCTTCAGAAACATTTATTTGTCTGTTTTTTTTGTTTTTTTTTTTAATTTCCTGTTCTCTTACCTGCATGGTAAGATTTTCTTGTGGTGTATATATGGTCTCTCTCTCTCTCTCTCTCTCTCTCTCTCTCATCCTCTCTTTCCCTTTTCTTTATATATATATATATATATATATATAATCCTACTTTCTCTCTCTCTTTCCCTCTATCTCCTTATCGCCATCTATCACTCCCTCTCTCTCTCTCTCTCTTCATCCCTCTTTCTTTCTATATATATATATATATATATAATCCTACTTTCTCTCTATCTCTTTCCCTCTATCTCCTTATCGCTATCTATCACTCCCTCTCTCTCTCTCTCTCTCTCTCTCTATATATATATATATATATATATCCGATGTGATGAGAATGAAAGTAATATAAAAATTCTAATGTTCACAGCATTAATTCAAAAGAGGGCTCGATACCGATAGTAGAGTGATAATTATTTATTATAATTTTTTCATGTAGACAAAAACAGTTTACTCACTACAAAGATGCAACTTTGTTTCAGTGCATTTCAACTGCACTTCGATGGGTGAGAACCGAAAATATTTTAAGGTACAGGTTGTATTATATATCAATCTGGCTGTAAGTTGGCCTGTAATTAATTTTGCAATATTTCTAGGAATGATTTTATTTTTACAGTTTCTTTATGCTTGATAGCATTTACACTATTTACATTATTCAGACTATTGTCCTCATCTTTGTCGCCATATTTATTACAACATTTCGGCCATTGTACTCTCTGGCCTACTTCAGGTGGTTGGAATGTCGAACTGAACACTTTATTTCGCTCACTGGGGTAGACTGTTCTAGTTCCACGTGTCATGTTTAATGGATGTCAGTTATCAGTTATCACCTGTTAATTTCCCTCTCCAAGTTCTCCACTGCCTTAACCGGGTATTGAACTCACGCTCTTTGGGTCAAGGACATATGGCACAGTGGACGAAGGCGTTGGTTAGATCCAGTGACAAGACCCAAAGTTACCAGTCCAGACACAAGTGCAACAAGCACTTATATGCATAGGAAAGGTTGTAAACAGCTACAGTGGTCAAAGCTACCACATTGCCGGGTAACATTGAGCATCATGTACAAAGCCTTTTTTTCTCTGACATGAAACAACCAATTTCCACCATATCTTTTCATATGTAGCAGTTTATTCCATACACAACTATTGCCATCACTATTGGTATCAAATATACATCCACTAAACGAAAATTTTCAACTTTTACCCAAAAAGTGGAACAAAGTCTGGTTTACAGTACTATTTATACTATTTACATTGTTCGGACTATTGACCTCATCTTTGTTGCCATATACATGAGGTTTCGGTTGTTGCATGCTCTGGCCTTCTTCAGGTGATCAGAATTTCGAACCGAACTTTTTATTTCATCCACCAGGGTAGATTAGTCTAGTTCCACATGCCGTGCCTTTTCCGGAAGTCTACAGTATCAGTTATCCCCCCCTTAAACTGAACTCTCCAAGTTTTTGTTTACCTCTGCTGTAGCCAGGTATTGAACTCATAACTCTTTGGGTCAAGTCACTGAGTTCAACCAATGCTTTTATCCTCAACGACACATGACCTAATGCATAAAAGCGTTGGCTGAAATAATCCACTGATTGGAACCAAAGAGTTGTGAGTTCAATACCTGGCGAGAGCAGAAGTGAACAAGAACTTGGAGAGTTGAGTTAAAGGGTGATAACTGATACTGAGACAGCCGGAAGAGGCATGGCATGTGGAACTAGAACAATCTACTCCCGTGGATGATATAAAGAGTTCTGTTCAGAATTCGAATTACCTGAAGAATGCTGGAGCATACAACAGCTGAAACATCGTGAATATGGCAACTGAAGATGAGGACTACTATATGAATAGTGTAAATAAAGGTAAGAGAGTTTGTTGTTCACCAAAGGGATATACAGTTGCATGTGTTCAAAAGTAGACGAAGAGAGATAGTTTAAAATACTTAGCTTTCTTGAATTGTTGAAAGAAAATTCTTTGAAGTGCCACATGCTTGGTTAAGGCTGATAATATAATTGGTGAGTAATTTGACACTGTCGAAAATTTCAAGTTGGATGAGTGAACGAAAAGGAAAACTTTTACATGACTTCAAACACTCTTCTCTTGTTAATTTGTTTTCCTAATTTTGTATCAAAAAGGATTTGGTATATGTTTGCTATTTTCCTTTCTTTCTTTTTCTTGGCTGAAAGACTAATTTCTGTGAAGACAAGTTTTTCATTGGTCCAAAAGCAATTTCACATAGGCTCGTGAATTTATTTCTGTCTTTTATCAATTTGTTGGCCAATCTCTGTGAGGACAAGTTTTTCATTGGTCCAAAAGCAATTTCACATAGGCTCATGAATTTATTTCTGTCTTTTATCAATTTGTTGGCCAATCTCTGTGAAGACAAGATTTTCATTGGTCCAAAAGCAATTTTACATAGGCTCATGAATTTATTTCTGTCTTTTATCAATTCATTGGCCAATCTCTGTGAAGGCAAGGTTTTCATTGGTCCAAAGAAAATTTCACACAAGCTCGCGAATTTCTTTCCATCTTTTTCCTCAGCTCACCCGAATTTAAAGGGAGTGGGCAAAGAGAGTTATTAATATAATTTTAACAAAAAAAATAAGGAACTTTTGAATTTACATGTTTGAAGTAGCATCAGTAACTCATTTCAGGAAAATAAATCAGAAATTTTGAAAGTCCGTATTTTTAACGAATTGTCATGAAGAGGAAATGTTCATACAACATATTAAATGTTTATACATTCTTTTTTATTGATACAAATATTTAAGTTAATGCTCTGTTTATGATAAACAGTATTAACAACATTTACCAGTCTGAATGTCCAAGAAATTGTCATAGAAAATATGCGTCCTCTGACAGGAATTAAACCCATATCCTATACAGAACCATCATATAGCCTGACGTGCTTTTACCGATTTTGCCACAGTGGAACATTCGGTTAGCAAGGTCAATTTTACTGTTTTTAAACTACAATTTTCCATGATTTTCTCACATATATTCATATCTGCTTGATGCATATCCAAATGTAAACAAATGATGTCACACATTATGAAATGGACAAAATCTGACAATTATTTTAAGACATTTTTATGTTTATACATTCTTTTTTATAGATACAAATATTTAAGTAAATGCTCTGTTTATAATAAACAGTATTAACAACATTTACCAGCATGGAAAATTGTAGTTTAAAAAACTGTAAAATCGACCTTGCTAACTGAACGCTCCACTGTGGCAAAATTGGTAAAAGCATGACATGCTATATGACGGTTCCGTACAGGATACAGGTTCGATTCCTGTCAGAGGAAGCATATTTTCTATGACAATTTCTCAGACATTCGGGCCAGTAAATGTTGTTAATACTGTTTATTATAAACAGAGCATTTACTTAAATATTTGTATCTATAAAAAGAATGTATAAACATAAGAAATGTCTTAAAAGTAAAAGAGTTTGTTGTTCACAGAAGATATATATGATGGCATACGTTCAAAAGTAGACAGAGAGTTTGAAATACTTAGCTTTCTTGGATTGTTGAAATAAAGTTCTTTGAAGTATCTTGTGCTTCGTTAAGGTAGATAGTATAATTAGTGAATAATTTTAAGCTGACAAAAATTTCAAGTTGGATGCGTGAACAGAAATGAAACCTTTCACATGATTTCAAACACTCTTCTCTTGTTAGTTTAATTTTTTTTATTTACATTGAAAGCTGAAGTCTTCCTGTTGCTAGTCTAATACTCTATAAAATCCTTTAAAGAAAAAGGGTGACGAGTGAGAAAACAGCACCCAAACTACAACCTTGACTCCAGACAGGAAAATCCAGTAAACTACTGATTAGATAAGGAACACTGCGGGTGCAGGGGCGGTGGTGATGCTATCTCTGAATGAAGTTACCTTCGAAGCCTGAGGCCAGTTGGGGTATATTAATAAATTCGGTGAAGCTTAAAAAGGGTTACAGGTGGAACAAAACTATTATTGTCGTTTGGTGATGAATCGGGTAGGGTCATTATTAAGTCATAATGCAGTCTAAAAAGGAAGAAAAAGAAAAAAATGAAAAGAAAAACTAATAAGGAAAAAAAAAAAGAAAGTGAAGGAAAAAAAAATTTTTTTTTTATCTTGATGTTCACTTTGTACAAATCCCGAGAGCCACTCAAGGTAGATGATTATAAGGTAAGAGACTCGGTTTATATGGATATGTGGGAAAGATAATGGTTGACCCTAGATTTGAACGGGTTAAGATTGTAGTGGTTGAGGAAGCATCCTCTTGGGAGTTGGTTCCACAGAGCACATTTTGTAGGAAGAAGCTGCTCTAGTGGAACCTATATCGCACCAATGGAATATGAAGGGAATGAAAACATTTTGGAAGTCTGTTCTACAGTAAAAGAAAGAAAAGAAAATAGAGAAGGAAAGAAAAAAGGTGGCAAAGAAAGAAAATGAAGGTAAAGCTGGAATAAAGAAAAGAAAGAGAGAATTTTAGAAATACCAAAGTGAGGCATGGCCCAAAATCGGTTGTGAACCGGTGGTCTAGAACTTTTACAGTTGTCAAGCTTCTTTTATATGCCATGTCCCTTCAGAACATTGGCGATCATTGCTCTCCACAACTTCTTCTCCTTTGTAGCTGTTGTTTGCCTTTTTTGTTATTTCTTCTAATCCCTGTTCTGCCACCCATTTACACGAGCTCATCATATAGGTGGCCTGTTGTTTTTCTCTTGCCTTCAGGACTTGTGTTCAAAGTTCAATTGGTATTTCCAATTTGCAGTCCCCATCTTGTGCTGTTGCTCTTGGTGACAACCATACATTCTGTCTTCTTACAATTGATGTTTGCTTCTTTCTTTTTATTTTGCTTCACTATCATCTGTATGTTCATATTGCTTACGTTCTACATCCGCTATCAACACTGTCATCTGCATATTGTTAAGATCGTGGCTGCCAGTAATGAATCCTGGAGGAACTTCTAATTCTCTCAGGATCGTCTCACTGAAAATAAATAAATCTGATTAGAATACACATTCTTGTTTGTTGCTTGTTTCTATTTTTGTATGTTTACTGAATTCATTTTCTATCCATATGCTGGTGGTTGGCTCCCAGTATAAGGTCAGGATTATTCTAACATTGTTTCTAAATAAATCAAGCTTACCTAGCAGTTCAAATAGTTCTTTGTGTCATGTCTCATCAAGCCCTCTTGTATAATCTATAAAACATGGGCAGGCATGGGCTAACTTTTCCGACCATGAGATATGGCTCATCATATGGCAGACAGCATCACTAAAAAGATTCAAGGTAATTTTACACTGAAGGTAACTCAGTCTCTTTCACTTCTGAATATAGATGTATGAGTGCTATTCAGAAAGGCAAATGGGACACACGTTTGCTCATGACCAGTATACGTCCTTCTGCATTTGTATTGCTCTTTCTGGAATTGTTTGGAGCATATTGCCTTTCTTGTTTCAGTGTCTTTAAATTTTAGCATGCTAATTTCTTTCTAGAATTCTTCCCCTGGCCACTGCATTTTTTTAGGGTGCAAATTGTTATAACTTTCTTTGCATTGTGTGTATAGATTTTATTTTTGTATACTAATAAAAGAATCAATAAGTAATATTTTGATGAAATGCATTACGTTTTGCATGCATGTTTTGACATTGAAAGACAAATTAAAAAAAAACAAATATATTAACAATTTAACATACTTTAACTTTTATTACTCCTTGTGGAATTCTGGGGATTCAATAAGAAGTAAAATGGCTAAAAAGACTTCCATTTTGTCAAAAAAGTGACATGTTTCCTCATGTTTGTATACAAGAAGACACCAGCATTTGTTTGCTCTTTCTTTAACCTGACTAGTATATTTGTCTCATTGACAAATAATGTTATTATTTCGTTGTTTATAAATAGATGAAATAATTCACCTTCAGAAAGGCTGTCAGGTCCATTGGTTGGTCACCAGCAGCTACCATAAAATTAGTCAGCCATGGATGATAGTAGCCACTAGTGGTCATCATGGTTTTCCTTCATTTAGTGACACATGGTTATCATCCATGACCACTTCATCATCAATATCCACTTGAGTAAAGCCTTCAAAATAAACATCGGATCTTGAATCAAAGAAAAAATTCCTGAATCAGGGTTTCGTTGAATGTTGATGTATTTGTATTGCTCTTTCTGGTATTGTTTAGAGCATATTGTCTTTCTTGTTTCAGTGTCTTTAAACTTTAGTATGCTAATTTCTTTCTAGAATTGTCTCCTCTGCCACTGCGTTTTTTTTCTTTTTTTGAGGTTGCAAAAACATGAACACCTACTATTTTAAAATTGTTATAACTTTCTTTGTATTGTGTGTATAGATTTTATTTTTTGTATACTAATAAAAGAATCAATGAGTAATATTTTAATGTAATGCATTATATAATGCATTGCGTTTTGCATGCATGTTTTGACGTTGAAAACAAAAAATTGAAAGACAAATTAAAAAGAAACAAATACATCAACAATTTAACATACTTTAACTTTTATTACTCCTTGTGGAGTTCTGGGGGTGCAATAAGAAGCAAAATGGCGAAGAAGGCTTTCATCTTGTCAAAAAAGTGACATGTTTTCACTTGTTTACATACAAAAAGACACCAGCATTTGTTTGGTCTTTCTTTTACCTGACTAGCATATTTATTTGTTTCATTGACAAATAAAGTTTTGTTTACAAAAAATCGCAAAGAATTAACATGGGTTTAATCAGTGTGGCACATTATGTAGACTCTAGAAAAATTGAAAATGGTCTCGGAAAATGGATGTTTAGCCTTGTTCCAAAGCAGTAGTAGTCGATTTCTGGCTTAAAATACTGGAAATAACAGTTGACAAGTGTTTATTTATAGCAACCGTCTTAAGGCGACAGAATGCACCTAGAGCAGCAAAGGGAGAGAATTCTTTGGTGTCAATTTTTGCCTCCAGTATGGCAAAGGTTCCTGTCTACTCCTGCTCTATGTTATGAATAAAACGAAATGCAATGTGCATGAAGAATATTTGTGTCTGAACAGCTTGCAACCTGTAGTCCTGTGTATTTGTCAAGACTAAAAATGATTATCCAAACCACAGTCACTTGTAGCTGGGGCTGGAATAAGTATAGCCTAGATCCAGGGGATATATACACAGACAGCACATCTCCCACCAGGACTCAAGATTTACATCATCCTGTAGTCCAAAAGATGATAGAACATTAGATTGACATGACTGGCTAGGGTTTTTTTTTGTTTTGTTTTTTTCATGTTGGGGGGGGGGGACAATACAAAATAGCAGGAAGATTCAGGTGCTTATTGGTACAGTACAGAAAACTGACCATCATCAACGATGAACAACTGTAAATGATGACGCAGTTCAATAAAAGATATTTCAATTTTGGGGCTGTTTTTAGAATTTTTTTTCAGAGGGATTACAGTTGTTTATCAAGATGCTTCTGGGACAATATTGAAACAAAAAAAAGGGGTTCGCCTGGGGCCTTGATAAGTACAGATGACTTGGGGTTTGAAAATGATGTAATAGAATAACCTGTCACCACCATGAGTGACTACACTATAGGTAGTAACTACCTATATGTGTCTGTAAGTCAACAGACTACAGAGACTAGCTGAAATCTTTTCGGCTATACTGTCAAACTCTCTACCTTTGGGCAGAGAGGAACCCAGACGAGGCTATGCTGAAGGGCAGAGTCTCGTCTGTGGTGGTAGACCGACCTGACTCCATTTTTTACAGGGTCTATGGGGAATTTTTGCCTGAGCCTACAGGCTCAGATACCCCACATTAAATTTGGCCTTGTGCCACATCCAACCACGTGGAGTGGTTGGCAATTATCCTAGCTGAAATCTTTTCAGCTGTACTGTTGAACTCTCTGCCTTCAGGCAGAGAGGAACCCGGACGAGTCTCGTTCAGGGAGGTAGACAGACCCGATCCCATTTATGCAGGGTCTATGGGGATTTTTTGGCCAAGCATACGAGCTCAGGAACCCCACATTAAATTCGGCCTTGTGCCACATGTGGCTGCGTGGGGCAGTTGCAAGATACCATCTAGGTGGGATCTGTTGAGTACAACTGAGACTTACGTGAGAACTACCGACCTTCCAATAGTAGCACTCACTACTGGATTGACTTGTGATGACCTTGTGCATAACTGTTACCTTTATTCTTATTGTACTGTTTTTTTACAATAAACCTTTACTTATTTTATCCACCTTGTTTTTTCAAGTATATATTCCTATTAGTACGGAATATAACAAAAAATCTTTGTCTTCAAATTCTGAAAATGAGTTGTGATCTGATTCTTTTTTTTTCATTATTGAGAATTTTGTAAAAATTGCTTTCCATCTTTTTCCTATTCTTCTTTATTTTTTTTTTTTAATCTTTCCAGTTTTACTTGAGTGACGATGGATTATCTGCAAAAACATTTTTGGATTACCTGCATCTTTCAATGGAGTTCCCTATTGGCTGTTTGTTTTGCTAAAGGTAGGTAACTCTAATTTATATTTTTTGTCAAGAGTTCAAAGGTTATATTTGTAACAGAAACATGATGGGCGCTGAAAAGTTTACAGTTTGATCAAGAAGAATAACACTGTGACAAAAGAAAATGTTTTCATGCACCAAATAACAATGCCAGCTTGATTATTATAAATTAGTGTCCACGTCTGTCAAAAATGACAGCAGTTGTTAGAAAGTTTTATTTGTGAGATGCAATGAAACAAAAATATTAAAGTAATGTATTGAGTATCTGTCTATTCACGACATTTCAGCCATTGTATGCTCCGGCCTTCTTCAGGTGATTGGATCTCTGAGATGAGATATTATGATTACTTACATTATTTACATTATTTGGACTGTTATCCTCATCTTCATTGCCATCTTCACAATGTTTCGGCTATTGTACGCTCTGGCCTTCTTCAGGTGAGTGAATCTCTGAAATGAGGTATTATGATTACTTACATTATTTACATTATTAGGACTGTTATCCTCATCTTCATTGCTATATTCACAACATTTTGGCCATTGTACGCTCCTGCCTTCTTCAGGTGATTAGATCTCTGAGATGAGGTATTATGATTACTTACATTATTTACATTATTCAGACTGTTATCCTCATCTTCATTGCTGTATTCACAATGTTTCGACCATTGTACACTCTGGCCTTCTTCAGGTGATTGGAATTTTGAACCAAACTCTTTTTCGTCCACTGGGGTAGATTCATACAAAAATGTCCTCAAGGACACATGGCCCAGTGGATAAAGATCCAGAGACTAGACCCAAAGAGTTGTGAGTTCAATACCAGGCCACAGCAGTGGTAACCAAACTTAGAGACTTAAGTTAAAGCGAAAGAACTGAGACATCAGGTTGAGGCATGGCATGTGGAACTAGAACAATCTACTCCGGTGAACGAAATAAAGGGTTCGATTTGAAATTCCAATCACCTGAAGAAGGCCGGAGTGTACAACGGCCAAAACATTGTGAATATGGCAATGAAGATGAGGATAACAGTCCAAATAATGTAGATAATGTATTGAGATTCAATAGAGATAAAGAATTCACAGCTAAAATCGGTGCCAACAAATTTAATTTAATCAATCCATTCCCTTTATATTTTTTTAGATGTTCAATGGTATCTATGATTTATTGATCACTCCTGGTATTATATAAATCAGTTTTTTTCTCAATGTCTTTGCATGTTGAAAATGTTGTCTTTAATATGAAATAAAAATATCTCTTGGTGGAAAAAGGTAAGCAGCAGAATGACAAAGATGGTAACGACAAACCTATTTCAAGACCAGGTTGAAGTAAGACGACCATTTAATAGACAAAGGTATCTGATTGCCTCACATGAAAGGCTTGAACAAATAAGACTGCAATCTAAGAAATGTAGGAGTAAAGGAAGTGATTAATTAAATGCTTCATTTGGGAAGTAATTTCATCCAAATGCAGATAAATATTTTATTTGTATAGATCAATGATTCTCAAAGGGTGCACTACTCCCCATAGGTGAAGCAGAAGAGGATAGCAGGTGAAGCGGAAGAGGATAGCAGATGAAGCGGAATGATTGAAAGACAATCAAAGATTTAGAAACAGTTTCAAAAAAATTCATATGCCAAAAATAAATATGATTTCAAAATTTAAAATATTATTATGGATTACTTGTAATTGCATGCATGAGTCCCATTTTAAATAGTTATGAATAATTATTGACCGATTTTATCATGATGATACTTTTGCATTATATCAAGTGTTAAGTATATAGTAACTAGAGTCTGCAAATTGGAGAAGAGAGTTATCAATGACAATGTCGTGCCTTTGAATCAGCAGTTATCTCCCTTGAAACCTCTCTGTTTTTTATTTTTAAATGTACTTTTCATTATTATGGATTACTTGTAATTGCATGCATGAATCCCAGTATAGATAATAATTGACTGATTTCATCAATGTGATATATTTTGCATTGCATCAAATATTAAGAATATAGTAACTAAGGTCCGCAAATTGAAGGAGAGTGTTATCAATGATAATGTTCTGACTTCGAATCTGCAGATATCTCTCTCTCTCTCTCTCTCTCTCTCTCTCTGTTTTTATTTTTAAATGTATTCTTATAGAATAGTGTGGTGTGAGTAAATTTTCATTCTGAGAATGCGTCTCAGAGAAAAAAAAAGTTTGGGAACCACTGGTGTTGATTATAAAAACAGCTAAACAAAGCAATCACTCACAAATTTACTAACCTAAGTTGATTTTTGTCCCTTCCCACTACAGATGGGACAGAAAATATATAAATACACATTGATAATTATTATATGGTTTTATTATTTTGTTCAATTTTCTCCCCTCCCCCCCCCCCACACACACAGTGGGCCATTATATAAATTCTGAAAATATTTGTGTATAAATTGTCAAAAAATATGGTTTGGTGGTGGTTCAGGGTTTGTTAGGCTTGTCTCGGAAAGATCACCTGGGCAAAGAGTAAAATTTGCCTTCCATCAACATGGCTGATACTAACCTCCAAGTGAGTGGCTCATTGCACCTCCTTGGTCTCACGTTTTCCACTGACTTGAAGTGGAACTGATTATATTGAATCAACTGCTAGATCTGCTGCTAGGAAAGTCAGTTTGCTATGGCATGCTAGAAAGAATTTTCTTGCCAGAATCTATCTTGCACAAACATAACTGTCACATCTGGTCAGGTGCTACTAAATATATATCTAGAGATTCTTGGCAAAAATCTAAAAGGAATCTGCAATGTCATTGGTCATGACCTGGCATATTGTCTCCAGTTATTTTCCCATTGCCGTAATGTAGCTTCCTTCTGCCTTTTCTATAAATATTTTCATGGTAATCGTTCTGATGAGCTTTCCTCTTTGGGACCTTGATTTGCAAATTTGAGTGCAGTACTAGATTGGCAGTTAGGTCTCATAATTTTTATAGTTGAAATTGCAAGATGCAACTGTAAGTTCTATGCTTATAGTCTCTTCTCCTGCATTTCTCTCTTGTGGAACACTCTTCTGGGATCTTACTTTCCTGTCAACTACAATCTTCAAAAATCTAAATGATTTTCAATCATTATCTCCTGTCACCTTGAATCCTGTTCTTTTATTGTCCTCCCTCAGTTTCTTTCATTTTCAGTGTCTTAATAACTACAATCACCTTCCTTGGGGTGAAATGTTTAAAAAAAAAAAATAAAAATTTTTCTCCAAATCAGGCTGCCAGGGGCTTTATTTGGGTCCCAAAACGAAATAATTTAAGTAAAAATGTTTTTGGAGTGGTTGTGGGTTCGTTTGATTTATATCATTCTGAAAGTGATAAATTTTTGGAATTTTCATAGAGTTTGGATTTCAAATTTGGGCTGTTTTTCATATTTGGGCATTTCAGAACAAAAAATAAGCTGGTTTCCATATTTGGGCACTTCAAGCCAAAATTGGACTATTTTCCATATTTAAGCATTTCAGGGAAAAATTGGACTGGTTTCTAGTCCTTTTCAAAATAATAGCTAGGTTCAGCACAATTGTTGGCATATAATTTTTAATATTGTACAGAGTAATTTTTTATAGGCAATGGAACACATACCTTGCAACATGGAATATACAAACACACACCTGCCTGCACACAGTGACAAAGTTTTTCTTTGGTATTTATTCATGTTATCTTTTTACAGATATATTTTTTATTTATATCTGAATTTTTGTATAGATATGAACCAACATATTTGGGCATTTCAGACCAAAATTGGTCTGCTTTCTATAATTGGGTAATTATCTCAGACCAAAATTGGGCTGCTTTCCATATTTGGTCATTTCAGATCAAAATTGGGCTGCTTTCTATAACTGGGTAATTATCTCAGACCAAAATTGGGCTGCTTTCCATATTTGGTCATTTCAGATCAAAATTGGGCTGCTTTTCATAATTGGGTAATTATCTCAAACCAAAATTGGGCTGCTTTCCATATTTGGTCATTTCAGATCAAAAAAATTGGGCTTTCAGACTTTCTATAATTGTGCAATTTTTTAAACCAAAATTGTGCTTTCCATATTTGGGCATTTCCCAAAATTGTTTCCATAATAATTATTTTAAACCAAAATTGGGCTGCTTTCCATATTTGGGCATTTCAGGCCAAAAGTGGGCCACTTTCCATAATTGGATGTTTCATGCCAAAATTAGGCCGCTTTCTATATTTGGGCATTTCAGGCCAAAAATGTGAAAACAAAGTTGTGTTTGAATAATGATTGTCAAGTGGTGGTTAGTTTTTATTTGAATTGTATTGTTGGGTTATCACAAGTTTTCCACTGTACTTTTTTTCACATGCCTCTCATTGTGTGGAAATAAAAAGATGCTTGAATTCCACCTTGAGCAGACTCTGACACTGTAAAGTTATTCACTTCCTATAACGCCCTGCATCCTAGTGGCATTGCTACTTTGCTTGGGGTGAATCAATGTAAATGAAAAACAAAAATATATCCTGATGCCCTACACTCATTCATTCCATGAGCTAAAACCCACCATACCACATCCACGGAAATAAATCATTCCCATTTCCTTCGTATTCCATTAGTAATTTAGAAGCTTCTTCCCAAGAATCACTACTTTTTATGAACAGACTCCCAGTGGGATGCTTCCTTGATCACAACAATCGTAATCTCTTCAAATCTAGGGTTTTCCTACATATTGTCACAAACTGCACTTTTTAACCCTTCTTCTTCATGTTCCTTAACCTTGTATAAAAAATGTTCTCACATTGTCTTGTTTTAGCTATTTGAAATATTGTCCTTTTCAGTACAAGGTCGGATCACAAAGTATTAGGAGTTGCTATGGTAAAAGATCTAAAGTACACAGAGTGAAGCTACTTGGTGCAGATAGATCTTAAACTCATATGTATTAAGTTATAATGTTCTCACTCGCTTCTGTTGTTTATAGCACAAGAAGGTGTGTAGAGTGTGCTTGTCTCACCACACTACAGAGATTCCATCAGTGACCATAGCTTGTGCTGCAATTTTAGATCAAGTACAACATTTCCCAGGTCCAACAACCATCATATTCCCAAGATTTTGCTCCATGTGACTTTTTCCACTTCAAAAATTCAAATCCCGCTTAAAAGGTACAAGATTTCAAGATATTGAGGAAATCCAAGAGATTGCGACGAGGCAGTTGCTTGCTATGCCAGAAAAGGCATTCCAGTAATGCTTCCATCAATAGAAAAAATGCTATGTGTGTCTGTGTGTATGGCTTCAGAAGTGGAGACTACTTCGAAGGAGATTAAATGCCGAATTGATATGTGTTGTAGTTTTATTTTTATACCACCAGTACAGTTACTTGTTGATCAGCCCTTGTATTTTGAAATGTTTACCATTTAGCAGGTGTGTCTGTGTGTGTGCATGTGTCTGTGTGTCTGCGTGTGTCTTTTAGGTAGCACCTCACATGAAAAGTTCTCAGTCTGACCAAGAAGAATGAAAGGAGGCCATGAGATGTGCATCCTTTTCAAAATAATAACTTGGTTCAACACAATTGTTGGCATATAATTTTTAATATTGTACGGAGTAAGTTTTTATAAGCAATGTGATGCATACCTTGCAACTTGGGATACGCAAACACATGCACATACGCACACAAAGAGACATAGTTTTTCTTTGGTATTTATTCATATTATCTTTTTACAAATTTATTTTTTATTTATATCTGATATTTTGCATTGATATTAATTGGCTGAGATAGATAGATAGATATTAACAGAGATAGATAGATAGATATTAACAGAGATAGATATTAACAGAGATAGATAGATAAATAGATAGATAGATAGATATTAAATGAGATAGATAGATAGATATTAAATGAGATAGATAGATGCATAGATAGATATTAACAAAGATAGATATTAAATGAGATAGATAGATGCATAGATAGATATTAACAAAGATCGATAGATAGATAGATAGATAGATAGATAGATAGATATTAACAGAGATAAATAGAGATTAACAAAGATTGATAGATATTAACAGAGATAAATAGATATTAACAGATAGATAGATAGATATTAACAGATAGATAGATAGATATTAAATGAGATAGATAGATAGATAGATAGATATTAAATGAGATACATAGATAGATATTAAATGAGATACATAGATAGATATTAAATGAGATAAATAGCTGGATAGATAGATATTAACATAGAGATATTAACAAAGATAGATAGATAGGATAATTAGACTTGAACTGAACAGATAGATAGATAGATAGATAGATAGATATTAATAAAGATCGATAGATATTAACATAGATAGATAAATAGATATTAGCAGATAGATAGATAGATAGATAGATATTAATAAAGATCGATAGATATTAACATAGATAGATAAATAGATATTAGCAGATAGATAGATAGATAGATAGTTAGCTATTAACAAAGATTGATATTAACAAAGATAGATAGATATTAACAGAGATAAGTACATAGATATTAACAAAGATAGATAGATAACAGACATAGATATGAATAGAGATAGATAGAGAGAGAGAAAAAAAAGAAAGTAAGAAGTGTGTGTGTGTGTGAAAGAGAGAGAGAGAGAGAGTAAAGTGAATTGTTGGTATGAAGCTAAAAGGTTTGATGCTGTCTTAATAAAATATCCACACCATTTCTAAACTTTTGAGTTTTGGAATATAAAAGTTAGACCACGGTTGCCATTTTAAGATACCCCGCCAATCTCTTGTCAGATTTGATAAATACTATTTGCTTAAGTGCTTGGACCCATATTATATTTTATCAGGTCCATCTTGCCCAAGTATACATTCTAACAATTATATACAATGTGATTAAGTTCTGGTGGCTGGTAATGGCATCGAGAGGAGGGTGTGACACTGTTGAGGAAAGCTGGACACTAAAAGGAAAATGAATTTGTTAGTTTGCTTATCCGATTGTTTCCTTGTTTGTTGGTCAGTAGAAGATAGCTTTAATTGTCTTTATTGTGAAACTTTTTTTCTCCTTGTGTGTAGGAGGGGTTTTGTATTGATAGCTGTCAGGTCAAAGGTCAAAGCTTTGCCCCCCTTTTTTACTTAGGCATTTTTTTTTGTTATCTGTCTCTTTGGGAAGACATCCATTAGTAGAGTTATTATCTTGTAGTTGCCATGAAAAGGAAAGAAAGAAGGGAGAAATGAAGAAAGAAAGAAAGAAAGAAAGAAAGAAAGAAAGAAAGATAAAGGCAAGAGGGAAGGGGGAACAAAAATAAGAAAAAAAATAGCATGAAAGTAAGGAAGAAAGTAAAAAAAATGGAAGAAAGAAGGAACGAAGAAAAGATAAAGTAGTGAATTTAAGAAAGAAAGAAAGAAAGAAGGACTAAAGGCAAGAGGAAAGGAATGAAGAAAAGGTAAGAAAGACGAAAAAGACTACAGAAAGAAGGAATGAATGAAAAAAGACAAAGGTAGTGAATTAAAAGAAAAGAAGAAAGAAAGAACAAATAATAAAAAAATAATAACGAACGAATAAAAAAAAATAATAATGGAAAGATTGAAGAAAGGAAGAAAAAAGGGACAGAAGAAAGAATCAAAGAAGAAAAATATAGTAAAAAAAGAAAGAAAGAATAAAGGAATAAGGAAAGAAGAAGTGAAGAAAGACTAAAGAATAAGGGAAGGAGGAGTAAAGAAAGGAAGAAAGAATAAAGGAATAAGGGAAGGAGGAGCGAAGAAAGGAAGAAAGACTAAAGAATAAGGGAAGGAGGAGTAAAGAAAGGAAGAAAGAATAAAGGAATAAGGGAAGGAGGAGCGAAGAAAGGAAGAAAGACTAAAGAATAAGGGAAGGAGGAGTAAAGAAAGGAAGAAAGAAGAAAGAAATAAGGAAAGAAGAAGTGAAGAAAGACTAAAGAATAAGGGAAGGAGGAGTAAAGAAAGGAAGAAAGAATAAAGGAATAAGGAAAGAAAGACTGAAAATGGAAGGAGGAATGAAGAAAGAAAGGATAAAGGAATAAGGAAAGAAGAAGTGAAGAAAGACTAAAGAATAAGGGAAGGAGGAGTAAAGAAAGGAAGAAAGAATAAAGGAATAAGGGAAGGAGGAGCGAAGAAAGGAAGAAAGAATAATGAATAAGGGAAGAAGGAGTAAAGAAAGGAAGAAAGAAGAAAGGAATAAGGAAAGGAGGAGTGAATAAAGGAAGGGACAGAAGAAAAAACAACAAATAAAGGAAGAGTAGAGCAATGGAAATGAAAGAAAAAAAAAGCAATAAAGAAAAACTCAGTGAATAAAGAAAGAAAGCAACAAAAACAGAATTTATTAATGGATGTTTTAAAAAAACAAAGAAGAAGAAGAGAGAGAAAGAAGCAATGATGAAAGGAAGAGAAAAAGAGATAGAAGAAAGAAAGAAAGAAGAAAGAAAGAAAGAAGCAGAAAGAAAAAAGAAAGACTGAATAAAACAAAAAACAAACAGATGAAAAAAAAAAGAAAGAAATGTAAAAATGGCATGGAGAGAAGAAATGAGAAATCGCAAGGAAACAAAGGCAGATTAAGAAAGAAAAAAAGAAAGAAAGTCAAATAAATGAGTAATGCAGTTATGAAGGAATTTGAACGAGAGAAATAAAAGATGTATAAAAAAAACACCAGAAAGAAAGAAAAAAAAATTTTTTTTTAAATCTCATACATTATAGAAAGTATAAACGTCATTCATTATATCAATGGACAAAAAGGATTTTTTTTTCTTTATAAAGAAAGAAAAAAATTAAAAAAAAGAAAAGAGAAATATTTTAGAATAAAAGTTTAACGGCAGAATTGCGAGAATCCTTTTGAAAAAAAAAATGGTGAATAAACTTCCTTAAAACCAAGTAAGTTGAAAGAAAAGACAATGTCTGTCTTAGCTTACGACAGAGATAAATGTGGATCATGGCCACGGACAGTGCCCCATTCCCAGTCCCCGCTACTGACTATGGGTTGGGGGTGGGGGATAACAGTTCTGGTTAAGGTGGGGATGTGAAGGTGTTGAGAAGCGAGGGTTGAAATTTAAATTAAGTCTAGCAGAAGATTGACTGTACAGGAGCAGGACTGGTTCGGTCTTGGAGGCATTTTGTGGATTGAGGGAGCTGGGTGATGGACACAGAAATAATGGCAAAGTCTGTGGAAAGCTAAGAATGAACGAATAGTAGGGGAAAAAATAAAACCAGAAATATAAAATACATGAATAGGATAGATGTATGACTGGACAAATGTAGATAGATAGATAGATAGATAGATAGATAGATAGATAGATAGATGGGAAGAGAATTGAGAGATAGATATGAAAAGAACTGTGATATAGATTAATAAATTTGAAGAGAATTGAGAGATAGATACATAGATAGGGAGAGAATAGATAGATAGATAGATAGATAGATAGATAGATAGATAGATAGATATGAAGAGAATTGAGAGATATATAGATATGAAGAGAATTGAGATACGAATAGATAGATAGACAAAAAGAGAATTGATAGATAGATAGATGGATAGATATGAAGAGAATTGAGATAGATACGAAAAGAACTGTAATATAGATTAATAAATATAAAGAGAATTGATAGATAGATAGATAGATAGATAGATATGAAGAGAATTGATAGATAGATATGAAGAGAAATGAGATATAGACAGATAAATATGAACACTTGATATGAAGGACATTGAGATATGACGAGAAATATTTGACTGCTTGTCTCTGTTTCTCTCGCTTTGTCTCTCTCTCTCTCTCTCTCTCTCTCTCTCTCTCTCTATCTCTATCTATCTATATTTGTATACATTTATATATACATATATATAGTGAGAGAGAGATAAATCGTTGTCTCCACCTTTTCATTAAAGGTATCAATATATCCACAGACTACTGATACCAAAAAACAAAAAAAGAAACATTTTTTTTCATGCACCAACATTTTTCGTTGTCACCAAAACGAAAGCTAGCATCTGTAATTTTAAATCACATGTTGTTGCGACGTAGGTGCGCGCATAGAGGCACCATCTTAGAAAAAGAAAAGAAAACACAAACATTGGGGGGCGGGGGGAAATGGTCTGATAGTGTCACAGAGTGGACTGGAAAATCATTCCTAGAAACTCAGACATTGGCACACAACCCAGACATATGGAGGGAGCTGGTCAGGTGATCAGCCGCGACCCTACGACCACAATCGGTCATGGGACTGCTGCGGCTGATGATGATGATGATGATAATGATGATGATGATGACCTGTAAATTCTGCCTATGCTAATAGTGTCGTCCCATGGCCTTTTGCCTGGGATCAGTGTAGTATCAGTGAACCTTGCCAACTATCGATGTAGTATCTGTGCACTCTGCCTAAGAGCAATGTGACGCTCTTGGGACATCTGCATAGGATCAGTGCAGTATCTGTGTATTCTGCTCAGGAATCAAATTGTTGCTTTCTGCCCCTATGTGTAGGATCAGTGTAGCATCTGTGTGCTCTGTCTTGGATCAAAGTGTCGCTCCCTGACCCTCTACCTAGGATCAGTGTTATATCTGGGAACCCTACCTAGGCTCAAAGTGTCACCCCTTGGTGTTCTACGTAGGTCAGTGTAGTAACTGTGTTATGCTCCCTGGCGCTATGCGTAGGATGAGTATAGTATATGTGAATTCTACCTGACCCATGACCCTCTGCTTAGGATCAGTGTAGTATCTGTGAGCTTTGCCTAGGATCAAATTTCGTTCCTTGGTGTTCTACGTAGGATCAGTATAGTAGCTGTGTTGTGCTCCCTGGCTCTGTACGTAGGGTTAGTGTAGTATTGGTGAGCTCTGCCTCGGATCAATGTCTCACCATGATCCTCTTCTGAGGATCAGTTTAGTATCTGTGAGCTTCCGTTGATCTTTTTGAACCCCCAGGCATTTATGAACTCTTGGATAATCTGATCAACCTCCAGGGGTTGATATCAATCACTTTGTTGACCCATGCCTATAGAAGCGATTCCTCCTATTAAAAACTTCTCATAGGATTTGACTATTTTCCTAAAATGAAAGTCTGTTATTTTATTTACCAGGTTATACTCGAGGTAGGTGCTTCCACAGAAACGTGATACTTAAGTTTTGAAATTAAATTTAAAAAAAAAAGAAAAATCTTCCTTGAAGCTTCTATTTTAGTTTTAATTTCAAGCTGAAAGATTAAATTTAATATTTCCAATAAGCAAAATACTTTGCTGTATTTCAAAACTAATTTAAATTGATTGGAAGGAATTTTCATTTTGAAACCTCTAAAAACAAATTAATTTAGCGCCATTTTAGTAAACTGTTATAAAAATATAAACGAAACAAAGTGAGAATATCACATGAAGGTAATGTTATATTTTTGATTTTTTTTTTCTCTAAATATGCCATGCCAAAATCTGGGTGCGTCCTATATGCCGGCAAATACAGTAATTTTTTTTTCTTCCAATTTATTATAGACAAGTTTGGCTGTTGTCCCTTAGCTGAAATCAAGATGATAAAATTTCAAATCAAAATTGTCTTGTCCATTTAAAATACTACGTTTATTAGAAGATACAGGGTGTCCATAAAGTTCGTGTGCACTTTAAAAAATTTATAACTTTATTTGTATTTGCGATAGAAATAATTTGTAAAAAAATGTTATAAAGTTTAATGTACCTAGTTTTAAGTATAGCTGAAATAACTAATGTGATTTCAGGCATTACTGTAAATCAGTTGGCAAATGTTTTCCGTGAACTGCAAAATCGTATTACCTTTTGTATTGCTAAAGATGGAGGACATGTTGAAACAAAAAATTATGTGGAAATAAAATTTCAATAAAACCTTAAAAAAAATTATAGATTTACTTCTTTCTAATCCTTTTTTACAAATTATTTCTATCGCAAATACAAATAAAGTTATGATATTTTTTAAAGTGCACACGAACTTTATGGACACCCTGTATTGTAAGCATATTCAGAAATACAAAAGTGGCGATAAAAATGACTTCAAAGTGATTGGAATGTCGAACTGAACCCTTTATTTCGCTCACTGAGGTAGATTGTTCTAGTTCCACATGCCATGTTTAATGGATGTCAGTTATCAGTTATTTCCTTAAACTTAAGGAATCAGCACATATGAGCCGACCAAGCATAGAAATGAATACAATATGGGAACCAGTAATAAGGAGTGCCAGAGAAAAGCGATAATAACAACAAAAATTGCAATATGAGCTCTGGTAAAAATATGAAATGATAACAGTAAAAATTGAAATATGAGCACTGATAATAAATGATTGCTGAAGACATTAGGTTTATAATACCCAGAAATACATACACAGATGCCCTCAAGGACACATGGCACAGTGGATAAAGGTGTTAGTTAGATCCAGTGACAGGACCCAAAGAGTGTGCGTTCAATACCTGGTTAAGACAGTGGAGAACTTGTGGAAACAAAAAATTATGTGGAAATAAAATTTCAATAAAACCTTAATTAACTGATAACTGACATTCATTAAACATTCTAGTGGGCGAAATAAAGGGTTCAGTTCGATATTCCAATCACCTGAATGGCCGACCGGAGCGTACAATGGCCGAAACGTTGTAATAAATATGGCGACAAAGATGAGAACGATAGTGTAAATAGTGAATTTAAATTAGTTTTGAAGAAAATATTTTACTATTTTAAATATTAAATTTAAATCGATTAGCTTGAAATTAAAATTAAAATAAAAGCTTCAAGAAAGATTTTTCGTTTTTAAAAATCGTTTTAAACGTTAGGTTAGACAGACATTACGAATCTGCGGAGATACATGTTCTAATATCGTATTTCCAAGTCAAATTGTGAGTGTATGTGTGTTTACCTGTGCTTGTATGTACATGGCACACACATATGAGTGAGTCATGCACAGCAAGCGATATACACGAATGCATATTAGAGCTGGTCGATTGTGGAAGCGCCGTATTGCACTCAGTTTGAAAGTTGGGGTTCGACAAAATAAATAACGACCCAAAATATTTTTTTCCAAATCGCTACTATTTTTTGAGGAAGCGAGTTTAAAGATTAAGTTTAAGTTCAAAATCGGAACGCTGGATTTATTTATTCAATTGTGTTGTCATTTTCTTACAGGACTGAACTTTCTCGAAGCGGATTTGTTAACACTTCTTTTTCCGTTCTGGGTATGACGATAAACTACATTTTGCAGCAAGTCCTCAGAGGGTGGGTTTTAAGAAGCGTTGAACTACCTCTTAATTACTATTCTTCCTAGGTTAACCCTGACTCTGGGTGGTAGGGTCCCAGCGAATAGTTAACCCCCAAATAAATATCAAAGCTCACAAGGAAATTAAATTTCGACATTAAATGACCCATAAGGTATTGATATATCGTTAAACAAACAATAATCCGGTGGTTTCGTTTAATAAATTGACCGGTGACCATTTTTCTCGACACTGATACACAATAGAGCAGGTCGATTTTGGAACCGTGATATTGCACTCGATTTGAAAGTTAGGGTTTGACATAAAGACAGAATATTTTTTCCAAATCTGTATCGTGATTTGAGGAAACGAGTTTAAAGATTTAGTTTAGTTTCAAAATCGTAGCGTTGATATTTAATTCTGGTGATCAATGAAAGCCTTATAACACAGCTTTATAAAATTTATAATTTACTGAAGCTTTATAAATTGTATATGGACAAGATGCATGACACAAGCACATTATTACTAAATCATTGTGTCATCAAATAAGACCTTCATTCACTTCAAATGGAAATTATACTGAACAATTTAGCCATATTATGATGTCATATATTTATACAGTGCAGTAGTTTTAGTGTGATTTTCAATAAACAATGCAAATTTAAAACATTTTGTCTTATAATTTGTCCACGAGTCTTATGATGTTATATAGACTTTTATCTATGATTTGTTTTTATTAATTATAATCTAACAAAACTTATTCATTGAGTAACCATTTTTGTAATCTTTAACCATTTTTTTTTTTACAGTTTATTTTCCTTATCGAAAGCAGTAAAAGAAATTGCATTTTTTGCTTGTAGAGATTCCTAATGATAATTCTGGTTTTATTTTCCATTCAATGTATCTAATACATCAAAATATCGACTTTATTTGCATTTATTCATGAAATAGTAAAAATTTTAAGTCAGTTTGTAAGCAAAAAAATCTACGGAGATTAAGATATTTCTACACATTTGGCAGGCGATAAAAGCAAACGTTCAAAAATCGGTAAAATCTAATTTTGGTGTGGGTACGTATCACATCAAACCCCAGCTTCCAAATCGAGTGCAATGTTGATTTTCTAAAAGAGAAAGTGAAAAATGAAACCTGCCCTAATCCAGTCACACGCAGGCAATGCGTGACGGACGGGGAATCCGATTTTATTTTATTTTATTTATTTATTTTTATTTTACCAACGTGTCTACGATAGTATTCACAAAAATAATATTAACAGTCTTCCCGTACCAAAGGTCAGTGTTAAATTCTTTTGGGGGGACTGAACGTGGTGTTTGCGGAGCAACATTGGAAAATGACATAGTTACCGGCCGTCCAATCAGTGAAGGGTCCACACACTTCCCGACTCGAACGGAATGTGACATAAGGTCGAATTTAAAGTGGGATGCGTACGTGAAGTGAGGACAAAAATTGCTGAACCCTCTCGGCACTTCCCTTTATAGAGACGCCTCAGGCGCCAGGTAATGACCCGAGTCCCTCTCTCCCGAACGAAAGGTATTGCCTGAACTGACAATGCACTGAGGCTGGAGCACGTTATATTCAATGAGTTATTGGTCATCCAATAAGTGTTCATTTTTAGATAACTTTTCAGATCACGTAAATAAAAAGTTCAAAACCGTTCCTAACTTTTAATATACTTTCTCAGTTTGAGTTAAATGTTGTTTACTCTGACAAAGTCAGTCAGTCAATGTGCCATGCGTGATACACGCTTAGGCGATCATTTATCTTTCGATACATGACTGACGAGGCAGATTTTTTCCCGTATTAGGTTGCCATTTCTTTCTACGGTAGACCAGTTGCCATCCATAGAACCCGGTCTGTCCTGCTGTTTTTACCTATAACTGGGGGGAGAAAAAGAAGATTCATACATTTCTTAAGGGTATTAGCATGTAGGTGAATATCAGTCAGTCATGTGCCATGCGTGATACACGCTTAGGCGATCATGTATCTTTCGATACATGACTGACGAGGCAGATTTTTTTTCCTCGCAGTGGGTTGCCATTTCTTTCTACGGTTGATCAGTTGCCATCCAAGGCTATAGAACCCAGTCTGCCCTGCTATTTACTCATAGCTTTTAGGAGAAGAAGAGTATTTATAACTTTCCCAAGGGTATTAGCACGTAAGTAAATGTAATGGATTCGACTGGAATTCGAACTCGGCTCTCCTCAATCCGAGCTTCCACTCCGCTAACCATTACGCCACCGTGCATCCTGCTGACAAACAACCACATCTTATTACAACTTCTTCTATGTGCCGTGTCCCTTCAACACGTCTGCGGTCCTGGCTCTCCACAACTTCCTGTCCCTTGTAATTCACTTTCTTCGCATGTTTGGGTTTTATTACAATTTTAATAATCGATTATTAAAGCAATAAACATTCTGAAGGAGCGAATGTAGTTAAAATAATAGCGGTATCTAGGGAAAAACTTTCCTTTTCACACTCGTTTTTTTTTTTCCGGGTGCGAGTGACTAAGTTTGCTGGATGATCGACATTACATAGCGGTTCAGGGGCTCTTTTCTTTGTTTCTAACTTAATTTTCCTGCTTCTTAATGATTTGCTTAGTTTTTTGAAAGGCATCTTTTGTCGTCCCAATGAGTTGGCAACTATATAAGGAGCAACCTACCCAATGAGTTTGCGCAAATGCATGACAGAACAGGAGCTGGGAGAGATAACGAAGAGACAAACTTTGCTAAGAGCTACAAAGGAGAGGAAGTCGTGGAGAGCCTCGATCATCCACGTCCTAAAGGAACACGGCACATAGAAGATGTTCGAAACAGTCTGGCATATCGAAGATATTTTTTTATTTTGTTTTAATTACTTATATATTTATTTATTTATTTACTTCTCAAATCATATTACGAAACCACTTTTTATTTTTTTTTAAAAGGACAATGACGAATTGGTTGCCCTCATTGAGCCCTGCCGGTTTGAAAAAAACCGTTAATGGAGAAATCGACGGCGAAAGATTTCTCAGGAGTCGGTTGCCAAGGGAGGTGGAAACGTAGAGTGGCCAGAAGAGGTCATCTTGTTAAATGGAGTGGGCAGAAATTTTGTCATTAATTACTCTTCGTTCATCGTCTGTCATTAGGCTTTTAAGACAGAATGGGCGACAAGCGCGGGTGGAGGTGTCGGCTATGAGCAGAGGACGGTGGCGGGGTCCAGTAAAAACCTGAGATGACTAAATGAAATGGGAGGAGAATTTTTTTTTTAACACTTTCAGAACTGGCTGTCAGTACCCACATCTCCCGATTCTGCTTTAAACACGATCAGTCATTAAAAGAATTTGAATTTACATTGAAAACTTGCCATTATTATTATTATTATTATTATTATTATTATTATTATTATTTTACTAGTTTTTCTTTCATCCTATTTCCGTTTTTTTTTTTTTTTTTTTGTTATCGTAATGCTCAGGAAAGGTATGAATCCACTCCTTCCTCCCCCCAGCTATGGTTAAATAGCAGGACAGATCGAGTTCTATAGCCTTTGATCGCAACTGGTCTACCGCAGAAAGAAATGGAAACCTACTACTGGAAAAAATTTCTGCCTCGTTAGTCATGTATCGAAAGATACATAATCGCGTAAGCGTGTATCACGCATGACACATAACTGACTGATATTCACTTACACGTGAATATCCTTGGGAAAGGTATGAATCCTCTTTTTCTCCCCCAGTTATGGGTAAATAGTAGGACAGATTGGGTTCTATAGCCTTGGATGGCAACTGGTCTACTGCAGAAAGAAATGGCAACCTATTGCGGGAAAAACATCTGCCTCGTCAGTCATATATCGAAAGATATTTGATCGCCTAAGCGTGTATCACGCATGACACATAGCCGACTGAATGCTCGGGTCGTTTTTACATTCTACGAAAGTAATATGTAATGCACTGGAAATAGGCAGTTATTGACGGCGCATGCACTGTTTTTTTTTTCCTTATTTCCTCCAGTTTAATACTAAACCAATAAATGTTCAATATACTCATCTCATTGACTGACTCAAGAGTCTCGTGTCAAATCACTCGTCGCCATCTTGTTCCTTCTAAAGTCTTTTTAAAATTATTTTTCACTCTCTTTCACTCTCAGTTGCCCCTTGCATTTGGAGAGTTGAATTAAAGTGAGATAACGGATACTGAGACATTCGGAAGAGGCATGGCGCGTGGAATTAGAACAATCTACCTCGGTGGATGAAATAAAGGGTTCAGTTCGAAATTCCCATCACCTGAAGAAGGCCGGAGCGTACAACGGTCGACACGTGGTGAATATGATAACAAAGACGAGGCCAACAGCCGAAACAATGTAAATAATGTGAAAAAAATATCTTCGATATGCCAGACATCTACTTTTTCTTCTACGTGCCGTGGACGTGGGCGAGCGAGGTTCTCCACGACATCCTATCCTTTGTAGCTCTAAGAAAAGTGTCTCTTCGTTTTCTCTCTCTGCTTTACCCTGTCTCTTTTATTTTCAATTTGTCTCGTGAGTGTCAGTGTTGCTCTCTCTCTCTCCCCCCCCACCCCCGGCCGGAGGGCCCAGAGATAAAAGAACTTCAACACAGTAACTTTTTATATTTTCTCACTGGGGAGCTGTTTCAGACACGAAAAAGAACACGTCTACATTGCTTGACGTTTCAGAAACAACTTACTGAAAACCTTTCTTTATCTATCATTTTCAGCCAATCGACTTCCTTGTTTTGTCTTCCATCTAACCTCGAAGGTCAACCTCAGGAAGTCCAAGCAGAGATACCATTCCCTCCAAGAGTAAAAGTCGGCTAAACTGTTATTTAACATCAGATTCTTCAAGCCCTTTTTCCTTGTTATGTGTACGAGAAATTTCAACTCTTTCTGGTTCCAAGTATAAGCGCCCTTTCTGCTTGCGCAGTCGAATTTAAGCTCAGATCTTGCGTGCCATGTACCTTCAGAATGTGGGCCTCCACAACTTCCTATTTTGTAGCCGTGTTTGTCCCCTTATTATCCCTCCCTGTTTTGCCTCCCCCCTCTTATCCTCTTGTCAATGTTCTTTGAGTTGCCCAGGCCTTCTTTCTTCGTTATGTGTACTAGACAACGATTTCTTTCTGATTCTGAGTATAAACCACATTTTGGTTATCGTTTTTATACCCCCGCTAATCCCCCAGGGGCTATCCTGATTAGGGGACCGACCAGTGTTTTTTGACCTTCACTATCTTATCAACATTTGCTTTTTTTTTTTGCTTTTTTTTCCCCCTCTACCTACATTTATATACGTTACAAATTAAAGTAAGCACAACTGAGGGAAAACTTTTCACGGATTTTGACGTCATTTTGGCGGGTTTATTTTGTCCAGATCCGTGGATTCGTTTTGCACAAGGTAAATCTAAAAAAAAAAAAATGCTACATAAAATTCACTGTGTTTTATCCATAATGTCAAATGTATAAAAAAATTAATCAACTTTTTAAAATATCAAATTGATCTTCCAAACATTATTGTTTTATTTAAGATGGAATGATCTATTATGACATGTATCTAATTTGTATTTAGAAAATTGGGATATAGTAGAGTGTGGGGTGTATTACAGATTCGAGGGCCCCATATAGATTCGGGGGACTGTATCATAGATTCGGTGGCAGCTCACGAGACCCATGCGCCGGCCCTGTCGCTAAGCATTTGAAATCCTGCAACGGACGAAGCTACTTCTTTTGTGTGCTGTGTCCCTTCAAGACGTAATCATGGCCCTCCACATCCTCATTTCCCTTGTAGCTCTTAATAAGTTTTGCCTTTTTGTTACTTCTTTCAGACCCTGTTCCGCCAACCACTTGCTCAATCCCATTAAGTATGCTTTCCCCTTTCCTTTTTCTCTATCTGCCCTGTGGGCATTAGATTTTCCAAGCCCTACTTTCTCGTTACGGGTCCTAGAAATTTCAACTGCCCTTTCCTGATGTTAAGTATAAGTTTTCTCTTTGTTTCCACTCTCTCCAAAACCTCGTCGTTGCTCACATATTCGGCCCATGGTATCCTCAGCATCCTTCTGTAGAACCATACCTCCGTTGCTTTGAGTCTCTTCATCTTTGATGAGATTGTCCAGCATTCGCTGCCATACAGGACAGATATCACGTAGCAGTTCAGTACGCTTTTCTTTGTTTCCAACGAAACTTTCTTGTCTCGTAATACTCAGCTTAGCGTTTGGAATACGTTTTTGGTCATTCCAGCAGTGAGATCCGAACGCATAATGGGATGGTCCAAGACGGACGGAGTAGACTCTTCTAAAATATTCTTTTCACGAAGCTATTTTCCTTAAAGTCTTTCTCAGATATATTTGTTGGTAAAAAAATTCAGGAAAAACGTCTCTTTTTTTTTTTTTTTTTTTTCCTTCCACTCCTTTTAAATGGAGAAATAGCCACGAAAGAAAAAAAAAGAAAAAAAGAACGAACAAAAACAACGTAAGAATGTTTATCGAAAGTAGGGAAAGGTACGTTAAAGTGTAAAGTGCCGATGAGGTGAGCTTCCGTGTTGGGGTAGGTGAAGTTGAAAAAGTGGATGTCCAAAAAGGGGGTGAAAAAATCTTGAATAGTAAAAGAAGAAGAGGAGGAGGAGAAGAAGAAGAAGAGGAGGAGGAGGCGAAGAAGAAGAAGAAAAGGATAAACATTTAAGAAAGCAAGAAAGAGACAGAGAAAGAATAAAAAAACAAACAATTGTCAATTGTGGAGGATGTATTGGAATGTCCCTTTAGAGGCTTTATCCAAACAGTGACGAACTTTACCAGTGTTTGTTTCTCGGCTGCTCCTTGCCTGACCCCAGACCTTGGGGAAGGGGTGGGGGCAGTACCCTTTTCTGGATCTGGAAACCTGAAAGTGCGGTGTAGGTGCAAGAACGAGAAAACTCGGGAGCTGACGAGGGCCGGATGATTGGAGTGGGGATAGAATAGAGAAAAATAAACTCGGATTTTTTGCGGTGGGGGGGTTGGGGATGAAAAAAAATCCCAAAAATAACAACCGTTGAAGATAGAAGAGGAGGGAGTAGATGAAAAACAATGAACGAAAACAAAGTATAACTAAAGGAAAGGGAGGAGTGTTTGGAGAAAAAGAAAGGATAGATGAAAAACTGGAAGGTTGAATTAAAACAAATGAAAATGGAAGAAAAGCGAAAGAGAGAGAGAGAGAGAGAGGTTCGAAAAACGAACGAGAAAAGAAAGAATGAATGAGAAAGAATGTCGCGAAAAATGAAAGTGAAATAAAAGAAGAATTAATTTTTTTGAAAAAAATGAAGAAAAAGGAAAAAAAGTTGGAGGACTGACCGAGACTAAGAAAACGAAATGAATAAGAAATAACAACAACAACAAAAAAAAAAAAAAAACAAATAACGGATGTAAATAAAAAATGAATGAAAAAGAAAGAAAAGAGTGTTGAAAAAAAAAGAGAATGAGAAAACTAAAAAAAAAAAAACAATTTTTAAGAAAAACGAAGAAAAAGGAAAAAAAAAATCTGATAAATGAACGAGAATGAGAAAAAGCAGAATGAATGAGGAAACTGGTGTAAATGAAAATGAATAAATGAAAGAAAAAAGAAAAGAGTTTCGAAAACGAACGATAATAATAGGAAAAACAGAATGAATGGGAAAAAAGGAAAAAAAACGGATTAAATGAAATCGAATTATAAAAAAGGAAAGTTAAGAAAAAAGAAAATCAAAAAACCTAATGAACGAGAAAAAAAAAGGAAAAAAAAAAAAAACGAATGGCAAAAATGTAAGTCTGTTGCGTAAAACAAATGAGAATAAAGAAAGAATGATTGAAAACAGAAAAAACATGAATGAATATAAATGAAAGAGAGTTGCGAAAAAACAGCGAGTATAAATAATGAAAAATAATGAAAAAGAATAATAAATGAAAAAAAAAGAATGTTGGGAAAAACAAAGAAATGAAATGAAATAAATGAAAAAATGAAAATGAAGAAAGAAGAAAAAATTGTAAATGGGAAAAAAAGAAAACGAAGGATAAAAACAAAGGATAATGAAGGAGAAAAAATAACGAGAATAAATGAAAAGGAATGAAAAAGAAAACGAAGGAGTGTTGCGAAAAACAAAGGAGAATGAAGAAAGAAGAAAAAATTACGAGAATAAATGAAAAGGAATGAAAAAGAAAATGGAGAAAAATTACGAGAATAAATGAAAAGGAATGAAAAAGAAAATGAAGGGGTGTTGCATAAAACGAAGAATAATGAAGACTGAAGGAGAAATTGTGTAAATATTGCGCTAGGTCGTCGGTTTATTGTTCTTGCCTTATACCAGACTAGCCAAAGCTTATTAAATATCACTCGGTTTCTTTGTTCTTATCTGTGCCAGAGGTCGGTGTTCACGCCGACGTTGAACACTAGATTTCGAGTAGTAATTCCATTTTTTTACTAATTGTTCACCCAATACAAAGCCAGAGAGACACTCAAGTTAGATCGTTATGCTACTTGAAAAGGTTAAGATTGTAACATCCCACGCAGAAGTCTGTGACACAAAGTACGATTCTTGAGAAGAAGCTTTCCCGGTGAAATTTTTCTTTACAGTGATGTTCACCCTGTACACGGCCCAAGAGCCACTCGAGGTAGAGTGTTACAGAGTAAGAGGCACAGTTTATGGGGATATGTGGAGAAGATAACAGTTAAACCTAGACTTGGACAGTTTACGATTGTAGTGATCAGGGAAACATCCTCCCCCATGCCACGCTTACTTAAGATGTAAGTTTCCACTCGAGCATCATCTTCTTACGAATGCTGCTTTATGGAACTGACTCCCAAGTGGGTGCTTCCCCGATCACTACAATCTTAACCTGTTCAAGTCTAGATTCAACCGTTATTTTCCCTACATATCTGCGTAAACTGTGCAACTTAGTCTACCGCGAATAGGCCTTGCCTTTATAAAAAAAAAATTTCACGCAGTCTTGTAGGGGATGAGTTATTTTCCACACTACAACCTCTTTCCCATTAACGCAAAGTTAAAAGTCGATCGCTATTTCCATGGCAAACGTTCTGGCGAGCTTCATTCTTTAGTTCCCTGTTGTATAGGGATGAAAACAATAATAATAAGATTTTCACGATAAAACTTTTTTTATTAAGTTTGGGGCATTTTTTTTTTTCATATATGCACATTTTTTGCGAATCTTTGGAGGTACCTACATAAGAAGGTCGGGGGTCTAAAAAGATTTTTGGGGACCCCCTAGTAGAGACACTCAAGGTACGAAACAATTGTGGAATGAGATATAGGGAGAAGTTGATTCATGCCTTTTCTGAAGAATATACTCAGTGCTGGTAAATATTTGTTTCCACTACCTAAGTCCTATAGAAAATACAGATACAAAAAAAAATTGCTTGAAAGTGGCTGTCAGGGCAGAGTGGGGAAAAGAGCCATATTTGACAACGGAAGATAGTGAAAGGGAAAAGAACTGGTTGATTCCCCCCCCCATTTTTTTTTAGTTGCCATTGTCCAGACTCGACGGCTGTAAATGTTTACACATCGCTATTTTTGTTTTCCGCCCGACATTTCAGCCTGCCTTTCTGTACAAGACATACGCACATCTGTTTGTCTAGAGCCCCACCTACCTCGTCTCTTATCCCCACCTCCCGGGAGGCATTTCTCTATTATTGTCAGCTTGTGGGTATTATCTTTCTGTTTTTCCAAACAAGGGTAGGTGAATGAACTTGCCTACAAAACTGAGGAAAGAAAAACAGACAAAAAAAAAAGTTGCTTCTTGCCGGACACATCAACGGACAATCACACTTCCCACCTTGTGTTTGTAATTATTCACTGTTGTGATGACCTAACGAATCGGATGTTCGAACATGGGTAACTGGGAACCATTTCGTCTTCTCAGGTCATGGCACACACACACACACACACACACACATCGTAAAAGAAACCGTTTGAAATTACTTCCAAATTCTCCAAGTGAAAATTCTAAACAGTCTATACCTGTACACTGACGTGACCCACAGTTGTTTTTTTGTTTGTTTAATATCCTTTAAATCCCACGCAAGACGACAATGCCACTGAAACGCAGGTGTGGGGTTACAGGGGGGGAAAGTGAATAAAAAGACTGTAAATGAGGAGGATTGAGGAAATGATGAACAGGATTCTAAAAGACAGAAGATGGCGATCGACATTGCATTTAAATTTTTGAAGATTGTAGTTATCAGGGAAGCAAGAAATCGGAAGTTATTTTTGGAATAACTTATTTAGAAATTTACTGAATTTATAAGCACATCCAATCTTGACATTTTAAATTGTTAAGGCTACGGAAAATCAGTCATTTCAATAAAGTGTGGTAGAGTATCCATTTTCATAGATAACTTATGTATCAAATATAAGTTACTTAAAATCGGGTTAAGTTTAGGTTGGATAAGAGTGCCTGTTCACAAACGATGACATTCGTTTTTCGCATGTCGTCTGAGATTTTTCAATGATAAAATGATTGTTGGTATATATATATATATATATATATATATATATATATATATATAAGTGAGCATTGAAGTCAACACTCAGAGGCAACAGACTGTTTCATCCTAGACACAATCTCCTGAAGATTGCGTTTAGCATTAAACAACCCGACGCCTTCAAGGTTCACTTTTATATTTACATACGCTCTATCACTGATACCAAGCACTTTATCCATAAATATAACACACCTTAAAACTATATTTCATATATATATATATATATATATATATATATATATATATATATATATATATATATATATATATTTTTTTTTAAATAAAATAAAATAAATAAAAAAATTAATAAATAAATAAAAAATAATTATAATTTAAGCTCTACTTCTGTATGGAGCACTGTTTTTTAAAATAAAAACAAAAATAGTAAAGAACTCCGGATTATTTACCTAACGTGTTCTTTCCTATTTTTCTATATATTTATATATATATATATATATATATATATATATATATATATATATATATATATATATATATATATATATATATATATATATATATATATACGCGCATGTAGACACGTCTGAATTCGACAGGTGCGAAGTGTAAAAAAACTGATGGAGTAGAAATGGAGGCTGTATTTAGCTATTTCAACAATAAAAGAGTGGGACCTAAATGCCAACCTAGTAGCATGCTTAAGTTCATTTACGCACCAGGGGAAAAAAAGCTCGTCAGAGCTGTTATGAAAATATTTGTAGGAAAGTGACAGAAGTCGAGATGCCTTTCTCTGGTTCACAGACTTCACGAATTTAAGCGAACTACCAGCTGACAGTGTTTGGTAGCTCGCTTAAATTCGTGAAGTCTGTGAACCAGAGAAAGCAATTCGTCGGAACAGTTGCCATGAAAATACTTATAGAAGAGACAGAGGGAAGCCACGGCACGTCTGTGAGAAAGTAGCTGTAGACGAGATGCCAGATCAGGACCTATCACATTGCATATCCGTCTCTGATATCGTAGTGAAAAGTTGGCGACGTTTCGTCTCTGGGACAAGGATTGCAGGTTGGAGAATAATTCATCACCCACAAGGCCGCGTAACTGTTTTTGAACTGTCGACTCCGGACACTGACGATTGGGCTGCACCAGCCGAGATATGGCAGCAATACTACGTTCTTGATGTGATCTGATCTGACTTTTATAAAGATATGGCATAGCGGCGGAAGTTAACCTTGAATTAAAAAAAATGTTACCTAAATGTGGTGGGCTACAGAACTGGCTTAAGAGCCACTCAAGGTAGAGCGTTACTTAATTAGGTCGATGCACGTAAGCGAAGACGGTAAGAAGCGGAGTTTATAGGGATATGTAGAAAGATAGGGGTTAACCATAGGCCTTAAGAGATTAAGATTATAGTGATCGTGAAAGCATTCCCTCGGGAGCTGTTCTTCAAAATGGAAGGTCCTTCTTACTAACGAAATAATAAGGGAACAGTATACGTGGCATGACGGCAGCGAAAGTCAGGACTGGTAGAATTAATGAATGTGGCGCGTCAGGACATTCGTTATGGAAATAGCGAGAGATTTGCGATGTTACGTCCTCTGCAATAGAGGTTGTAAAGTGGAAAATAATTCATCACCCGCAAGACCGGTTCTGAAGTCTGGAAAGCGAGGACTGGGCAGTAGGGCTGGTCGATTTTGGAAGCACCGTATTGCACGCAATTTGAATGTTGGCGATTGATATAATAATGCCACAAAATATTTTTTTCCGATATCGTTACCGTATTTTGAGAAAACGAGTTTAAAGATTAAATTTAGGTTCAACATCGTAGCGTTGGAATTTCATTCCGATGATCAGTGAAAGCCTAAAAGCACTGACTCATAAAATTTATAATTTACTGAAGCTTTATAAATTGTATATGGACAAGATGCATGACACAAGCACATTATTACTAAAAATCATTGTGTCATCAAATAAGACCTTCATTCACTTCAAATGGAAATTATACTGAACAATTTAGCTATATTATGATGTCATATATTTATACAGTGCAGTAGTTTTAGTGTGATTTTCAATAAAACATTAAAACATTTTCTCAGGTTTGCTTTGGTTTGTTTTACGGCATATCAATGGGTTATTTAATGCCGACAAAATTTTTATTGCTGGTAATATTTTTTTTTTTTTTTTCAAAAATGTATTGCTGCTAATATTTTTTTTTTCATTCAAAAATCTATTTCTGGTAATATTTTTCTTCAAAAATGTATTGCTGGTAATATTTATTTTTTCAAAAATGTATTATTGGTAAGAATTTTTTTACAAAGTATTTCTAGTATTAAAACCTATTTTTCATACTTTCATAGTGTTTTGATCCCAGTTTGGAGGTTAACTATTTGCCCACAGGTGGGACCCTAACAGGTGCTACCACGCCGGGTCAGGGTGGACCTAGGGACACCAGCAATTAAGAGGGGGTTCCACGCTCCTCAAAACGTCCTGATCAGAGGCCTTGCTGTTGGATGTAGTTTATCATCTTACCCAGGACGCAGATGTAGTTTATCGTCATACCCAGGACATCAAACATTTTGTCTTATAATTTGTGTCCAGCAGTATTATGGTTTTTATATAGACTTTTATCTATTATTTGTTTATATTAATTATGACCGAACAAATCATATTCATTGAGTAACCATTTTTGTAATCTTTAACCATTTTTTTTTACACAGTTTATTTTACTTATTGAATGCAGTAAAAGAAATTGTATTTTTGCTTGTAGAGATTCCTAATGATAATTCTGGTTTTATTTTCCATTCAATGTATCTAACACATCAAAATATCAACTTTATTTGGATTTATTCTTGAAATAGTAAAATTCTGAAGTCAGTTTGTAAGCAAAAAAAAATTAAGGTATTTCTACACATTTGGCAGATGATAAAAGCAAATGCTCAAAAATCGGTAAAAGCTGCGAATCTAATTTTGGTGTGGGTACGTATCACATCAAACCCCAGCTTCCAAATCGAGTGCAATGTTGATTTTCTAAAAGAGAAAGTGAAAAATAAAACCTGCCCTAATCCAGTCACACGCTTGACGGACGGGGAAGTCGATTTTATTTTATTTTATTATTTTTATTTTACCAACGTGTCTACGATAGTATTCACAAAAATAATATTAACAGTCTTCCCGTACCAAAGGTCAGTGTTAAATTCTTTTGGGGGGACTGAACGTGGTGTTTGCGGAGCAAGACTGGAAAATTTTGAAATCAGTTTGTAGCAAAAACCTGCGGAAATTAGGTATTCTTGTAGATGTCAGACTATCTTTAAAACTAAATGCTCAGAAATTGGTAAAAGCTATGAATTTAATTTTTGGTGTCAGTACTTATCACATTAAGCCTCAGCTTCCACGTCGAGTGCAATGTTGATTTTTCTTTTTTAAATTAAAAATCACCCCTGCCCCTAGTCGGCAGCTTCATCCCAGATATGTTAGCAGAAACTTTTGGTTTGATTTGGCTCTTGTAAAGATAGAGCATGGTAAGAGGAGTCTGCTACTTACTGGAGCAGTACAATGAGCCAATTATTTCACCATCGTCTTTAACGAATGGTTCGTAGATATGAGGTTCACTTAAGAATGGGCGTTTCTGCGCAGGCGCGACAGAAAGTCTCTCAATGAAATAATAAACGCTAACGAGATTAGAGGCATTCGTTTCTACTTGACTTTAGAATTTTCCTCCGCTTATAAAATTGGGAATTGTGCGTATCGTCTTTATCTGGGGGCCGGCAAAGTCGTCTTGTCTATTGTGGGATTTATGTAAGAACCCGGCCAGTTCGTAGGAAACATTGCGACTGAAGTGTTATAAAATTTATTCACAGGCGGGTGGGGGTTCTAAGAATTTATAAATTACAATAAAGAGAAAGCATTCCTTCTTATTCTAAAGTCTCAATATTAATTAATGTTATTTACTTTTGATTCTTGTTGTAATCCTTTACATGAATAGTATAATTAATTTAAACATCATATATATATATATATATATATATATATATATATATATATATATTATACATTATATGTGTTATATATCATACATATTATATTATACATATGTTATATATATAATATATTATATATATGTGATATATATTTTATATTATATATATTATATATACTATACATTATATGTGTTCTATATTATACATATTATATTATATATATATTATATATATAATATACTATATATATGTAATATATATTTTATATTATATATATATATATATAATATATATTATATATATTATATCTACATATATATTACATATATTATTATTATTATATATACATATATTATATATTTTTATCATACATCTTACCCCTAAAATTGTTCTTGATATATGAAACATTATATATCGTCATTATATATATATATATATATATATATATATATATATATATATATATATATATATATATATATAATAATTTTTATTCAAAATTATAACAAATGTTTTTATAAAATTTGTTTCAACATTTCTGATGGATAAGACATCAGAAATGTTGAAACAAAATGGCTATTTTTGTAGTGTTTTAATAACAGATTTATGTTATAATTTTCGAATAAATATTTATATTTGCTCTACTCTGTATTGAGCACTTTTTTAAAAATAATATTTGTTGGTTATTGGAATCTATCCCTATACCAATCCTATACTTTATATATATATATATATATATATATATATATATATATATATATATATATATATATATATATATATGTATATAATGGGATGACGATATATAATTTTTTAAGTAAGATCTATGATAAAATATATGACAAAGGATCCTTAACAAACCCAACAAATCAAAATAAATAACTAGGGCCGACCAGATGGAAACCAATCATATTTTTTTACCAAGATTTTCTAAGAAAGAACATTTCTAAAATAATTTAATTCATTTGTGAATAATTCCTGAAAGTTTCATAAAAAAACAACAATTTTTTTCTTTCTTTTTTTTTTTTTTTATTTTTGCAAGAATTTACAGATCGATGTCTTTTCCACTGGAAAAAAAAGAAAGGAAAAAAAAACGTTAAAATTTCCTATACTAATCTTTGCCAAAAGTCCTGCTGAATCAAGAAAAACAAGATTTTTAGCCAAAATTTCGAGCGCTCTAAAACGAATCAAAAATATAATTTAATAATCAAAAAAATCCTTTCGTCTTTCCTCTTAATAACAACATAAAGATTTTGACGATAAAACTTTGTTTTTATTAAATTATGCGGTATTTTTTCAACATGGTATGCTAATTTTTTTTTTAGCCTTTCACTGGTGGTACCTATATCCAAATTGCTGAAAGAATTTTGTTCCTTCTTTTTTTTTTTGCATCCATCTTGACCATAACAGCTGAAGAAGAATTTCAAGGAGAGGATTTTTTTTTTTGCTGCCAAGAGATATGTCATAGAACACCGACGCCCCTCCCTCATAACAAAGACAAGTCTTTGGTAAGTGAGGGTGAAAAATAAACCCCGAATTTTGCCGGTGGAGGAAGGCAAAGAAAAATGTTAAGTATGGATATAAAAAGAGACTGACAATTTGATTAGTTCTTTATCTGTTTATTTATACCCCGACACACCCGACTCCTGCTTGCCCGACCTGTTCCCGCTAATTCCCCGATGTCTTGTTTTCTCACTGATAATACATTGGACATGTTATCTGCGAGAAAAATCCGCCACTGATTTGCGGGTTGTGGTCAAGAGAGTTGTGGCACGAGGTGGCTGTAATAATATAATACATTTTTATTAAACAGTCGCTGCTCCCGATTTACAGACGACCCCCCCACTATTTGTAAACGTCCAAGTGACGATTTTTTTTCTTATTCTGTGCTTATGCTGTTTCTTTTTCTTACATATTTTGTAAGAAGCATTATTTTCTACTTATTTGCCTCTGTATATTTATATCTTAAAGGGACTCTTTTACTTCAGTTTTCCAATATTTTTATTATTTTTTTTACTTTTCCTGTGCAGATGAGTAACCGTTATTTCCGGCATACAAGTCACACTTTTTTCCTACCCTGAAAAATATGTATACGTCATCCAAGACGAATGTAAGGCAACACCCAGGCTCAAATAAGCTTGGATGGTCTCCCAATTGGCTTCACTGATAGGAACGTGGATTTGTGCGTTGAGTCTTTATACTGTAATGTTAGCTGTCTATCTAATTCAGCCGTTTATATGATGTAAACTCAATACTTAGCTGTTACAAGTATTTCCAAGACTATAAGCCTTCCTGGAGCCAAGCCATAAAATTAAATATGTTCTATTTACCTTGAAAAATATGTATATGTTACCCAAGACGAATGTAAGGCAACACCCAAGCTCTAGTAAGCTTGGACGGTCACCCAATTGGCTTCACTGAGAGGAACGTGGATTTGTATGTTGAGTCTTTACACTGTAATGATAGATATCTATCTAATTCGGCCGTTTATATGATGTAAACTCATTACTTAGTTGTTACAAGTATTTCCAAGATTATAAACCTTCCTGGAGCCGAGCCACAAGCTTAAACATGCTCTGCGGCAGGAGCCTTTCTGCTCTTGACTAGCATGTCATTGCCATACAAACAAAATCGGACGAGGGATTAATGTAAACAATACGTGGCCCCAGTATGTTAGGGACGCATGGTGAATGTGTTGGTGTATAAGAATTACCTTTTTTTTTTCTTGGAAATTTCTTTCCAATATTAGGGTGCGTCTTCCGTGTATACATTTTATTGATCAGGGAACGATCAGTCGCTGCTCCTAATTTACAGACGCTCCCCCTATTTACAAACGTCTTAGTGACGAAATTTCAGAAGAAGAAGCCTGTAAGATACAATTCTATAATTCTTCTATGTGTCGTCTTCCTTCAGGAAGTGGGCGATCATGACTCTCCACAACGCATTATCCATTTTATTTTTTTTTAATGTCAACTATTTAATTCAGCCTTTTATATGATGTAACCACAGTACTTGGTCGTTACAAGTATTTCCAAGACTATAAACCTTCCTTGGGCCGAGCCACAAACTTAAACATGACCTGTTTACTAGCAGCGGCGGGCGACTTTCAATGATTGTCCCTTTGCCAAGCACCTTCACCGTTCCACCATCCATGCACTCAATCTGGTCAGATTTAGGTAAGTTTTTTTTCCTATCAATCCTTCTTTATAATCACTTGATGTCATAAATTTTCAGTAATTTACGCGTCTCCCTCTTTTGAACAGTTTATCTCTTGTTTCCTGTTTAGGATTAGGTTTCCGGTTCCTTCTAAAAACTACTTCAATTCTATTCGAACGTTTCCACCTTAGCTCTGCAATTTTATTTACTATTTTTTTCATTCAGCAGGAGTAGATAGATTCGCCCCCTTGTTTCCGGCGATTTTTGACGTGATTTTTTGCGACAAATTTTCTTGTACGATAACAATTTTTATAACTTGGAAATAAATTTTGGGAATAATTGAAATTAATTGTGAAATCCAGCGAAAGTCACCCATAAAATAAAAATAATTGTTTGTACGGAAAGTAAGGACCTACGTACATCAAAGCGTTTTTAAATTAAGTGTCGACAGAAGAATTATCGTTAAACTTTTAAAAGGTAATCTAAAATATTAATGCAATACTTAAAGGCAGTGATCAATTTTGAGTTCTTCTGTAGTTTATTGTTGTCTATCGCACACGGCAGCAGTATGCCTCGTAAAATGAAATCTCTGCCAACAAAGGATCAGATTGCAATCAAAAGAGCCAAGGCTGCAGCAAGGAAAAGAAAGTTCTTTGCAAATGAAAACCTAGATCAAACGGCAGCCAGGTGAGCTTCCAGTGGTGAGAATATGCAAAGAGGGACTCTTAAACTCCTGAACAAGTCGAAAGCCTAATCAAGATCCCTCCGCAGGAGCTAGCTTAAATGCCGCCCAATATGGCATCTTTTAAGCTAGTTGGTTGATATTTTGAAATAGTTTGCTGCACAATTTACACATTAACAGACAGTCCAAAAGAACAACAAAGCATTACATGCAGCCCTCTATATTAAGAGAAATTGTTTGTGTTTATTAGATGATTGTTGGAATCTGCCAAAAATTCCTTCTTCATCCAATTCTTCTAACAATTCTTTTTCAATGGCTAGCAACATTCATGATGTCAAATTCTTACCAAACAGCGAATTTCTTAACCTTGTCTTTATGATCTTTAACTTTAAAAATGTCCTCCCATATTAGACTTCAGTAACTGATAGTATGCAGACGACTTTATAAAGTTATTATTCTTTTTTATTACACTTGTCTGTGTTTGTTTCTTTATTGCATTTTTATTTTATATACGACGGGGGGGTATTTACCCTCGGGAAAGCTGACACCCTGGCTAGTCTGCAACTGGCCTGGAGCTAGACATAGTTATTAGTCCCTTGCCGCGAATGACCAACGATTTAAAACTGTGAGTGTGACCGTTTCTCTTGGGAAGCTTGTTGGTCACTTTATTCCATAGCCAAAGGATTTAACAGCACTAAATATAATGTTAGCTAGCAGTTTTAGTTGTTGAAGACGGTTTATGGTCTTATGTAGGTACCTTCACAGAACCGCGATTGAAAAAAATATTTCTTGAAGCTTTTATTTTAGTTTTAATTTTAAGCTAATAGATTAAATTTAATATTTCCAATAAGAAAAATACACTTTGCTGTATTTCAAAACTAATTTAAATTCACTGGAAGGAGTTTCCTTTTTGAAATCAATAACATCGTTGACTTTAGCGTCATTTTAGCCTCCATTCATCGCAATGTAATTCTCTTTATTAAAATTTCTTTAGAATATATTTTTCAGAAACTTCATTTGGGGAATATTAGCTAATTTGAAGTTTAATTAATCCGATTTAAAGAAAATATTAGTGTAAGTTTAAAATATACAAACGCTTTTTTAACACTACCGTAGATGTTTATATTAGGTGTTGACAATTTGACTTACAAACGGAAGCTGTAACACGAGAGGAAGTGAAAAAACCAGGCGTGGCTGACCACATATGGAGGGAAAAGGGAGATCACCGCCCTCTGTGTGATCAGGTTAAGATCATAGACAAAGAACACCATTGGAAAATTCCTAAACTTAAAGAATCAGCACATATGATACGCCACAAAAATCTCCTGAGCCGACCAAGCATAGAAATGAATACAATATGGGAAACAGTAATAAGGAGTGTCAGGGAAAAGCAATAATAACAACAAAAATTGCGATATGAGCTCTGGTAAAAACATGAAATGATAACAGCAAAAATTGCAATATGAGCACTGGTAAAACGGTTGCTGAAGATATTAGGTTTCATACACAGATGTCCTCAAGGACACATGGCACAGTGGATAAAGCAGTTAGTTAGATCCAGTGACAGGACCCAAAGAGTGTAAGTTCAATATTTGGATAAAGCGGTGGAGAACTTGGAGAGGGGAATTAACAGGAGATAACTGATAACTGACATCCATTAGACATGACACGTGGAACTAGAACAGTTTACCCGAGAGAGCGAAATAAAGAGGTTCGACATTCCAACCACCTGAAGAAGGCCAGAGAGTACAATGGCCGAAACATTGTAATAAATATGGCAACAAAGATGAGGACAATAGTTCGAATAATGTAAATAGTGTATATAATACGTCATCTCAGAAATATAGACAGATACGAAACGGAAGTTTATCTAATTTTTTTCTACGTATCTGTAGTGGCTTTTTGATAAAAATTTGAACTACCTAGTAATCTTGGGCTAAAGTGATTTACATTGATATGATTACACATGTGCATGAAGGAGAGGGGAACGCTAAAATTTAATTAAATTAATTAAAATGTTTTTTATATATACAGTGTAACCCGGATATAAGAGTTGTCGGGACCGGAGAAGTCTCTTATATCCGGGTTTCTCTTATATCCGGGTTTGGTCTATTTTATATACATTAACACAGGCTCTAATTTGGGACCAGAGAAAATCTCTCTTATATCCGAGTTTCTCTTATATCCGGGTCTCTTATATCCTGGTTACACTGTATATATATATATATATATATATATATATATATATATATATATATATATATAAAAAAGTCAGTAAGATATATAATCCGGTGTTCTTATAGATATTTTTATTTTTACAAAATAGTGCTCAATGTAAATTTACAGAGCATTAATATTATAAATTAATTGATTTAAAATGTTTTTTTTCGCTACACAGTTTTTTTTTTGAAACATGATTAGAACTGTGTAGCGAAAAAACCATATTTTAAATCAATTAATTTATAATATATATGTGTGTGTGTGTGTGTGTGTGTGTTGCGTATATAGTTTAACTAATTTCCTTTGGTTTCTTTTAGTTTATGATTTAGACTATATGTTACGTTCGGCGGAGGAGGCGGCGTATTCAACATTTAATCATTTTGCGACAATGCGCGCTTAAAGGTTTTCAACAGTTTTGATCAACATTTCTGTTCATGGTTAGCCGAAATGAATTCTAAATGTAGGACTGACTGTCTTACACTTAACTAAAATAGTAACAATAATAATATTTATTAAGAATTTCTTACAGGAAATATCAAGTTTTACGGAAACATTGTTGACAATTATGTATTTAGTTACATAACAAATAAATAAAAAATAATATAAATTTTGATGTTATATTCGATTTGTTGTTAGGTATTTTTTTCATTTTCTCCTTTGTTATTGACAGCATTTTTAGAATACTTTGGCTGCAATGCTAAGTTTCCTAAGTTGAACAAACTGGAGCTATTTCGTTTATGCTTTGTTAGCTCACTTTTCCATTGTTGTTTTTAGATCGCTTTCTTCCAGTCATTTTGATGAGCAATAGCGAAATTCTGAAATTTAGAATGATCTTATTCCATTTCAAAAATAAAGCCTGTAAAAAGGAATGTTTTAAATTAATATACAACCAAAAATAAAATGCTTTTGAAAAAAATCTTAATGATTTCACTATAATTATGTAACATTAATGTAATGATATTCCGTAGACAAATCTACTCTTTATGTTACCTCATCTCATTGCATGGTTACAAACTATAAACCTAAACTGAGCTTGAAAATATTATGTAATCGGCTCTATTTTTTTGTAAAATACTTGGATATGAGATAATTTGCAGTGAAAAAAGTAATTTTCGATTTTTTGTTGAATACGCCCCTCCTCCGCCGAACGTGTCATATCCCCAAAACACATATTGAAAACAATGTTTATATTTAAAAACTAGTACTGCGCTTAAATTCATAGTCAAGTTACCAAAGAAGAGAACTCATCAGAACAATTACCATGAAAATATTTATAGAAAAAGCAGAGGGAAGCTACGTTACAGCGATGGGAAAATGACTAATACCGAGATGTAAGGTCAGGACCGGTAATATTGCAGATTCTTCTTTGTATTTTAACAAGAATGTATAAATACATAGCAGAAGCAGCAGACCAGATGTGGTTGCAATATTCAATACACGAACGAATGGTGGTCTTATAAATATTTAAGATAGAGTCTGGCGAGAAAAAAATTGTCTAGTCCGACACAGTGAACCAACTTTCCTAGCAGAAGACATAGCAATTGATTCAATATAATCTTTACACTTCAAACCAGCGGAAAACATTAGCCCTGAAAATCGCAACAAATCACTGTCCTGAAAGTTGGCATCAGCCATGCTAATATAAGGCAAAAATGGTTCTCTTAGACGATTTAAAGACAGTAGTTTCGTTTTAGAGGCGTCAAAATTAACACACCATTCCTTGTCCCAGTTAACAACAGATTGTAGGTCATTGTTTAGATCAGCTGCTAATATGACCTTATCGAACCTATCAGACTTACCATTAAGACAGGAGTAGATAGGTGTGTCATCATGATAGATGCCCAGTTGTGGAACTAAAGTATAATTTGGGGAAGTGAAAAATTCACTGACATATGTTAGAAATTTTGCAAGTCTTTATCTGTAATTAATAAAATACGAATTTTAAGCAAATGCTTACAATACAGGGTGTCCATAAAGTTCGTGTGCACTTTAAAAAAATATAATTTTATTTGTATTTGCGATAGAAATAATTTGTAAAAAGGAATAGAAAGAAGCAAATCTATATTTTTTAAGGTTTTATTGAAATTTTATTTAAGTTTCCACATGTCCTCCATTATTAACAATACAAAGGGTAAAACGATTTTGCAGTTCACGGAAAACATTTGCCAACTGATTTACAGTAATGCCTGAAATCAAATTAGTTATTTTAGCTATACTTAAAACTAGGTACATTAAACTTTATAACATTTTTTACAGATTATTTCTATCGCAAATACAAATAAAGTTATAAATTTTTTAAAGTGCACACGAACTTTATGGACACCCTGTATTATGAAAAAATCGGCGACGTTCATTTTAATACATCAGGAGGATATCTGCTAATATTTCCAATTTAACTCTATATTGTCCAGCATTCAAAGCTGGGAGGATTTTTATTATTATATAGCAGTTCAAAACTCTCAAATAACTACGTATATTTGATCTTGAGCCAGGCTTAGCTAAGTTTATCAGACGTGGGACGAAGAGGGAAAGCGAAAAGCGATAGATAACGAAAGAAAGAAAAAAAGAAAAGAGACCTACAAAAAAGAAAGCGCAATACAAGAAAGCAACCATTATTAGTTTTACTCCATCGAAAAACTGTGTCAAAAACGATTTTAAATGACGAGACGGCAGGTTTATTCTTGGGAGAGATAAAAAAAAAAATTAAAATTAAAAAAAAAAATAAAAATAAAAATAAATAAAATGTCATTGTATCCGTATCTGATGATTTCGTCTTCCTTGCCGATTAAACCCGAGTGACATTTTTTTTTATCGGATTTTGGTATGATAAGGTTTGAAATTGTGCAAATAATTTAAGCTCTACGAGACACCAGATGTCAACCCAAATTTGGAGGATTGTGAGAAAAAAAATGGCTCACTCAGATACCGGAGTTTAACGCTGATTACTTCTTCGAATTAATTCCTTTTACATATGGATGCAACGATTGTGAAATCGTTGCATCTTCTTAATCATTTCACGTCAAGGAAGGCAATAGAGCCACTAAGACACGGGAGGGGGCATAGAGTGTTACAGACTATGAGGAAAAAATACTATTAAGGAGAGAGAACAATAAAAGAACAATAACTAATAAGGCAAAATAACGACTGACATTGCGCGTAATTATTTCGAAGATCAAACTTTGACTGGGAAGCAAGAAGCCGGAAGAGCGTTCCACAAGCGAGAAATGCGATAGAAGAAATTGTTAGCATAGAACTTACGGAAACATCTAGCCATTTCAACTGCAAAATCATGGGACCTTACCGCCAATCTAGTACTGCGCTTAAATTCATAAAGTCTACGTACCATAGAGGAAAGTTCGTCAGACCAATTACAATGAAAGTATTTATAGAAAAGGCAGAGTTCGTGTTCAATTCCTATTCTTCTTCCTTGTGTCGTGACGCGTTGACGATCATAGCTCTCCACGACTTCCTGTTCTTTGTAGCGCTGAGTAAATTTCTCTTTTCGCTATCGCTCCCTGTTCTGCTAACAATTTACGCAAGCTCGTTAGGCAGGGGTTATGCGCTGCTTTTCTCTAACCTTCTTGCCTTCAATTTGTCCTGTGAGTGTCAAATTCTCCAAGCCCACTTTCCTTATTATGTACCCTAGAAATTTCGACTGTTTCTTTCCAATGTAGAAGTGTCCTTTTTTGTTTTCATTTTATCTAAAACATCATCGTTACTCGCATGTTCGGTCCATGGTATCCTCAGCTTCCTTCTGTGTTTAAATGTTCATTGATTTTCCAATACGTTTATTGCAATATATTGTTATAATATTGTTTATTATTATTATTATTATTAAATTATTATTATTATTATTATTTCCTTTGATGTCTGTTGTATACACATTTCATTCTGGGTCCCAACCAGTAGCTTCATGACATTTTCCACTGATCATTTTTAAAGCCTAAGATCGCATAAATTTTACCTCGATAAAATTCTTCGTAATATGTGAGATGTACAGGTGAGTACAATGTTTTATATTTCTTTAAGGCATGGACTACCAGGAATCCCCTCATTGAGTCTATCGGACCCTTTTTCAATCAACCTGAGGGCTCCAACTACAACAGAAATTATTGATGTCCTCATGTGTCACAATTTTGAGATTTCCTTTTTCAAGATCCTTGTATTTTGATAATTTTTAAGATCTTCAAAGGCACATTAAAATCTGTAGGAACTACCATGTCAATAAGAAATCACATTCTGTTTTTACGGTCTTTGATCACGATGTCTGGACGATTAGCTTTGATTGTTCTGCCTGTGTTTATTATTATTATTATTATTATTATTATTATTATTTCCTTTGATGTCTGTTGTATATACATTTCATTCCGGGTCCCAACCAGTGACCTAAGATCAGAAATAGCTTCACGACATTTTCCACTGATCATTTTTAAAGCCTAAAATCGCATACATTTTCCATAGATAAAACTCTTCGTAATATGTGAGCTGTACAGGTGAGTACAATGTTTTATATTTCTTTAAGGCATGGACTACCAGGAATCACTTCATTGACTCTATCGGACTTTTTTCCAATCAACCCGAGGGCTCCAACTACAACTGGAATGATTGATGTTCTTATGTGCCACATTTTTGTAAATTTCAACTTCAAGATCCTTCCATTTTGATAGTTTTTTTTTAAGATCTTCAAAGCCACATTACAATCTGTCAATAAGAAATCACATTCTGTTTTTACGGTCTTTGATCACGATGCCTGGGCGATTAGCTTTGATTATTATTATTATTATTATTATTATTATTATTATTATTATTATTTCCTTTGATGTCTGTTGTATATACATTTCATTCCGGGTCCCAACCAGTGACCTAAGGTCAGAAATGGCTACATGACATTTTTCGCGGATTATTTTTGTAACTCCCCCGCTAAAAAATCCCTAAGATCACACACATTTTACATAAATAAAGTTCTTTGTAATGTGCAAGCTGTACTTGTGAGTACAATTTTTTTGTATTTGTTTAAGGCATGGGCTGTCATGTATCCCTTCAATGAGTCTATCGGGACCTTTTTCAATCAATCCGAGTGCTCTAACTACAACTGGAATTATTGATGTCCTCATGTGCCACATTTTTGAGATTTCCACTTCAAGGTCCTTGTATTTTGATGGGTTTTTTTCTTCTTTTTTTTATTAAATATTTTCAAAGATACATTAAAATCTGTAGAGACTACTATGTCTAAAAGAAATCACATTCTATTTTTACGGCCTTTGATTCCGATGCCTGGACGATTTGCTTTGATTGTTCTGTGTATTATTATTATTATATATTACACTATTTATATTATTCGGACTATTGTCCGTATCTTTGACGCCATATTTATTACAATGTTTCGACCGTTGTACACTCCGGCCTTCTTCAGGTGGTTGGAATGTCGAACAGAACCCTTTGTTTCGCTCACTGTTCTAGTTCCACGTTTAATGGATGTCAGTTATCAGTTATCTCCTGTTAATTCCCCTCTCCAAATTCTCCACTGCCTTAACCGGGTATTGAACTCACACTCTTTGGGTCCTGTCACTGGATCTAACCAACGCCTTTATCCACTGTGCCATATGTACAGCAAAGTAAAAAAAAAAGATCGTATAATATATTAATTTATTATTTTATTAATAATTTTCGACAGGTTCAATAACTTTTAATAATTATTGGATTTTTTAGAGATTAAGATGTATCTTGCATTTCTTCTCTCCAACGTTATGATTTTATTGCTTAGCCCAGAGTAGAGGTTGTCCAGACTGAGTTGGGAAGGGAAGGTATTATTCCAATGTCTTACTTCAAACTCTCTCAAATTTTGTGTGTGGTAATATGCACATTAAATGACATACGCACATGCTAGTGAATTCACGCACACCACAAACATGCGTACACACGTTGTTCTTCTCAAAAGCACACGCAGTGTGTTATGGACAGACAATCAGATTTTCTTTTATAACATATATAGATTTATGAATTGCCTTTATCCTACGTTGACCGCTGATAAGTGAAATCATGGCGAACGAAAATCGCTGATAAGGAGGCCTCTAGACAGGAATCACTAAAAAAAATCTTTTTCAGAGACTCCATGCCCACCTTGTATGAATTGGCACCTCTCCCACCATCTACCTCCCTTTCACCCCCTAATTTATCACTTTATCACTCCTATCACCTTCCCCTGGCTGGTGTTTCTCTCCTGTACAATCCAGTAATTACAGGAAGGCTCACGTTGCAAACCCAAGATATTAATTCCTGCTAAGCAGAGTCCCTGATAAGGGTCTTGCCTGTCTGTTGGCCTGACAAGCAGATAATGGAAATTCCGGGTATGGTGAGGCTGTGGCCAGAGTATTAAACCCTTCATGATCCCAAATCTGCTTCTTCTTTTTTTTAACAAGATATGGAGTTCGCAATGGCTAGGACTTAAGCTTAACTAAGTATGACACAAGGTTAGAATACTGTAAGCTCTCGTCGAGGTTCATACACGAACATGTGTCCACCTGTTAAACAGGAAATCTTAATTAAATAAAAATATACTTATTATAAAACCCAGGTTGTGTGTGTGTGTGTGTGTGTGTGTGTGTTCGTTTATATATTGGATCGGATTTCCTATTTTCAACCGATTTCAACAAAAGTTCACAGGACTATGTAAAATTACCCTGCGGTGATTCTGACAGCGCCAAAAATTGGAAAAACACAATTGTTTTTGCACGAAATCAATTTGAAAACACGATTAAGAAGCATCGCTTTCGCGAGAATGAAAGGGGGACAATTCATATCGAGTTATACTTATTATAAAACACAGGTTGTTTGTGTGTGTGTGTGTTCATTTATATATGGGATCGGATTTCCTACATTTTTCAACCAATTTCAACAAAACTTCACTTTTTTTGGCAGGTAGTGTTTCTTATTTTCTTGTACACTTTTTTTTATTTTTAAATACAGAATGCTTTAAAAATTCCATTTACAAGACAATTGTTTATAATAAAATTCTATTCAATCAGTAGACTCATTACGATTGAAAACAATGTTTTTGTTTGAGTTTGGGTTTGACCAATTCGTAAAAAAAAATAAAAATAAAATAAAACTAATTAAGACATGCGTGTCCGTCAACCTTAAACAATAATCTTTGTCAATTTTATTTTTCAGTCTTTATGATGGTCGATACTTGATCTATCTCTTACTGTTACATCCCCGGGCAACGCCGGGCTCTACTGCTAGTTAATAATAATAAATAATAATAGAGATCTGCTTAAACACGCAGGTTTCGACTTTAAATGATGTGTACATGGCTCCGAGTGAATAAAACATATAGGTCCTAGCATGGACCATCCTACTTTGAACCTTGTGGACTCTGGCGCTACAGGATCACAAAGAACGTTGCCAAATAACAGAAAACACGTCAACTGAAGACATTCAACAGTGGCAACAAGTGAAATAGCTAGCACATGTAACTCGAAGATGTTGACATTCCACACTATCTCAAACAAAAGGTTACAAAGGAAACCCCCATCAGTACTGGAAAAAGCAATAACAGCTACTGAACTGGAAAAAAAATTCTGAAAAATTGTTTTAAGAGAAAGATTTTATAGATTTCAATTTCGAAAGTAGCACTGGCTGCTCGGTCGATAAATGCCAAATGTTTCCTCATAAGGAAACGGCTAATATTACAGTAACAATTGGGTATGAGGAGGAACGATGTTACACTTTGATCCCAACCCGATGGTCAGGAAATTGGAAAAAATGTAACTCGAGTAACACTGGTTGCTCGGTCAATGAATGCCAAATGTTTCCTTATAAGGAAGCAGCTAATGTTACCATTGTCATTAGAGATGAGGAGAACAGATATTACACTTTGATTCCAGTCCGATGTCCATGGAGCAAAGAAAAGCGTAATTAGCATAGCACTGGCTGCTCGGGATTTACCTTGACTTCCCACTGAGTCAGGTTATGTCACAGGGTCGGTTTTTAACGTGAGGACCGAGTGTAAACAATCGGGCCGCTGGTCCAAGCTGGTCATCGCTTGTCTAAGTTGGTCAGAGCTTGTCTAAGCTAGTCATGGCCGGTCAAACCACTGCTACGCAACAGATGTTACGCAACAGGGTAATTAGAATAGCACTGGCTGCTCGGTCAATGAATGCCGAATATTTACTCATAAGGAGACAGCTAATATTACACTTACCATAAGAACATATTACAACTGGTATTTACTCGCCCCCCCCTCCTCACATTGAGGGATATGGCACAAGGCCGGTTTAAAGTGGGGAGTCCAAGTGCGTGCACGGGGCCAATTTTAAAAAAAAAATCCCAGTCGCCACAACCAACGTCGCGCTGGCATCGATATTCCACCATCCGTCCTTCTTTGGTGAAATGAGGGAGGTACTGCAGCAGGTGTAAGATCCCCGGGACCAGGCATCCCTCATTTATTTGTTGTGTTCTATCCGAAGACAGAGACACAATCGAGGGATGAAATGTAGCTTATCCGTCCGATGACATTTACTACACTTTGATCTTAGATCGTGGGCCAGGGAGGGAAGAAAGGTTTAACTCGAGTAGCACTGGCTGCTCGAACAATGGATGTAGAATGTTTCTGAATAAAAATAATATCTAATTATTATTGAGCTTGTCTATACATTCGTCAGTTCGTACGACCGTTACGCCCTGTCAATAGCTCATAAATAATGGACTACAGTAAGCCCCCGCTTATTCGCGTTTCAGCATTCGCGGCTTCACACATTCGCGGATTTTTCTTTAGAACATATGTACTTGTTATTCCCGGAAACCCCGAATATTCGCGTGTTTTTCTGAAGAACATATGTACAAATTATTCGCTGAGAACTCTTTCGATTCGCGTATTTTTTTCGATAGAATATATTTAAAATATTCTTATATTATTTTCCTGTTAGTTAAGTGACAAAACATATAGCAGTCCATTTTTATGGTAAAAATTGGCAGAATTGTTTTTCTTCATTGTAAAAAAACTAACGCAAAAAAAACAAAAAAAACATGCGTAGTGTTTGGGCTTTGTTCTTTGTTAGGGGCTGCGGCTGGGGTCCTTAAAGTAGCTTAATTGTAAATCTGGGGACATCATCACAGTTCTGTTTTTAGAAAATGTTTTAAACTTTATATTTTATGTCTTGTTACACATATTTTATACAGTATTTTCAATGGTTTTATCGATCTATGCGAAATTAAAAACGATTATTGTACGTATGAAAGAGTGCATGGTCACTAATACTATTTTTCAAAAGTGTTCTTAAAAGGGTCTGAAATGTTTCTAAAGTGTTTAGGATGAAAGTTCAAGACATATGGGGTTTTAACAATTAAAATAGGTACTTATAAGCACTTTTTTGGTGGGTGGGGGTTTACAAGTATTCTCGGATTTTAATTATTTGCGGCCGGTTCTGGTCCCTAACCCCCGCGGATACGGGGGACTCACTGTATTCCGTTTTGATCGCGTGGAAAGAGGGCGAAAGACGCTGCTTTTGATTTCAGTGAGAAAATGAAAGAGAGGAGGGAAAGTAGAAGTGAGGAGAGAGAGAGAGAATCAGATGAAGCAGATAAGAACGCATACTACACCTTCGAGAAGTCATGTTGACCGCGATGAAAACACCATTTTTCAGACGCACAGTATCGAATGACGGGAACCGCGTAAGGCAATCGCCAAAAATCTATTTACCATAAATAAAATAACAGGCTAAATTATTTTTAAATTATTATTAAGAGGAATGTTCGTAAGAGGGGGATTTGGCTAGAAAGGATGATAGAAGTGTTTAACGTCTCCTGCGAATACCTCATAAATAATGGACTATTCCGTTTTGACTGTGTAAAAATAAAAAAGACACGGTCGACGGACGAACGGTCGGAAGGATGGAGAAGGAGGGAGGGAAGAGGGAAGAAGGAGGGAGGGAAGAGGGAAGAAGGAGGAAGGGAGAAAGTAAGTCTGTTTCAGTGAAATGGAAAAAGTTGTCACTTTCAAAATCTTTTCATTTGTACCCCCTTACTTCTTAAAATAACGGCCAGCATTCATATTTATTGATTGTTATTTTCAATATTTTTTGTTACAGTTAAGCTGAAATATTCAACTATACGATAGGGAAATTTTTAAGGATATTTTATTAGGTATTTTAAATAATTCACAAAAAAAAAAACAGCATAGCATGATGAAAAAATGCCCCAAACTTAATAAAAACAAAGTTTTATTCTGAAAAAGTTTGTTATTATTAAGAAAGAAGACTAAAGTATTTTTAAAAAATTTTATTCCTTTCTAGCACGTTTGAAATTTTGGTTAATTTTATCTTATTTTATTTTATTTTATTTTTTACGTCAGTGGTCGGGTATTTAGCATTAGTTGTTTTTTTTTTTTTTTGTTTGTTTGTTTTTTTTTTTTTATTAGCGCTTCTTTCAGTTGATTTAGTTTGTTGTGTTTTACCTTATCGGCTTATTTTAATGCCCACAACTTTTTTTTTCCTGGTAATATTTTGTTTTGTCAAAAATCTATTTCTGGTAATATTTTTTTCCTCAAAAATGTATAATTTTAAAACATGTCTTGTTTGTAATATTTGCCTTGCTGCTGGACGTAGTTTATCATCTTACCCAGGACGGTTTTTTTTAATTGAAAAATATTAATTTGGAAATTCTTACAAAAATCAAATAATTGTCGGATTTTAATAAAATTTTAGAAATTATCTAAAAAATGAATTAAATTATTTTAGAAACGTTTGTTGTTTAGAAAGTCTCTCTAAAAATATTTTTTCACGTTACCCCCACCCCTTTATTTAATTTTATGAAAACGTGAAATCTCACCTATGTGTATTTTTTGTGATTTTTTAATTAAATGCAGAAGACTTTGAAGAATATAAATCATCGATTTTTTTTTTGTAAATCGAGGAGTGTTTCTACCCAAGCTTTAGCTCTGAATTGTAAAATATAAAACCCAAAAATATTAAGACATTATTTAATTTAAAAAAAAAAGCTTTTAATGACTTTTATGAATGATATATGTTACGGACATTATTGTCTGAAGCCGAAATATTTTTCTCGGTGAATTGTTTTCTTTTTTTACAATTTTAAGTATAAAATACGATAAAGTTGTTAAATATTTTATTGTAATAAAACTCGCCATGAGTTTAATCAATCATTAGTTTAACCCTAGAACGCTAACCATCAGTTAAAGTTACACCACAAATAACCATGGGTATATCATACCCGATTTTGAAAATATCAAAAAAAATATTAAATATAAATCTTTATTTGAAATATTTTACTTGCAGGCACTTCAAACTTTGTACTTTGTGTTAACATTAATAGGAACTGAAAAACATATTATTTACGTCAGAAAATCAGGTACTGAAAATTGTAATTAAAAATAGGAAAATTTGCGCTGGGTACTATATACCCATTGTTAGTGTTCTAGGATTAAGAATTAGGATTCATCATAAAATTAAAATAAGGAAAGCGTGAAATTTTTACAGGTCTTTCTAGTTATTGCTATTATTATATATAAGTATTATTGTAAGTATAAACTATAAACAAACAAAAAAGAAAACCAGTGACCGAATTCTAATATATGTGTGTGTGCTTTAATGACAGGTTTAAATACAGTTGTCATGTCGACACGAGAGATAAGAAGGTCCCTGCTCAACCACTAAGGGAACATACACTTGCGATTAACATTCTTTGCAGTGCCTGTTTTTATTAAATGTTTTCTCCCCAACCTTCGTTACCGAGAATAAACAAGTTGCTCCAGGGTGAGAGCTTGGGGTTATTACCGTACAGACACCCAAATCGAGTTGATGATTCAGTTCCCCGTCAAAAAACACAAAACAAACAAACAAACAAACAAACAAACAAACAAACAAACAAACAAACAAACAAACAGACAGAGAGAGGCACTGTAGAGTAATGAATAGCGGCTCGGATTGAGGAATCGGAGAGCCGAGTTCGATTTCCAGTCGAATCCATTACATCCATGTGGTAATACGCTTGGAAAAGGTATGAATCTTCTTCTTCTCCCCAGCAGCTAAAATAGCAGGACAGACCAGGTTCTGTAGCCTTAGATGGCAACTGGTCTACTGCAGAAAGAAATGGCAACCTACTGCGGGAAAAAAATCTACCTCGTCAGTCGTGTAACGAAAGATAGATGATCGCCTACGCGTGTATCATGCACGGTGCATAACAGACTGATATTCACTTACATGCTAAATACCCTTGGGAAAGGTATAATCCTCTTTTTCTCCCCACAGTTATGGGTAAATATAGCAGGACAGACCGGGTTCTATAGCCTTGGATAGCAACAGGTCTACCGCAGAAAGTAATTGCAACCTACTGCGGAAAAAAGATCTGCGGGGAAGATACATGATTGCCTACGCGTGTGTCAGGCATGACTGACTCAAAAAAAAAATGTTGCGATGATGCGTTGTCCTTAAATTATGTTGGGTAACAATTCTTAGTCCTTATTTGTATTCATACAAATGCACAGTCGCGCACACACACATATCGATAGAGATATATTACATGAGAAATGAAACCGACAATCACCATACATGGTTGATTCCTGTGTCCACATTGTATGTACAAGCTAGCACGCTTCTCTCCAGAAATATAACGAACTTTTTAAACTTTATATACCGTCTTTTGTACGTAACACGAGAAAGTTTGAACGAAACTTAAAAGCAAAAGAGGATTTGTTGTATAAGGTTACCTCCACGAGAGCACTAAAAAAAATCAGCATACCGTCATGAAAACATGCTTCAAACGTAATGAAAACATAGTTTTATCGTCAAAAAGATCTTTGTTATTATTAAGAGGAAGGATCATGGTATTTTTAAAATATTTAAATTAAATAATTTAATTAAACTTTTTACTTCCTTTCAGAACATTAGTAGTTTTGATTAAAAGAAACTTGTTTTTCTTGCGTTGGCGGTTTTACTAATTTTTCGCAGAGCAAATTTTAACCTCTTTTTTACGGTGACAGGCACATTAATTTGGAAATTCTCGCAAAAAATCAAATAATTATCAGATTTTAATGAAATTTTCAGGTCTTATTCACAGGCGAACGAAATTATTTCCGAAATTTTTTTATTAGAAAATCTTGGCAAGAATATTTTTTTTTCATTTTACATGCGTTTTTTCCTCTTACTTATGAAAGCTTGAGAAATTCAACATGATAATTTTCAGTGATATATTTGTTAAAAGCGGGCTTTTTTTTTGAAGAATTTAAATCACCGATTTTTTTTTTTTTTTTTTTTTTTTTTAAAGTCGAACCCGGTCTTACCAAAAATCTGTTTTGAATCGAAAAATAAAAAACGTAATAAAACATTATTTAATTATAGAAGCTTTTAATTACTTTATGAATAATATAAAGACAATATTGTCTGAAGAAGAAAAAAACTTTTTTGATGAAAAATTAATTTTTACAAGATTTGTTTTCATTTTTTTACAATTGAATAATTTATAAAATTTTGAATCTTTTAAAATTCAATTTCGATGAGATAATTTTTATTTTTTATGGAATATTGTTATTAGGTAAAACTATATTTACTAAACACATATTTTAAAGCTTATTACAATCCGAAGACTGCGACTATTTTTAAAAGAATTTCGATTTATTTTTTATATATGCATATACATGCAGAATTTCTGAAGTATGGATGAACAAAACAATAAATCTATTTTGAAAAGGACACGTGTTTTCTGTCGGAAATGCACCAAATTTGCTTTGGTTTGTTTTATGGCATATCAACCACAATGGGTTATTTAATGTCGACAATATTTTTTTTTTCCTTCAAAAATGTATAGTTGGTAATTTTTTTTTCAAAAATGTATTGGTGGTAATAATTTTTCTTCAAAATTTTATTGCTGATAATAATTTCTTACAAAGTATCTCTGGTATTAAACCTATTTTTTACATTTTCATAGTGTTTTGACACCAGTTTGGGCGTTAACTATTTGCCCATAGCTGGGACCTCAAGAAGTGCTACCACCTCGGGTCAGGGTGGATTTAAGAGGTGAATCCACGCTCCCCAAAACCTGATCAGAGGCCTTGCTGTTGGATGTAGATTACCGTCATACCCAGGGCGGGAAATGCACAATAGTTTGCTTATGTGTATTGTAAACTTAATTCTTGAGCTTCCATTTAAAGCTAAACTGAAAGCCCCAGGAAAGATTTTACATTTTAAAAAATTCATTTTAAACATTACATTATGTATACCAAATTTATGGTACACATTTTCTGAAATTGTAACTCAGCTATAAAAAAAAAAAAAAAAAAACAGACACAAACTAAAAACAACTCTTATTTGAAATAGCAAGATTGCACAATACTAATAGATAATAAAAAACAAAGTAGACAAGTGTTGATAACAATTGTTTACTAAAGTTATTTGATATGTCGGCAATATTTGATTTTTTTTTGATTTTTTTGTTACGAGCCAATGTAACTAAATGTCTTTTTGTCTCAAAAACAGGAAACTCACTGCAATTGATTAGAACAAATGAATAAAGGGAATACACAAGATCTGTCATGTTTTTGATAACATCAATGTTACAACAAAGCGTCTTTCACCGAAAATTCGAAAAATTGGTGTTAAAACGGAAATTAGAAGAAACGCGTAAAAATGGCTGAACATCCGGTTCATTTCTAATTCTTTCATGTTACTTACTCACTTAAATTTTATGAAATTTCGAGAAAATTAAATTTTTAAGTGCGATTTTTTTTCATTAGTTAAAAACAGGACTCCTCGGAGAAAGTAAATCATCAATTTATTTATTTATTTATTTATTTTGTAAAAACAGTTACCAGTTTCATTGAAATCCTGCTCTGAAAAAATGCAATAAAAGTTTTATTGCATTAGTTATAATTTATATTATAAAAAAAATTATTAGGTGATCTGCTTTTTAAGCCCCGCGCTAAATAGGTAATAAAATTTGACGAATAGTTATATTTATGTGCAAATTTACATGCTTAATTCGAAAATAACAAAGAAATTTTCATAAAATCTACCGTTTAGGAGCTATCCTATCATCAATAAAAATTCGGACTCATTCGCGTTACGTTACGGCACGGCAGACATTACTGGCGTTGTTTGCATACATTCGCTGCTGATCAAATTTACGCGGACGATTACATTGTTAACAGCCTTTTTTGCGGTTCTTATTTGACTGAATTACTGCGCAACTAAGGACTTGCCCAATCAAAACGCGAATGAGCTTGAACTTCCATTGTTGATGACTCCAAAATGGTAGATTTTATCAAAATTTCTTTATTTTCGAATTAAGCATGGAAATTTACACCTAAATATAACTATCCGTCAAATTTTTATTAAATATTTAGCGTGGGGTTTAAAAAGCAAATTTACCATTCGTATATATATACATATCTTTATAATATATAAATATATATATATATATATATGTATATATCTTTATAATATGTAAATATATATATCTTTATAATATATAATTATATATGTATATATATATATTTATAATATATAATTATATATATATATATATTTATATGTAAATGTATATATCTTTTAATATATAATTATATATATCTTTATAATATGTAAATATATATCATCATAATATATAATCATATATATATATATATATATATCTTTATATGTAAATATATATCTTTTATAATATATAATTATACATATATATCTTCATAATATGTAAATATATCTATCTTTATAATATATAATTATATATTTATATATATCTTTATAATATGTAAATATATATATATCTTTATAATTATATATATATATATATATATATATATATATAACTTTTGCCATATTTTAAGGGATGTCAGTGATAAGTTATCTCCTGTTAATTCCCCTCTCCAAGTTCTCCACTACCTTAACCGGGTATTGAACTCACACTCTTTGGGTCCTCTCACTGAATCTAACTAACGCCTTTATCCACTGTGTCAACAGCAAAAATTGCAGTATGAGCTCTGGTAAAAAACATGCAATGATAACAGCAAAAATTTACAATATGAGCACTGGTAAAATATGGTTGCTGAGACATTATGTTTATAAAACCCGGAAATTCATACACAGACATCCTCAAGGACGCATAGCACAGTGTAGATTTTACAGTGTAAATAGTGTACATAATACCTCATCTCAGAAATATAGACAGATACTGAAAGGCCGAAACGTTGTATTAAATATGGTGACAAAAATGAGGACAATTGTCCAAATAATGTAAATAGTGTACATAATACTTCATCTCAGAAATATAGACAGATACTGAAGGGCCAAAACATTGTAATAAATATGGTGACAAAGATGAGGACAATAGTCCGAATAATGTAAATAGTGTACATAATACCTCATCTCAGAAATATAGACAGATACTAGATGAGATTTTCCTAGATGTGGGCAGTGGAACGAGAACAGTCTAATAGAGAATATTCCCTACCTCCCATCACAATGGCTGATGCCTTACTTTATGAGAGTGTCTCTCTGTACCTGCTTGGTCTTTCACTTTCCACTGACCTGAGGTGGAACAACTACATTGAATCAATAGCTTCATCTACCGCAAGGAAAGTTGGTTCTCTGTGTCTCACCTGAATCCATCCTTCAAATCTACAAATCAACAATCTGTCCTTGCATGGAACACTGCTGCCATATATGGTCTGGTGCCCCCACTGTTTATCTCGAGGTCCTCAGCAAACTCCAGAGATGGATATACAATGTGTTCTGGCGTTCTGTCTACAGTCACTTTTTCATAGGCATGATGTGGCTTCCCTTTTTCTTTTCTACAAGTTTTTTCATGGCAACTGCTCTGACGAACTACTTTTACTGGTTCCCAAACTGCATGAATTTAAGCGTGCTACTAGGTTGGCATCTTGGTCCCACCCTTTCACTGTCGAAACGATTAAATGTAGCAATTCTACTCCAACAGCTTCTTATCTCGCACTTCCTGACAGTGTAACTCCCTTCCTCTTACTTGCTTCCCTGATAGCTATAATCTTCAAATATTCAAATGTAATGTCCATTGACATCTTCTGATGTTGTGAACTTGATCCACGTCCTTCTCTTTATCCTTTTCCCAAACACTCCTCTTTACTCTTACTCTCTGTAACCCCTTGTGTGTTAGTGGCACTCCCGCCTTGATTGGGGTGATATGCTTAAAAGAAAATTCCATTGACTAAATAAAGAGTTCAGTTCAGAATTCCCTGTAGGCTACCCAGATCAATATACAAACAAGGAAGGCTGGAGGACACAATGACCAAAACATTGTGATAACAACAACAAAGATGAGGATAATAGTCCAAATATAGATAATGTAAATAATGATAACTCCTCATCTCAGAAATTCAGATGGTAAAAAAATAAAAATCTTTAATGAAAATATTTTTCAAAAATCACAAATTTTGCAGGATTATGGTTAACTAGCAGTAGAGCCCGGTGTTGCCCGGGGATGTAACAGTAAGAGATAGATCAAGTATCGACCATCATAAAGATTGAAAAATAAAATTGACAAAGATTATTGTTTAAGGTTGACGGACACGCATGTCTTAATTAGTTTTTTTTTTTTTTTTTTTACAATTGGTCAAACCCAAACTCAAACAAAACATTTTTTCAATCGTTATGAGTCTACCGATTGAATAGAATTTTATTATAAACAATTGTCTTGTAAATGGAATTTTTAAAAGCATTCTGAATGTAAAAATAAAGAACAAAGTGTGCAAGACAATAAGAAACACTACCTGCCAAAAAAAAAGTGAAGTTTTGTTGAAATCGGTTGAAAAATGTAGAAATCCGATCCCATATATAAATGAACACACACACACACACACACAAACAACCTGGGTTTTATAATAAGTATAACTCGATATGAGTTGTCCCCCTTTCATTCTGGTGACAGAATCGTGTTTTATCGTGTTTTCAAATTGATTTTATGCAAAAACAATTGTGTTTTTCCAATTTTTGGCACTGTCAGAACCACCGCACGGTAATTTCATGCAGTCCTGTTAAGTTTTGTTGAAAAATGCGTTTTATAATATGTAAGATGTTGAGTTTGGTTTGGTTTTGTTTTACAGCATATCAACCTCAATGGGTTATTTAATGCCGAAAGATATTTATTGAAGGTAATATTTTGTTTTGTCAAAAATCTATTTCTGGTAATATTTTTCCTTCAAAAATGTATTGCTGGTATTAGTATTTTCTTCAAAAACTTATTGTTGGTAATATTTCATTTTTATTTTTTTTTAAAAAATCTAATGCAAGTAATAGTTTTTTTTTCTTCAAAAATTTATTGCTGGTAATATTTTTTTTTTACAAAGTATTTCTGGCATTAAAACCTATTTTTACACTTTCATAGTGTTTTAACCCCAGTCTCAGGGTTAACTATTTGCCCATACCTGCGACCCTGACATGTGCTACCACACTGGGTCAGGGTAGACCTGGTAACACCAGCAATTAAGAGGTGATTCCATGCTCCTCAAAACCTCCTGATCAGAGGCCCTGCCACTGGATGTAGTTTATCGTCTTACCCAGGACGCAGATGTAGTTTATCATCATACCCAGGATGTTGTTAATGTTGGAGATATCCGAAAGTAATGCCTCTTAATTTGCTATAATAAATTAAGAGGTGCTAACATCAGAATCGGTGGTCGGTGGTATGCCAGTTCAACCAATAACTGAGCACAAATATTTGCCACGGAAAATAGAAGCCTTAAAAAGACCTTTTTTCTCATCCTTAGATCAGACAGAAACCTATTTATTTAACTATATATATATATATATATATATATATATATATATATATATATATATATATGGGCTGGGAATAAGACTAAGAAGTTTGCTTTTATTGTTTAATCAATACAGGAAGTGTCTATAATTTTACTGCGCCAAGGTTATTGGTGTCCGGTGTGAAAAGAAACGAGTCTCCTGTTTTCATTATTCAAATATTGATTGAGGTTGCTTGGGTTAAGGGTCGAGGCTGATAATGGGCGTTCTGCCTTTTATGCACAAAATGGTTTACTTTAGTACTTAGGTAACACTTCGATGGACCATAAAGAGGAAAGAATGTAATTACTTATGGACACCTACTTGAATATATTTGGGAAAAGACAAATGATTATAGACAAAGAATTTAAAAAGAAAAAGAAAAAATGGTATAAAAGAAAGAAAAGTGATGAATAGATACTGATAAAGTGTGCTGAGATAGATAGATAGATATAGATAAATAGATAATTATCTCGTGTATGTTTGTATATATATATATATATATATATATATACACGTTTCATTAAATAATATAGACAAGTGTTGTCTATTTATTTTATGTAAAATTTTTTCGTATCTTCTGATAAGTTTGGTAACATTATCATTAACCGAAAAAAGAAATTCACAATATTTATCCATTATTTTTAATAAAATCTAAGCTTTTTGGCTTACTCAAGCCATTATCAAAGATGTAATTAAAACATATCAAACAATATCACGGACACGACAGCGATGATAGTCTGTCATTGTTTTGTTTACATAGTGGATCACTAAACGATGAACACGCTGCATATAAGACGCTAGAAGCGAAAATCGCACCGCATCTCATGACGTCACACATGACTACACGAGAATGAATTGGAGAATGAAATAAGGAAAGCCGTTGATATAAACCAATGGCTTCTGTTACCAATTATAGAAATTATAGACATTTAAGAATATTTGTAGAGATTCCATAGTTGATTTTGTTTAGGTTGGGTTTTAACTGTTTGACTTATTTCATTCAGACTATTGTCCTCATCTTTGTCGCCATATTTATTACAACTTTTCGACCATTGTACGCTCCGGCCTTCTTCAGGTGTTTGGAATGTCGAACTTAACCCTTTATTTCGCTCACTGGGGTAGTCTGTTCTAGTTCCACGTGCCATGTTTAATGGATGTCAGGTATCTTCTGTTAATTTCCATCTGAAAGTTCTCCACTGCCTTAAGCAGGTATTGAACTCACACTCTTTGGGTCCTGTCACTGGATCTAACTAACGCCGTTATCCACTGTGCCATGTGTCCTCAAGAACACATGGCACAGTAACTGATAACTGACATCCATTAAACAAGGCCAGAGTGTACAATGACCGAAACGTTGTAATAAATATGGCGACAAAGATGAGGACAATAGTCCGAATAATGTAAATAATGTAAATTTACATATATTTTTTACACTTTTGAGGTGCAGTAGTAAGCTGATGTAAGGTGATATATATATATATATATATATATATATATATATATATATATATATATATATATGATAGACAGAGTTATAAACAGACTGAGATAGATAATGTAATTTAATAGATAGACAGGTAGTCATTTGATATATAGATAGATATCATTAATAGATGGATAGATTGATGATGTCATTTGATAGATTGATAATATCATTCAATAGATAGATATCATTAGATAATGTCATTTGATAGATTGATTAATATCATTAGATAGATAATATCATTTGATAGATACATAATGTAACTTGCTAGATACATAATGTCATTTGATTGATAATGTCACTCGATAAACAGAAAGAAAGAAACAGACTGAGATAAATTAAAATAAGGACATTTAGCAAATAGTGAAGCCTCTTTTCAATGAACCATAATAAAATAGTTGGGTTCATCAATAGCTATGTGAGTCATGTTCGGTGAATCATTCTTTGCCATAGTTATTGGTTCCATCCAGACAGCAAGAAAGATATCCTTTCTTTGCATTTTAATAATCCGGTAACAGCAATCTAGATTTCTCATCTGACCCACAACACAGATTTTTATTGAACTCTATTTAAACACTAATCTCCATATGCAAACACACACACACAACTGAATATGTTAGCTCTATCGCTGCTATTGAACACTTTCCGCTAAGTACTGCCCATGTAAAATAATATATATGTGTGTGTGCGTGTGTATGTATATATATATATATATATATATATATATATATATGTGTGTGTGTGTGTGTGTATGTGTGTATATATATATATATATATATATATATATATATATATATATGTGTGTGTGTGTATATATATATGTATGTATATATATCTATATATCTAATATATATATATATATATATATATGTATGTGTGTATGCATGTATATATATATATATATGCAGTGTATATGTGTATATATATATATATATTGTTTTGAACAATATATATATATATATACACATACATACATACATAAAATTTTCAGACACACTGGGTTGTATATTAATAATTTTTTGTTTTATTATTTTAATTAGGTTCCTCAACTAGTTACAGCCAACATGGCCATCGGCAAGAGAGAAAAAATCCTGCTTGTTATGTGTGCATGCGTGTATATATATATATATATATATATATATATATATATATATATATTTATGAAATGGACAAAATCCGACAATTATTTCAAGACATTTTTTATGTTTATACATTCTTTTTAGAGATACAAATATTTAAGTAAATGCTCTGTTTATAAGAAACAAGATTTTTCAATGAATAATTAATTTTTACAAGAATTATTTTCATTTTTTTAAATTTAATTAGAATAATTTATAAACATTTAATTCTTTTAAAATTCTATACTAATTTGTTGTAGTCAACTGATATTGTTATTAAATTAAGACTGTTTTGACTAATCATAAATGGAAAAACTCACTACAATTCAATTAAAAAGAATTTTGAATATATTTTATGTGTATATAAATGTGACAATTTTTGTAAATACCGGTGAAACATTATCAGGAAATAAGAGGGGTAACTATAGTTGGGTTAAAACTTACTGGTAATTTTCTAACATGTCCTCAAGAAGTGTCTTTGTAATTTGTCGAGCGACATGATCACGAATGTCCTGAAGGGACACGACACATAGAAGAAAAAGAATCATTTGAGAGCATGCAATGAACGTAATAGACTTTCCTGAAATCTCCTTTTCACAAGGCCATTTTTTTTTTTCTTAAAGTTTTTCTCAAATATAATCTGAGAATAAATACATTCAGAAAAAAAAAAACATCTCTTCAAACTTCTTTTATGTAAAAAATAATTGCAAACGACAAAAAGAAACGAAAGAAAAACGTAAAAATATTTACTGAAATTTGGGAAAGGTATGCAAAATGTAAAAATAGTGGGTAAAAAAAAAAAAAAAAAACCTGATGTGGTGAGCTTGCATTTTGCAATGGGTGAAGATGAAAAAGTTGATGTCTAAAAAGAGGATGAATGACCTTAAATAATAGAAGAAGAGGAAGAAGAAGAAGAAAAATAATAATAATAAGAAGAATAAGAATGATAGTTAAGAAGAATAATAATAGAAAGAATAAAAAAGAATAATAATTAAGAATAATAATAATAAGAAGAATAAGAATGATAGTTAAGAAGAATAATAATAGAAAGAATAAAAAAGAATAATAATTAAGAATAATGATAAGAAGAATTAAGAAGAATAAAAATAAGAATAATAATAAGAAGAAAATAAGAAGAATAAAAAATAAGAATAATAATAAGAATAAGAATAAGAATGATAGTTAAGAAGAATAATAATAGAAAGAATAAAAAAGAATAATAATAATAAGAATAAGAATGATCGTTAAGAAGAATAATAATAGAAAGAATAAAAAAAGAATAATAATTAAGAATAATGATAAGAAGAATTAAGAAGAATAAAAATAAGAATAATAATAAGAAGAAAATAAGAATAATAATAATAAGAAGAATAAGAATGATAGTTAAGAAGAATAATAATAGAAAGAATAAAAAAGAATAATAATTAAGAATAATAATAAGAAGAATAAGAATGATAGTTAAGAAGAATAATAATAGAAAGAATAAAAAAAGAATAATAATTAAGAATAATAATAAGAAGAAGAATAAGAATGATAGTTAAGAAGAATAATAGGAAGAATAAAAAATAATAATAATAATAAATAATAATAAGAATGATAGTTAAGAAGAATAATAATAGAAAGAATAAAAAAGAATAATAATTAAGAATAATAATAAGAAGAAGAATAAGAATGATAGTTAAGAAGAATAATAATAGAAAGAATAAAAAAAAAGAATAATAATTAAGAATAATAATAAGAATGATAGTTAAGAAGAATAATAATAGAAAGAATAAAAAGAATAATAATAAGAAGAAGAATAAGAATGATAGTTAAGAAGAATAATAATAGAAAGAATAAAAAAGAATAATAATTAAGAATAATAATAATAAGAAGAAGAATCAAGAATAAGAATAAGAAGAATAAAATTAAGAAGAATAATAAGAAGAAGAAGAAAAAATAAGAATAATAATTAAGAAAAAGAATAAGAAGAATAAAAAATTAGAATAATAATTAAGAATAAGAATAAGAAGAATAAAATTAGAATAATAATTAAGAATAAGAATAAGAAGAATAAAAATTAGAATAATAATTAAGAATAAGAAGAATAAAAAAAATTAGAATAATAATTAAGAATAAGAATAAGAAGAATAAAAATTAGAATAATAATTAAGAATAAGAATAAGAAGAATAAAAATTAGAATAATAATTAAGAATAAGAATAATAATTAAGAATAATAAGAATTAAGAATGATACAGAGAAAGAGAATGAAGACCAAACAATTGTCAATTGTCTGGAATGTACTGGAATGTGCCTTTAGAGGCTTGAGCCAAGGACTAAGTTATTAAGAGCTACAAAGGACTGGAAATTGTGGAGAGCCATGATCACCAACATCCTGGATTAAGCAACATGGCACATAGAAGAATATAAAAAAAAATTTTATGCAGGGATTCCTTGAGACATGAAAACTATTTCAAGAGTTCCACAAGAGTCAAAAAAAAAAAAAAAGGTTGAGAAAAAACTTGTCTCCACACTAGTATCTTTCCAGTCTATGGACTTTCCAAAACATTTCTTTTTTATTCATACTGTTGACATATTATTTTTTTTTTCTTATTCCCCCCCCTGTAGTCTGCAAGCCATCAAGGAAGCCATTAATACTGTCAGACATTATTTCTTCAGCACTGTGTTTTGTCATATGATACAAAGTTTAAAAGTGGGGAAACGTTGGCGGGGGGGGGGGGAGTTGTCAGTGGAATCTGCCCAGATAGTGTGGGGGTGGAAATAAACGTCATTGTATGAGGGTTCCTCACATGAAAACTTTTAATTCACTTACTGTCTATGGTCAGTAAACAGCTTTCATGTAAACCCCCCACCCACTTTTCTGGAGCTCCACACCCCCTACGTCTCTGAGCATTCCCACCTGCCAAATAGAATTTTCTCTGCCACTTATGCCACTGACGAGCATTTTATAAACCTCGGGTTTGTCTTGGATACAAACGGCAAAATAACAATTTACCAAAACAAAAGTGTCACAGAAAGAAATTATTTAAAAAATCTTTCTTGGCCGTTGCTAATCTTTGAGTTAAATTATCTTTTTTTTTTATTTTAAATCAATTCACCCCATGCAAGGTTATAATGCCACTAAGACACAAGGGTCTACCAGAAGTGAACGAGAAAGGAAAGACTTTAGAAGGGACCAAAAACCCAAAAGTGTGAATTTCAGATTTTAGGCAGAGATGTTAAAAGTATAAAGTTCTAGAAGAATTTAGAAGGAAACGGAAAATCAATCCTAAACAGGAAATAAAACCTCCAGTCTCCCAATAAGAGATGTTCATGCCGGATGTAGTTTATCATCATGCTTCTCTGGTGGGTTGACACACATCCAAACCCCTGGCAGTAAAATTCTTCAAACTGATATCAACCAATTCTCAAACCTTGAAAATATACCTCGAAATATCAAGCAAACTTTTCGGAAGAATCTATGGCAGATTCTCTGAGTCACTCAGTATGGGTGCAGAACAACTCAACACCACTGACTCAGCACCACGAATTCAAAAATGCTGACCGAGTGCCAAGACAACTCAGAACCAGAAAAACATAATTTTTTTATAACCAAATAAAAGTAATTTATTAAGGATTAAAACCTTAATTAGTGAATATTTTTAATAAGGTAAATCATAAAGAAATTTAATTTTTAATAAAGTAAATTGACATATAAAAAATAATTCAATAAAACACTTCAGTATCTGTCTATATTTCTGAGGTGAGGTATTATGTATACTATTTGCATTATTCGGACTATTGTCCTCATCTTTGTTGCCATATTTATCAGAACGTTTCAGCCAGTGTACACTCAGGCCTTCTTCAGGTGGTTGGAATGTTGAACTTTTATTCCATCTATTCCAACTTTGTATTCGGATGTGGTATGATGGACACTCCCGTCATTTTCAATGTATGAGTGTCTTTCAGTTCAGTTTTTACGTTATGTTTCGTATGAGACAACAATCCTGCATGGGATTTGTAAACAAGTTCACACGAGGGACATGCTGAAGGGTTGACTGTCATATGGGCTGAAGTATTAGCCAGAGATTTAGTGTTGGTTCTTAATTCTCACAGAGAGCTCGATTCGAGTAGAAGAGTATTGCATTAGCAGCAGCAGCCATTGTTTATAAAATCTGCCCTTCCTCTCCAAGAGCTCACTTGAATTTTTTCAAGAGCATAAATAGTCATCCACAGACTGTTTCACTGTATCGCAGCTCATCAGTGTGGCTAGATATCCGATTGCTTCAAACTCAGATTGAAAACTGATCGATTTGGCATCAGTATATTTATAGGAACCGGCTGCCCAACACCAGCACATATGATTTGATTATAGTGGTGAAGGTTTTGTGCAGAACCATCCACACTTTTTGAAGGGCCGAATACAGAGACTTGGTGTAGTATGTGCGACAAGGACCCCAAATGACCCTCCACAGGTTTTGAATTCAGAGTTGTCCTTCTCCTACACCAGTTGCCATCCAAGGCTATAGAACCCAGTCTGTCCTGCTATTTACCCATAGCTGGAGGGATAAGAAGAGGATTAATACCTTTCCTAAGGGTATTAGCATGTAAGTGAATTTAATGGATTTAATTGGATTTCGTACTCAGCTCTCCGATTTCTCCATCAAGCCACTATCCATTATTCCACCATGCCTCCATTAATATATATATATATATATATATATATATATATATATATATATATATATATATATATAAAATTAATTGATTTAAAATGTTTTTTAAATACACAGTTCTAACCATGTTTTTAAAATATATATATATTTTAATTATTTAAAAAATATGATTCCTTTGCTACATAAGAGTTCTCATGTTTCAAAAAACAGGCACTAAAAACTTCAATTTAATTATAAAAATTAAATTGAATTAAAGTATCAAGCTCTGTTTCATCTTCTCCAAATTTCGCCTGAAGATGAAACAGAGCTTGATGCTTTAATTCAATGTGTTTGTGTGAAAAGTGTGTGTGTGTGTGTGTATATATATATATATATATATATATATATATATATATATATATATATATATATATATATATATAATTATATATATATATGCAGGGTACTTATTAGAAAGCGCTCAATATCAGAGATAGAGCTAACATATTTGGTTGGATTGATGTGAGTTTGTGACCCTGGGTTTCATGCTTTTCTAAGACATTTTTGTTTATACGTTCTTTTTATAGATACAAATATTTAAGTAAATGGTCTGTTTATAATAAACATTATTAAATAACATTTACCAGCCTGAATTATAAACAGAGCATTTACTTAAATATTTGTATCTAAAAAAAGAACGTATAAACATAAAAAATGTCTTAAAAAATAATTGTCAGATTTTGTCCATTTCATAATAAATATATATATATATATATATATATATATATATATATATATATATATATATATTTAAAAAATGTGATGGTTGGTGAATACACATTACTCTAGCAAATAATTGTATTGTTTTTTTTTTTAATATCTTCTTCTCATGAAAGGTTTCACTGACGCAGTACAATTTCCATTGGGAGGTGACAAATGTTTTATTTCCAGATTGGGCCCCCAACGCAACTGCAGGACATTGTCACATTATCATGGAAAATTAAGACAATGTTTGACAGAAATACCAAGCCAGGTCAAGGAAGTGCACGCAGGCAGTTGTGCGTATACAGTTACTAAAAGTGGACCGTTGAATACTGACCTGCTATTAGCAAAAGGCATTCATGGAATAATTAACTTCTTGTGCCACCATCGATAATTTAGACTTAGTTTCTGACCTCTTTAAAAGTGACAGCAACCGACCTTTCTCTTTGTAGAAACAACTGGCTTAATTAACAGAAAAATAAATAAATAAATTAACAAAATTATAGGTGGGTTGTGGTGGTGGTGGTGGGGTGTTTTAGTCCATTTAATAATCAGGCAAATTCTTGTTCTAGTTTTAAGCAGTCAAAACCTTGAAAAAAATTGTTGGCAAACATGGCTAAACATATCATAAAACATTGTGTCAAAAGAATAGTTTTTCCCTTGACACTAATATTATTTTATAACTACCTTCACTCCTCAGCAATGTTTATTGTTTTAAAAAGCAATGATTAGAATTGGAATAAAACTTAAACATATGATGAAAGTGAATTTATACATTTTTTTTTTAGTTCTTGAGAATTTACGACAAAAATATTTATTAGATTGTTAATTTTCAGGAATATTTTTATATTTACAACATAAGAACTAATGCAATGCAATTTTGCAGCAGGGTTGTTCAATTTAAATCAAAATATATATTTATTCCAAAATTTTAACACACCATCAGATAGATATTAATGTCAACAACTGAGCACAAATAGTTATTAGTTAAAAGAATTAGTAAAAAAAATTAAAATATTTTCCTATGTTTAATTATTGTCTTTTGTGAGTGTTAGTACTCCAAATTCTTCTTGGATTGGTGGAGAAAATGTTCCTCTGCTTAAAGGGTAATAAAACAATTAGGATGAATCAGAGAAAAGTGGAAGGAAGGAAATCTTTGGTTTTAGTTTTTACATATCCTGATATCTATCAGAGAGATGAATTTTTAATTTTCTTATTCTTGCATTATTCCAAAATTTTAACATATCAGCAGATAGCTATTAATCTCAACAACTGAGCACAAATAGTTATTAATTAAAAATATTAGTAATTAATGTATAATATTATCCATAACTACATGTACAACAATATCGCTTTTGATAAAAGTTAAAAAATAACCATAAATACATAAAAAATGCATATATTATCAAAAATTCGTTTTTCCACAATATAGTTGTGATATGTTATAATGCTTATTACCTAAACAATAATAATAATGAATCATTTTTTTTAAACATGAAAGAATATTTAATCACATCTCCCTTAATAGCTGTCACAACCTTTTAAACCAAATTAACTTTTTTTTTTTCAAAAGATCACTGATTTAACTCAATTTTACAAAAAAATCTTCATTTAAAGCAAAAGATTCATAAATCAAACAATTTTTTTTGTTTTGTGTAATTTTCTGAAGGAAGAAAAGTGTTAAAAATCATCATTTTATTCAGCTAGCACATTATGCGCCGCTGCTGTGGACACCACTCCCCTCCATCTCACAACTGGGGTTTGTGGTGGTATTTGCACCAAGGATGTCAAGGCTAACCCATCCCTCTTAGAAGCTGAAGAAGCAGAACCTACAAGTCAGTAGGTGGTTTGAATTCAGTTTTCTTTCCCTTAGGCTGGTTACCAACCAAAGCTATAGGGCCCAGTCTGTACTGCTATTTACACATAGCTAGGAGGAAGAGATGGATTCATACCTTTCCCAAATGTATTAGTATGTGAGCTCCCTAAGAAGGCCTGGGGGGAACAATTGGTAAAATCTTGTGATAACAACAACAAAGATGGGGATAATAGTCATCTTGTAGATATTTGTTCCCTTGCTCTTGTGTGTTTATTTTCCACTATAATTATTAATTTTTAACAGGGTTGTTTGATTTAAATCAAACTGATTAAAATCAGTTTTACAAAAATCTTTATTTGGCACTCTGCATCATTTATAAATATTCACTTCCCCTTTTTTTGTATATGGAATCCCCTCAAAATATAGTGTTCCATATATTAGTTCTATATTGCAGAATTGTCCTATAGGACAATAGCATAGTGGATTAAATCATTGGTTTTGGAATTTTGTGACATAGCAATCATGAGTTCAATCCCTGCCTTAGTACTAAATGAGGTAACATGTGATTTTTTTTTTTTTAAATTTTTACAACACTGATGATGACAAGAAGGCTTACATTTCACTTGAATGATTATAGTTCAATCTCAGAACATTTAAATGAACACCCATGTCCACATTCACGGTTTAGGCAGATATTAGTCGAAAATACATCAGTGCTCCATCAACATAATAATAAGCAAAAACTTAAAATTCTGGAAGTCCTTTATATAAGAGAATTGTGGCCAAAAATAAATAAAATCAACTATGGGTTTAGCAACAAAGTTCTTAAATGTTTGTAGCAGCAAAGTGTCATATAAAAAAATACTAAATTAAAATACTACAATTAAAAATATTGTTTAAAAAATCACATTAAGTTACCTCCCTTGCATAGAGGTAAAAAAAAAAAAAAATATTTTGAATTTATGGTGTTAATGCATAAAACATCCATAGATATGCGACCCCTGAAGAGGGTCTCAGATGAGATTGAAAGTACTTGGGAAAATGAAAATTATTTGAAAGAAAATTTTGGAATATTTCTTAATCAATTTTCTACAGCCACCAAGAAGTTAATTTGTGGGCTTGAAAAGTTTAAATCTAAAATAAATAGACATAATATGTCTGAATTATTTAACCAACCATGTTTGAATGAAAATATGCTGCTTAAATACACACACACACACACACACACGTATATATATATATATATATATATATATATATATATATTTTTTGTCACGTGGTTATGGTTATTTTTGGTTTTATCAATAAATACTGTTCCATATTTTCCTTTTTAGCCGGCTTTATCCTGAAGATCGGTTTAGGTGAAACCTAGGTAGGTTTGCCCGGCTCCTTAGAATTATCTTAAGTTTTTCTCTACTGAGTGTATTGAGCAGTTTATGTCGTTGTATTTTTACTCGTTTTGGAGGTTTTTTCTTTGGACTTAGAGCTTAAACACTTGACGATTGTTTCACCTTGTTTTAATGTTCTTGGTTCTTTCTTTTTTTTTTTCAATTTTTCCTCAGGTAACGATTTGTTCTACTGCAAGTTGAGCTCTCTGAGGTTTTTCCAAACGAGTACTTCCATATATATATATATATATATATATATATATATATAAGGAATCAGTAAAGTCATGAATCCAGTGTAGTATATGATTCACACCAGGAAGTACCAGATGGTTAAACATGTGTTCTAATAGGAGCTGAACATGTGATGTGTTCTAATAGGAGTTGAACATGTGATGGTTGAACATGTGATGTGTTCTAGTAGGAGTTGATCTGGTGCAGCCTTAATATGTATTATGCTTATCCAAAGAGATACCAAACCAGACTTTGTGCTCTGTGTCATACCAAAACGTAAAAGTTATCCTCATAACCACCAGGTACAGATATGCACCTCATGGTATGCTAGTTGCTGCTCCTGACATGTGAACAGGTGGTTGAACCCAGCTGTGCTTAGGACACACACACATGCAACTACCAGATGGTAGGAAGTTATATAAGTGCCCACCCGAGAGGGAAAAAGGTAGAGAGTCTCTCACATCACCACAAGCAGAAGATCAAACTTATGTTTGAAGAAAGCACTCAAAGATACACACCCTTACGTTGATATTGGCAAAATCAAGAAGTGAATAAACAATGATTTTTACATATGAGGTTGTGTTTTTATTTGTCTTTGTAATGCTAACAATTTTTTTTTTAAAAGTAAATGTTAATCCTCAATAAATCAATTGTATCTTCAATAAGGTAATTCTTCTGTTAGTCTGAATATTGACAACTGAACAATTGATAATGGCTGCCAGCATTTTATAGAAGCTGCCACCTGGTGGCATTAAACAACAACAAAAAGGCAAGGGCAATAACTAAAACATTAAAACTTCCCCAATTTCTTCAGAGGTACGCAGAGTACATAATAACGCAGGCAACAAAGAAATTTTATAAGACATAAGTCAAATATTCTTTAGGCTGATTCGCTGTGATTATCTGTTTTGCATACAACAGGTATGCTATTCACAACATCCTCAAAACCAAACAATTTGAGAAGGAATTGTAATATATACATGTATCAGCCATGTCAACCATTGCCAGTGTCTCGACAGCTTATGTGCTCTTCACAAATCTCTTTATATGGCTTGACTGCTAGAAAATAGGCATATAGTTGCTATTACTACAGATGAGAAATATTATATACCCTCCTTGGGAAACTCTGTCACTTAGATTAGCAAAGGAAGCATCTCTAGGCAACCATTTTTAGCTGCCTTAAATCTCCCAGATTGTGTATGGTCAGCTGAGATTTTTGCCTTTTTTATGGATTTATTTACTTGTCTAACGTTCAACATTACTTTCTTTGAGAAAAGAACTGGAGTCGCATCCATTGAAGTACAAATCTGGTCTGGTGTGGGTGGCCAACCAATTTAATTGAGCAATAAGTCTCTTTACATTGGTATACTTAGACTTAGTTACTCTTTATTACCTTTATTTCGGATGGGATATGGAGTTTAGAGATATAGTATAGTCATCCTGACTAATTTTCACTAATTTACTCTTTTGAGATATTATGGGATTTGTAAGACCACCCATTTGCTCTCGAAAAGACTGAGGTAAAAATACCACAAAACAAATTGTTTAAGCTTCACAAAATCACAAATTTATGTACATATACATATATATTGGTACAGAATGAGAGATTGCTAAATATTGATCCATTTGGCAGTTAATGTGTCAGTTACAGAGTAATATTTAAGAAAAAAAGGAGGAACAAGAGCAAGCTTAGAAATGTGTTTATAAGTTTATATCTGATCTCTTACTTGGTCTGGTCTGTCATGAATCTTGCTTGTGGAGATTGTGTTCTTGCTTGAGTTCAGCTTCATAAATTTTGGTTGTTCAGAAGCTATGTCTTTCTCTGTCTGCCCGTTTCATAAATGACTCTGTTCAGAAACTATGTTCTTTATGTCTACCTGCTTTGTAAATAGTTAGAAGAATCTGTTCGGAAGCAATGGTCTTTATGTTTGCCCACTTTGTAAATGGTTGAAGGACATCATCTGTTCGGAAGCTATGGTCACTGTCTAAGTCTGCCCGCTTCGTAAATGGTGTTGGATGTCCTTTCTGTTGGGAAGCTACATCTCATCTGCCCCCGAACACCCTCCAGTCTCCCTCTGCCAAGCGCTACTCTTGCATCCCCAAGGTTCTCGGCAGCTTGTGTGCGCTTCACAACTCTCTTTATACGGCTTGACTGCCAGGAAATAGGTATATAGTTGCCATTGCTACTGACAAGAAATATTATATACCCTCCCTGAGAACCTTTGTCATTTAGATTAGCAAAGAAAGCATCTCTGTAGGCAACCATTTTTAGCTGCCTTAAATCTCCCAGATCTTGTATGGTCAGCTGAAATTTCTGCCTTTTTGCCTTTTTTTATGGATTTATTTACTTGTCTAATACTTTCAACTATCCTTTCTTTGAGGTGGTGGACGTCCTTTCTGTTGGGAAGCTACATCTCGCCTACCCCTGAACCCTCTTCGTTCTCCCTCTGCCAAGCACCGCTCTTGCATCCCCAAGGGTTGATAACCTATATTTTCTATAATATTTCCATTCCCAAATATTTGAAGGTGGACTTTGCTTCAGACTTCACTACAAATTTCTTTCGGATCCAATCAATTACTTCACCTCGAAAAAAGTGCAGTCCCAGCCTAGCAAAAATCATAAACATGTACAAGGCCTGGGGGCCACTTAAGGCAGAGTGTTGCATTAAGAGGCAATTTGTGTAGATAGGAGGGGAAGTGTCATATAGGAATAAAGTGTCACTGACGACACTTGGGTTTGAACATGTATCGCCAGAGAGCAAGCTCAGTCGACCTCAATTTGAAACAATTAGATCATGTGACAAGTAAAGAAAAAAATATATATATGGGAATTAGCGGCGTCTAACTGAGTATCATTCAAAGGCATTACTATTGTATCCGTGATTTACAAAGTCTCTCCTACAAATGAGCATTACAAAAATAAGATAGTTAATTCTAGACTTAAAGATTGTAGCGATCGGGGGAATATTCTTTTGGGAGTCAGTTCCACAGAGCAGTGGTTCATGAGAAGAAGCTATTCCAGTGGAATTTACTTCTTACAGAAGGAATACAGAAGGAATGTGGGTGGCTTGCTACAATGTAAGTGGCATTGCGTATCCTTGCCCTGAAAATTTGAACAGCAGAAAATGTAGTTAGTCTAAGCACATTCCATGCAAGCTGTGATAAATACTAGCCACATCCCACCTGTAAGAAAAAGGTTGGAGGGTGGAGAATAATTTGTCACCCACAAGGGCTCAGAGACACTTTTGGCCTATACCAAGACAGGAGACCGATGTTTGGGCAGCTCCTGCCTAAGTATGACAACTGTACTCTATTTGCAGCCTGATCTAGCTCTTTGTGGAGAAAATTGCGAAAACGGTTTACCTTGGAAACGCCCACGAATCTGTGCCTTGTGCAAACTCCGGCTGCTCAACGGTGAAAAGAACCAAAATGGCAGCACCCATGTTTTATGCCAGGCAGTCTCGGACAGTTAACACGAAATCTCGTTGTCTCATCATTCGTATGCAATTTATGGTCGGTTCTTGGCTGTATATAGCAAGCGCGTTTTTTTTTTCCTGTGGACTTTTTTTTGCTCATGAGAAGGTTGGACGTGTGACACTATTTTGTCATTTTCTACTTTGTTGGAACTTTTACAACAGGCTGTCGTTTGAACTGTGATTTGGCTACAAGTGTTGCGGTCGAGAAATAGAAGAGATCTATTGCAGTTGCTACTATCAGTTGACAATCTTTTCTTTATTACAACACTGTTGTAAAGCTAGAGGATAACATTGCTATGAGAAAGCTGTTACAGGTACTGTCACCCTCGACGGGATACATTTTATATTGTGCTTGCAAGAATGAGTATGTTGGCTCCTTGACGGCTTTACCTTTGGCAAATATCCCAAATGACAGTAATAGGCTAGAGGGGTGGATACTGACTTGCTTGACAAGCATACTATTAGCCTGTGGATGAATGTTAGGGAACTGTCGAAATGATGGCTGGTGACTTAGTCACTAAGTACATAATACACCTGTCATTTTGTCACCTTCAGTGGTACCCCCACTCAGGTCAGGTGTGGTAGAGGGTACTGTGTGGTTGGTTAAGACAAACACAGGTGGAAAGAAATACTTTTAAAAAAAAAACTAGACTTTATATTTAATTTTTCTTAGTATTGTAGACAAAAAAGACACCTCCATATACATTTTCAGTTATACACAAACATTAAAAGACAATATTCATTAAAATACAATTCAGTTCAATTTGACAAAGACGATGGACATGAACAACAAGTCTTATCCAAAACAAATAACTGAAAATTTTTAAAATGATCAGCTTTCCGTTTATTAAACCAAAACGTCAGACGTTGACATTTCATTCATTTTAAACAACATAATTGCATTTAAGGATTTTTGTTTGTTTTTTCCAAATTTTTCTTCATTCTGTCGGATCTATATCCATTTACATTTGCTTACATATATATATATATATTGTCATCCATAGACAGACTGTTTCGCTGTTTCATCAGTGTGGCTTAGTCGAAACCTGACTAAATTGGTATCAGTCAGGGATTTTACTACTAAGCCGTTGGCACACGGCAGGGATGAAGATGAATTAAAGCATATTTATTTTTAGATAAACACACAGTGACTGAGAGAACTTGATTTGATTTACTGAGGAGTCTTGTATTATTAGCCGTAATAGTCACTGTTTACAAACCCACACTTCCTCCCCAGAGAGCTCAACCGAAATAAATTTTTCAGGAGCATATATATTGTAAGGTTTGCTTTTTTTTTTTAATTTTCCAGTTTACAATCAGATCTTTATTTATATATATATATATATATATATATATATATATATATATACACACACACATGCACACACCTATGTATGTATATGCATATATATATGTGTGTGTGTGTGTTTACATGCATAGTTGCATATATTTATATATAACACATGGATAGACCAAAAAACATATAAATCTTTTATTTTTCATATATATTGTAAGGTTTGCTTTTTTTTTTTTTTAAATTTTCCAGTTTATATATAATTATAGATAACTAGACTCATTTCAAAAAACCCTTGAATTTTTGATTTGTTAATAATCAAATCAATCTCGAGGGAAAAAAAGGTTTTAAAAAAAGAAAAAGCTACAAACATGAAATTCTGCCACCAAAAAAATCGCCCAGATACAGGTCTGAAGCCCAAAGAAAAAACCCTGATATAAGTAAACAACTAACTAATAAAAGCACTCAATACAACCGTAGAGCAGACCTAGATACACCTAGTGAGCCAGACAAACCTACCTAGGTTTCACCTAAACGGATCGTCAGGGAAAGTAAGGCTTATTTTCACTGACGAAACCTAGGTAGGTTTGTCTGGCTCACTAGGTGTATATACATATATATATATATATATATATATATATATATATATATATACATGCACACACCTATGTATGTATATGTATATATATATATGTGTGTGTGTTTACATGCATTGTTGCATATATTTATATATAACACATGGATAGACCAAAAAGCATATAAATCTTTTATTTTCAAAAATAAAAAATTTTTAAAATTGGGTTTATATTAAAAAAAAAATTTATTCTAACCAATAAGTATTAAATTATATGATAAAATTTGATATTAAAATTAAAAGTAAAAAATTACCCTCTTTAAAATCTAAATTTAATCTCTATTAAGTTTAAAATTACTGAGGAGAAAAGAAAAAATACATATGTTATTCAATTTATTTCCTCATTGAAATTATGTTAGAATAGAAGAATAGTAATTGTTGGTTATTGAAATTTATTCCAAATACACCAATCATATACTTAGGTAAATATATATATATATATATATATATATATATATATAAAGGGAAGAGGTTATAGTATTTCAAACAAGAGAAAAGTGTATAATAAAAAGAAGAGAGAAACTGCAAACATTTTAGATTTTTAAATGCAGATTTTTTAAAATATATTATGCTTTATTTTCCATAATTTTGCTACACGAGTTTCTGGTCTCGCGATCTTCATCAGGCAAAGAGTGGATATTTCCACATATTATTAAAAGGAATTCATTTTTCTTATGTTTTTCGATGTTGAATATTCTCGATATTAGATATTCTCTTTTTTGTGCGTTAGTGACCCAAATGTCTTTCTTGAACTGGCACTGAAAGAATTCTGCGTGAAAAATAATAAAACAATTAAGTCTGGTCCGAGAAAGGGTGAGAAAGATATCTATATATTCTTATCTTTTAATGACCCCCTGTGTGTTCTTAGATCTATTTCCATTTTTTTTTGTTTTTCTCAGCATGCGTACGCATATGTATATTCCCTCTCCATATATATGTACTGTCGTATTATAAAGAATTAGGATATGCATATGTACACATACACACACACACACACGCACACACACATACACACACTTCCTATGTTGTGTAGGGTTTGTATATATATACACACACACATACATATATATATAATATTGCACATTGAGTGCTGTTGTTAATAAAACAGTGCTCGATGTTTAATAAAAGAGCTATAATTTATATTAATAATATATATACAATTTTGTCCTCACCCATAGCACAACTTCATAGGTTAAATTATATATATATATATATATATATATATATATATATATATATATATATATATAGTTTTGGAGGCATGGTGGAGTAATGGATAGCAGCTTGGATTGAGGAATCAGAGAGCTGAATTTTAATTCCAGTCAAATCCATTGCATTCACCTATATGCTAATACCCTTGGGAAAGGTATTAATCCTTTTCTTTTCCCCTCCAGCTATTGATAAATAGCATGACAGACTGGGTTCTATAGCCTTGGATGGCAACTGGTCTAGGAGAAGGACAACTCTGAATTCAAAACCTGCAGAGGGTCGTTTGAGGACCTTGCAGCATGTAGTGCACCAGGTCTCTGTATTTGGCCCTTCAAAAAGTGTGGTTGGTTCTGCACAAAACTTTCACCACTATAATCAGATCACATATGCTGGTGTCTGCTTGACTGTCATACGTTGAATACAACGAGAGAGTTGGATATATTACTACAAACATTATTATTGTTGATAAGCATTTCATTTTTCTCAGTGTCTATGTAAGAGCAATTTTTGATGCATTTCTATAATAAATCCTGCCTATGATATACTGTGTTTCAGGAACAACTTTTCTATTTTATTATTATTTTTAACATAGTTATGTTTAGTGTATTAAACAATTTGGAAGGCTGATTGAATGGTTATATCAGAAAAAAAATTTTTTTTTTCCAACAAAATCTACATTGGGTTTGTATGCCATTGAAAATTTATAATCCAATTTTGACCTGAAAAATGCCATTTAAATAAAAAAAAAATTAATATAATTTACTCAAAGGAAGATGAAAATGATACGATCTATGAAATCCCTTATATGAATATACAGTGAGACTTTCAGTTCAATGCCTATTCTTACTAAAGTAGAATTGAAACAAAACTTTGTACCCATCTTCAAGATATCTACCAGCTCATTTGTAACATCTTTCAGATATCTAGCAGTTTGTTGGTGATGCCTTCCAGATATCTACCAGCTTGTTTATGACATCTTCCAGACATCTACCAGCTCGTTTGTGATGTCTTCCAGACATCTACTGGATCATTTGTGACGTCTTCCAGATATCTACCAGGTTGTTTGTGACGTCTTCCAGACATCTACCAGCTCGTTTGTGACGTCTTCCAGATATTGACCTGCCCATTTGTGATATCTTTCAGCTATCTACTGGCTTGTTTGGGATATCTTTCAGATGTCTACCAGCTCGTTTGTGACATCTTCCAGATATTCATCAGCTTGTTTGTGACACTTTCCAAATATCTTCTGACTCATTTGTGACTTCTTCCAAATATGTACCTTCCCATTTGTAACATCTTCCAGATATCTACCAACTCATTAGTGATGTCTTCCAGATATCTACCGCTTGTTTTTGATGCCTTCCAGACCAGCTCAATTCAGCACAGCAATAACAACAGTGCCATAATCAAATTCTTCAACAACAGCAGTCAGATTTCTTTATACCTCCCTGCCTGATTGCCAGATGTTTCCAGCTTGTTACTAGCCACCTTTTTAAAATTTATCTTTATGGTTGACCTTGAAGTATTTTCACAGCTTGCATTGGGGGAACCTCGTTTTTACGTGAGCTTATCATACGGCATCTATTCCAGCATGATGCACTTAAAGTAAAAATCAAGAATTCAGATCTGTCGATATTTCTGAGATGAACTATTACAACTATTTACATCATCTGGAATGTTGTCCTCACCATTATTGTAATATTCACAATGTTTCAGCCATTGTACACTCTGGCCTTCTTCAGGTGATTAAAAATTGGTTACTGAGATATTAGGTTTATAAGCACCAAAAATTCATACACTGATGTACAGCCCAATGGTTGGTTGAAGTAATCCAGTGACTTGACCCAAAGTGTTGTGAGTTCAATATCTGGCCACAGCTGAGGTGATCAAAAATTTGGAGAGTTGAGGTAACTGAAACTAAGATATACAGAAAATGTATGGCATGTGGAACTAACTGTGGACTAAATAGAGGGTTTGATTCGAAATTCAAATGTATATAACCTGAAGAAGGCCGAAACATCGTGAATTTGACAATAAAGATGAGGGCAACAGTCTAAATAATGTAAATAGTATAAAGTGTAAAGAATTCAGAATCTAAATCACATTTTGTTTTGCAAATTTAGATTTTGTTCTTGTAGAATAAAATTCCTCAGATGATGATACCAATTCATCATTGAAACACCCAAAAGCAGCACTTAATCCAATGCTTCATAAATGTGCAAAAGTTGTCTTTGTCTGGCATCAAGGTCATGGCACTGAGTACCCAGTAAGGTTTGGATTCACTATAGTACTAATAATAGTTTCCAAGACTATCTTGTTTCTGTCTACTGCTTCACAGCAAGGCAACATAATATTAATGCATTGCATATATTTTTTTTCCTTGGAGAACCCTTTGCTCCTTAAGTTCCTCAAAATCTTAGGAAATATCTGGTATACAGTACCAAGCAATTTTCATATCGGTTTAAAAGGAAATTCTTATTTCACTCATCATCATCATTATTATTATTATTATTGAGTGGGCCTTGGGCCTTTGAAACTCCATTTTGAACTTGTTGGCTTCTGAATAAAGTTTCTTATTTCTTTCATGTTCTTTGACACAGATCAATCTCCTTTAGTTTCCTGCTATCTTTGAAGACCAATTGTTATGTTTTTGTAAGAGAGTTCTAGTTGAACTAATCCTCTGCTTCTTTCAGTTCTGGACATCTGCAGCCAAATCAACTTATTATTATTATTACTTAGTGGCTCTTGGGGCTTGGAAACATTAGTAATGTTAATTTTAATTTCACTTATTATTATTGTTGTTGGTTCCAATTTGGAATGACTACAAAACACTTTCTCGACCACAATTTATAGGTAGACACACACAAATAAAATAGGCCATTTCTCGATTTCATATGATTCAGTTCTGATTTGTCTTGTCTTGGAGTCAGAACATTACATTCGCTTATCCGAATTTGCTCCTGTGTGTCAACCCCAATGCTTAGTTTGAAAACTTTTTGCCATATTACTGTTGCTTTGCCGTATTACTGTTTATTTGTCATGCATATATTGTTTGATTGCTTTATATTATTTTTTGCCCTGTTCTTTTCTTTTTCTTGTTGTTTATTGCAAATTTTATCAATTCTGTTTGTTGGGCAGTTCTGTCATTTATATTTTACCATGGACACTCACCCTACAATTATGAATATTATTATTCAGTGGCTCTCTGACCTTCGGAACATTAGTAAAACAAAAAAATAATTGAAAAACAGGGAGAGAAAAAGGATACTGAATCTGTAAGAAAAAATAATTGAATAAAAACAAGGAAGCAAAGATATAATTTTTTGCCGAACAGAAAACATTTGACTTCAAAGAATTTTGTTTCTTTCTTCTTTTTTTTATTTTCTTCATTTTCTTTCTTTATTCCCTTTCTTTCTTTCTTCCTTTTTTTTCTTCATTTTCTTTCTTTATTCCCTTTCTTTCTTACTTTCTTCATTTTTCTTTCTTCATTTCCCTTCTTTCTTTCTTTCTTCCTCCCTCCCTCTCTTTCTTTCTTTCTTTCTTTCTTTCTTTATGCTTGTCAAAATCATTAACCAGATAAAAATCTTCCCATTTCCGTCAATGTCTAACTGTTAATGTCGCCTGAATTTTCTGGGAGATTCTATCAGCTTTCTTCATCATTCCTCTTTCTTTTGTGCCGCCAAAACATGTCCAAGGAAAAAGTCTTTGCAAAAACAAAAAATAAAACTAGAGAATGGACATACACAGTTGAAGCTACCACTGGAATGGTATTACTCCCTCTCAGTTCTCCATTCTTACTTTTTCATTCTTTTTTTTTATTCTTGATGTCGGTGACAAGAATTTTTGAGCCATCTGATCTTCTTGTAACCCAGACAAGTTGCTTGTATTTAACTGTCATATCTATCTATCTATCTATCTATCTATCTATCTATCTATCTATCATAGCCTGTCCATTATCTATCTATCTATCTATCTATCTCATTCTTTTTCTTTCTATGTATTTATCTGTTCACATCTATCTATCTATCTATCTATCTATCTATCTCATTTTCTTTCTATCTATGTATCTATCTGTTCACATCTATCTTTTCACATCTATCTATCTATCTATCTATCTGTTCATATGTATGTATCTGTTCATATCTATCTGTTTACATTTATGTATGCATGTATCTGTCTCTCTGTTCACATCTATCTATCTATCTATACTGGGTGTAACATCAAAATGGACTGAATCATGTAACAGCCTAATTATCCATCCCACAAAATGTTTAATATTTAAAAAGCCATTAAACTAACTGTGTCACTGTTTTCCAGGTTTTCAGATAAGTCGTTTAGCTATCTTGACACCATTTTCTGTAAGGATTTTTGAAAAACCCTTTAAGTTATTCAGCTAAAAAGAGAGAAGGATTTTTTTTTTGATTATTAAATTATATTTTTTTATCTTTTTTATAATGTTAAAAATTTTCTTTTTCATGCATCAACGGGTAAATAGATTAATATGGGAAATTTAAGGGTCATTTTACAGTGAAAAATGCTGATTTGGAAATTCTTGCAAAAACCAGATAAATATTGGATTTTAATGATACTCTCAGGGCTTATTCACAAATGAATGAAATTGTTTATGAAATTTTTCTTTTTGAGAAAATCTTTGAAAAAAGTTTTTTTTTTTTTTTGTTTTTTGTGTTTTACATCTGTTAACCATCACTTATTCAATTTGATCAAATTTCAAGAAAAAACAAGTTTTTGGAGAATTTGTGTCAAAAACTTTTTGATCAAACTGTATTAAGAGTCTTCTTAAGTTATTTGACTTTCAATGAATAAAGTCTTGTCATTATTATGAATTACTTTTAACTTCTCTCCTGCTTACTAATTGATAAGAACAACACATCAAGGTTAAAAAAAATGATTGTAAGTTAGTTTTTCTGGCAGTCAGAGACATATATATTTATAGACATGAACAAATTAACAGAGATAGATAGGAATAGACTGAGATAGACAGATAGATAGATAGATAGATAGATAGATAGATAGATAGATAGATAGGAATAGACTGAGATAAGTAGATAGATAGATAGATAGATAGATAGATAGATAGATAGATAGAAATACACTGAAATAGATAAATAGGCAGATAGAATAGACTGAAATAGATAGATATGAACAAAGTGGTAAAGATAGATATGAATGGACTGAGATAGATAGAAACGAACAAACTGTGATATATATATATATATATATATATATATATATATATATATATATACAGGTTGAGATAGAACAGAAGAGAAACAACTGAGGTAGAATGTCTATTCATTATCTATCTATCTATCTATCTATCTATCTATCTATCTATCTGTCTAAGTTAGATTTATCTGAATTTCCTGAGAGAGATGTTTACCAACAGGGATGTCTTTTTTTTTTTAAATATTCCCTTTATTCTAGTATTTGCAGGATGTGGGTGTGTATATGTTGGCAATATTTGGGGCTCTAGGCAATGAGAGGATGATGACAGATATAATGTGTGTTTTCCTCTTAATAACCAGATCTTCAGAGAAAGGTCCTGTCCCACAAAATGACGCACTTTGACTGTATCACTTACCAGCCTACTAGCACAACTTGTTAGTCTTGTTGGACGAGTCAGGAAAAAATGAAGTTATTGGGCTCAAAAAATGGTGGCCATTTTTTCTAAGAAATTTTTTTTTTTTTTTTTTTTGTAAAGGTCATAACATTTAAAAAAAAAAGCGGGTGTTTTTCTTTCTTTGTTTTTCATTTTTATTTATTTTTTTTATTTATTTAGCTTGTACACCCACAATCCTTTTAGGTCTCCAATTTACTTTTTCTCATCAATACTTTTTGGGAAATTTTTTTTTTTTTTTTTTTTTTTTGTTAGTGTGTGCATGTGTATGTGGGGGTGGAGGGTGGATTCCAATGTGCGTTTTATTTTCTAGATGTGTCCAAACTCTCTTTTTAATTCCTTGGATTTTTTTTTTTAAGAACTTCCCTTCTGTTTCAGCCAGTATATTTAAAATCTTAGTAATATCATATGCCCTAAGAAGTATCATGGCCCCCAAGCAGTACTTCTCATTCAGGAGAAGGCCAGGGTTAATTCGAGCATCTGACGTATCCTCATATCGTATCTACTATGTATAAGCCGACTTTATGCATAGTGTGATCCATGAATTTCTCGACATGAACTTCTGTGTATAGTGCAGCCAGTCACCGAAAAATGGTTGATTTTTAATGTCTTTGAAAAAAAATTACCTGCCTATAGTGCAACCCACTATTTTCTTGTGTAAAAGCTGATCATAAAAATTTGCTCAATACCTGTGTATATACAATGATAACAGTCATTTTCTCACCATTTCATATATATATATATATATATATATATATATATATATATATATATATATATATATATATAAATGCACATTTCATTGAATACAACAGACAAGGTGCTTTTATTTAGTTTTTTATACAATTTCTCATGTGATCTAATAATTTTTTTTCTTTTTGGATGATAAATTATATAAAAACTGTCTGAATGTTCTTTTTATCCAAGGGCTTTTGGCTATACATTTAAGCCATTTTCAAAGATTAAATATTTTAACTGTTAAATAAGAAATAATTTGTTCTATCTATGTTTTATAAAATGTTTTCATTTTTCAAAACACGGTCAAAATATCGTGTCCATGTTCAAAGTTAATATTATTAAGTGTTGGTGTTTTTATTGTTTTTATTTATAGGGCTTCCATTATTTTTAGCCTTTTTTTTGCATGTAGATGATGCTATTATATTATTGTTGTCAACAAGTATGTTACGAATAGTGTCCGGTAGGTCTCCATGAATATTTAAATGAGATCTAATTGAGCTATGGTCAGAAAGGTGATGAGTAAGTCTGCGTGTCAAACATGTTTTAGTGTGGCCTATATAATTATTTACGAATTTTGATTGATCAGGAATACAACTCCATAATGGGCATTTAAATTCGTAAATAATATTTGCCCTATTTAATTTTGTTCAAAGAGGTGAATTATTATTTTTAACTATAAGGTTAGAGGTTTTAAGTTTTTTTTATTTTTTTTAATTTTTTTTTTATTCGTAATATACTTGTAAAAAAAGCACCTTGCCTGTCATATTCAATGAAATGTGCATGAAAGAAGGATTGCTGCCTAAATGCACAAATATATATATATATATATATATATATATATATATATATATATATATATATTTGCAAATCAAACTAAGCACAACTGACTATTAAAGGATGAAACATTTCTGCAGATTTTGATGTCATTCTGGGGGTCTTTTGACTAAATCCATAAATTTGTCTTGCTTATACTAAGACTCAAACAAAACACTAAATGAAATTCACATTAAAGTTCATAATGGATAAAAAAAATAATACTATTTTTTATCCATTATGTTGAATGTGTTAAAATTATTCAACTTTTAACAAGAAAAATCTCAAGTTGATGTTAAAAATTGCCACAAAACATTGTAGATTTATTTAAGATGGAATGATCTATAATGACATGTCTGTATTTAGATGTATTTATTTTCAATTTTTCTAATTGAATTGTTCACCTATATTGCATATGATCCATTTTTGTACGTAATTAGGTTACAATAAAATTTGTATTTTATATGAATACTACACTTTGAAAATTGAGATGTAGTACATTGGGGTCCCCTTATCATAGATTCAGTGGAGCCCATGAGACCTTTTCATTGGCCATATATATATATATATATATATATATATATATATATATATATATATATATATGGTAATACTCGTTTGAAAAACCTTGGTTAGCTCAATTTGTAATATAACAAATTGATGTCCAAGGAAAAATTGAAATAAATAAAAGAATGAACCAAGAACATAACACTGTATGAATCATCTCGTCAAGTTCTCATGCTCCAAATCCAAAGAAAAAAAAACCCAAAACGAGTAAAAGACTAAACGTAGACCAAAAACTAAAATAATCCTAAGGTGCCATGCAAACCTACCTAGGTTTCACCTAAAAGGATCTTCAGGGTAAAGCTGGCTAAAAAGGCAAATAATGGAACAATATTTATTGATAAAACCAAAAAAAAACAAGACCATATCGTAACATGTGGACTGCTTCATTGCGCAGTGTCTAAAAGAATGTCCGGGTGCTGTTTGGCCCATATTTATATTGTTTTACATTCACTAGGTTTTCATCTGGTGAACTACTTTCATTGGTCTTGTCTCTTTGCTTGTCCTCCCTACACACATAACAAAAAAAAAACTAAAAAACCTACAACATGTTGCTCTAATAACCAGCTCTTCTTATGTCACCACCTACTAAGAATTTCCAAATTTTCTGATATATATAGATAGATAGATATAGATATATATGGATATATTTAGTTGGATTGATATGAGTTTGATATGTCTGGGTTTCCCACCCTTTCCGATCATCAGACAAACTGATTAATTTTGAAAGTTTGGATTTATTTCTTGTTTGTATATATCAGTGTTTTATGATAGTGGCTGGAAAAGTTGCCATTGGAACGCCACTCATATGTACACAGGCATACATACAGATATACATATACATTATGCACTCATATCCAAGTATGCCTGTCTACTAGGGCAGCTAGCCAATCCCAGCTGCAGACGCCTGCTCAGGCACATTTGTGTTTGTCCAACACCCACAAAGCCCACCTATGGTTTATACTCCAACTCTTCTATTTTTGTAACAGATGTTGATTCAAAATTCTTAGAAAATGGAGTTCAGTAATTCAAAATTCTTAGGACAAAAAGAAGAGGAATTAAAAATCATAATTGTAATTGCAGAATATTTTTTGTTACAAATGATTGTAATTCTGCCAAACATCTTAAGGTGCACATTCTGAAAAAAATATTCGGAATCTACCAACCTGTCGACCCTTAAAACACATGAGGATGGTTATATATGCAAATTACGAACTTCCTGCCTAGGGGATATGAACAGAATGGCAAGAGAGTTCCATAAGATTTATAAGAAGCTGTTTGATTAATTCCTCTTCTAATGAACTAACAGAAAATTTCTATAAAAGATCACCATCCTATTAAGCACATTTCAGTTGCATTCCTTCAAGTGGGTGACATTTCATTCGTTATGACGGGTTCATTACTAGTACAGCCATGTTTTTTTTTTTCATTAGAAGATGAGCAACATTTGTACAAAGATTTATAATAATTTTTTTTGTAGATTTATATATTTTTATACTTGAAAAAAAAAACTGTCTGTCTGTCTTCAAGTTATATTTAAACATTGTGTTGAAATATTGTTTAATATTGTCAAACATTGTGTTTTTTCTTTTCTTTATCTTTGTCTTAAATGGTGCTCGACTCTAAACTGTTGAAAAATATTGGAAGAGTTAAGTCAATCATTTTGATTATTATTATTATTAATAATAAATAATGATGATCATGATAATGATAATGGTAGTGGAAGTAATAATAATAGTAGTAGTAGTAGTAATAGTAATAATAATGCTATTTGAGTAAATAATATGATTATCCTGTCAGGATAGAAGAAACTGTATGAGTGTAAAATTTTAGTCAATGTTAAGTCAATCATTTTGATGATTATTATTATTATTAATAATAATAATAATAAATAATAATAATAATAATAATGTAGTCAATGTTAAGTCAATCATTTTGATTATTATTATTAATAATAAATATAATGTACTCAATGTTAAGTCAATTGTCTTTATTATTATTATTATTATTATTATTATTATTATTATTATTATTATTATTATTAATAAATGAGTATGGTGGTGGTAGTATTAGTAGTATTACTAGTAGTAGTAGTAATAATGTTGAGCAAATGATATGATTATTGAATCAAGATAGATAGAAAAGACTGTCTAAGTGTAAAATTTTAGTTGATCTTAGTGTGATAGAATTAGTCACTGGGGCATTTTTTTTTTTTTGAAAAATGTGTGTTTTATATTGTAAATGTCTTTTCTGAAATATTTGACAGCATTTTTCATCCTTCATTTGCTTCTCTTTATTTATTTGCTTTTCTTTTTTTTTCTTTTCTTTTCTTTTTTTTTCTAATATTTTCGAAAGTAGTTATTTTTTCTTTCTTTTTTTTTACATTTATGTCTGTTTTCTTCTTCTCTTATTATTATTTTTTTTCCACACATCCATCTGCCCCACCCCTCCTCAACACTGACGAACCTTAGCATCCCCCTCATTCATTTTCTTCCCAAATAGATTATCTTGCATCGATAATTGCAGGACAGGAGAGGCGAGAGTGGAGGTAGGACAGTTCGGGAATGCAACCTGGGACCTCAATATTGGCTAGTCTACCAAAAATCAGATGTGACACTTTTCGTGTCGACCCCGTGACACGCTTTGATAAACCCTGCTAACCCCTGCACAATGATGGCTACCGCAGGAAATGCTCTCCAGAAATCTTTGGTTTCTTTATTCTTCATTCTGATGCTAACAGGGAAATATTTATTGAAATCGTTTTCTCCCATTGTTACAATCACCAGCAATTTATTAAGATTATGAATTATTACTGCTCTTACTAATTAGAATTAATAATAATAATAATAATAATAATAATAGTAGTAGTTGTGGTTTTTGTTGATGATGATGTAAACCAAAACCTCAAGTGAAACTCGTATATATGATCCATCGCTAATGATATGGGAAAAATAAATCAACAGACGATGTTATTTTATTTAATTTATGCAAACGAGATTTTTTGGCTATTGCCTTTCTCCGTTTCTGTCATTCAGTGCATTTGACGTGAGAATTTTCCACTTTTATCACGGTCACCATCACTTCTCAACCTGAATCTGTTATTATCAGCTTAACCTGGTTCTCTCTCTCCACTTCTATCTCCCCTTCTTTTTTTCATTTTCTCACTGAAACCAAGTAGTGTCTTTTCCTCTTCTTTCCATGCTGTCAAAATTTGGAATAGTCCATTATTTATGAGGTATTGACAGGACGGAACAGTTAGGCCAACTAACAAAGTGAGGCACAAATATAATAGGATAATAATAATAAAAATATGTTTATATTTCTGAGATGAGGTATTATGTACACTATTTACATTATTCGGACTATTGTCCTCATCTTTGTCGCCATATTTATTTCAACATTTCGGCCCTTCAGTATCTGTCTATATTTTTGAGATGAGCTATTATGTACACTATTTCCATTATTCGGACTATTGTCCTCATCTTTGTCGCCATGTTTATCACAACATTTCGGCCGTTGTATGCTCCGGCCTTCTTCAGGTGGTTGGAATGTCGAACTGAACCCTTTATTTCATTCACTGGGGTAAATTGTTCTAGTTCCACGTGCCATGTCTGATGGATGTCAGTTATCTCCTGTTAATTCCCCTGTCCAAGTTCTCCTCCACCTTAACCAGGTATTGAACTCACACTCTTTGGGTCCTGTCACTGGATCTAACGCCTTTATCCACTGTCCTTGAGGACATCTGTGTATGAATTTCTGGGTATTGTAAAACATGGTTGCTGAAGACATTAGGTTGATAATACCCAGAAATTGACAACTTTTTTTTTTTTTTTTTTTTTTTTTTTTTTTTTTTTTTTTTTTTCTATTTCCATTTTTGTTTATTTTATTTTTATTTTTTTGCAGGTAAGTCCAAGTTTAGTGAAGACATTCTTTTTTGCTTTACTTAAAAATGTTCCCTCAGCCCATACGATTGAGTTGGCAGCAGTAACAAATAGCACTGGTGAGCTATGTTTTTTCTACATTTTTCTTTTTTATAGTTCTTCTCTGCTTCCATATATTATACGCTTCCATCCATACCATCCATTGGAAATGCGTCCAGCCATCTCTGTTTGTTTTTCAACTTTTCAATCTGCCTTTATTTATTTTTGCATTAAATAACGCAGGCAAGAGTCATTTGAAACTGTTTTTTCATCTATAAATGATTTAATGACTTCATTTGTTTGTTTAACAGCCTATCAACACCTTTATGGGGCATTTAATGCCGAAATTTAATATTGTTGCAAGCTTTGAAGTCATAAAACGATTATAAATCTTATTTTGCTTTCACAGTTGAATAAATGGTTGATGATACTCAGCTTTTGTACATATATATGTTTGCGTGGACATAATTATGAGAAGTCGTGATATGTGTTTTATATTGTAGTTTTGTTGAAGTTATATTTTGGAGTACAGTTTGATTTTTTTAAGAAATTATAGCATATTATATGGACTAATGTCATGAAAGAGTTCTTTCATCTTGGTTATTTGGCTGATTTTGTCTAGAGGCATATCAACACCTCTAGGGGTTATTTAATTCTGAAATCTAAATATTTTGAACAATTTTATGGCTTCAACTAAATATTTTGAATGCACGGATATGCAAAATTAATCAGTTCTGACTTGGGATCTTGACTCCAGTCACTTTCTCACCGACGTAATGTGGCTTCCCTCCATCTTTTCTATAAATACTTTAATGGCATCTGCTCTGACGAGCTATTTTCACTGGTACCCCACCTGCATGAATTTAAGCGTGCTGCTAGGTTGGCATCTCAGTCCCACCCTTCTATTCTCAAAGTTAAATGTAACCGCCTATTCTCTTGCACTTCCAGACAGTGGAACTCCTTTCCTCTTACTTGCTTCCCTGATAACTATAATCTACAAATATTCAAATCTAATGCCAATCGACATCTTCTGTTGCCTTGATTCCTTGTTCTTCTTTTTATCCTTTCCTCAATGCCCCTCCCATTATACCCAGTCTTTTCTCTTACCTTCACTCTCTGTAACCCTGTACTAGTGGCACGCCCATCTTGGTTGGGGTGAAATGCTTAAAAAAAATGTATTCCTTCAACTAAATATTTTGAACACAACTGCATGCCTTCAACTACAGATAAAATGTATCGTTGGTCATTTTGCTATAAATATATATTACTGATCATTTTATAATATATATGTATTTTTTACCTTTTCATAGTGTTTTGTTACTGTTTGTGGGGTTCATTATTTGTCCATAGATGGGATACTTAACAGGTGCTACCACTCCTGATCAGGGTGGACCTGGGAACAACAGAAGTTAAGAGGTTGTTCCATGCTACTGAAAAAAACCTCCAATCTCCCAATCAGCGGCCTTGCTGTTGGATGTATTTTATCATCATACCGAGGACTGTTTTCAACTAACAGTAATACTGACTGCTCAGTCAATGATTGCCAAATCAGAGGTCTTACTAACCACAGGCCTTACTGACCAGAGGCCTTGTTGTCGAAGTATTAAAGAGAATAATTCCTGTTTTATATAGTTAATTTAAATGCCATGTCAATTGCTATCTGCTGCCTTCCTGATTACTTTTGTATTGTCCTCACTCTTTAGTAATGTCTCTGTTTTTAATTCTTCCATGCCCAGTAACTCCTTGTGTCTTAGTAACATTACTGCTTTTTTTGAATTTGATATTTAAAAAAAAAAAACAGTACTGGCAAGATGTGTTACCTCCCTTGTGTATGAATTTGTTCCTTCTTTTCACTCAATTTCTACCTCACCCATCACGCACACACACAAAAACACACACTCTCTCTCTCTCTCTCTCTCTCTCTCTCTCTCACACACACACACACACTCTTTCTCTCCTTCACACATACACATTCTCTGTCTCTCTCGCACACATGCACACATACTCTTTCTCTCTCTCACACACTCTTTTTCCTCCTCACACACACACTTTCTGTCTTTCACACATACACACACTTTTTCTGTCTTTCACACATACACACTCTCTCTCTTTCACTCCACTCTCTCTCACACACACAGATCCATATTAGAATGAGCAATCAATATTCATTGGGTATTTATGCAGTTAAAATCTATTAAATAAGTTTGGTTTGGATTGGTTGATTTTATTTAGTGGCATATCAACACCTCTATGGGTTATTTAATGCTGCAATCTAAATATTTTGAACACAACTGCATGCCTTCAACTACAGATAAAATGTATTGTTGGTCATTTTGCTATAAAACCTATTGTTGACAATTTTACTGCAAATAGGTAAGTTGGTAAATTTTTTTATATAAAAATCTATTGCTGGTATTTTTACTATAAAATTGTATTTTTATACTTTAATGGTGTTTTGCTTTTGTTTGTTGATTCACTCTTTGCCAATAGTTAGGACCCTAACAGGTGCTACCACCCAGGGTCAGGGTGGATTTGAGAACAACATCAATTAAGAGATGGTTCCATGCCACTCAAAACCCTCAATTTCCTAATCAGATACCTTGCTGCCAGATGTAGTTTATCATCATACCCAGGACTACATCTATAAACGGGAAGAAACAAAAGCAGAGTTGAACAGATACAAAAATTCAACTTAGATAGCATACAACTATGGTATCCTTAGGGAGCTAGCAAACTGATCAGGATTTATTATCTGTGGGCATAATCTTAACAATATAAGATACGCAGATGACAATGTGTTGATGGCTGACCTGGAAAGAAAAATGTGGGACCTCCTTGACAGGATGGTAGAAGAAAGCGACTACAAGAAGATAGAATGTGTGGTCAAGAGAAAAAGCCCAATATGCGAGTTACAAATTGGAGATGTCAATATTAAACAAGTGCAGAAGTTTAAATATCTTGGAAGTGTTTTAACAGATGGATGGAAAATGTGATATCAAGATCCGAATACGCATTGGAGTCGCGAAAAAAGCCTTCCCAAAGCTAAGCAAAGTATCAAGAAAAAAGAAAATGAGAAACAAAGAAAAGAGTTCAGAATTCCTATATGTCAGCTATTATGTTTGAAGTAATGCACGCACACACACACTTTCTCTTTGTCTCTCACATGCACAAACACTTTCTGTCTCAGACACACACACACACACACACAGTTTCTCTCCTTTACACATACACTCTTTCTGTCTCTCTTGTGCACATGCATACATTCACTTTCTCTCTCTCTCTCTCTCTCTCTCCCACACACACGCTCTTACTCCTCCTCCTCACACACACACACACACTCTTTCTGTCTTTCACACATACACACACTCTCTCTCTCTCTCTCACACTGCTCTCACTCTCACACACACACATACTTTTTCTCCTTCACACATACACACTTTGACTCTTTCACACATACTCTCTCTCCCTCGAACACAAACTCTCTTTCTTTCTTTCTCTCTCTCTCTCTCTCACACACACTCTTTCTCTCTCTCTCTCTGTCTCTGTCTCTCTCTCTCTCTCACACACACACTTTTTGCCCCCCCAGGCACATTCTTTCTCTCCACACACACACACACACACACACACCTTCTTTCCTTCTTACACACACACAGACACACACACACATGCTCTCCCTCTGTTTCTCTCTCTCACACACACACACACACACTTTCTCTCTCCCTCGAACACAAACTCTATTTCTTTCTCTCTCTCTCAGACACACACTATCTTTCTCTCTCTCTCTCTCTCACACACACACACTCTTTCTCCCTCCCCAGACACATTCTTTCTCTCCTTCACACACATGAACTCCTTCTTTCTGTCTTACGCACACAGACACACACATGCACTATCTCTCTCAGCCTTCCTCTCTCTCTTTCCCTCTCACACACATTCTCTCTCTCGCCCAGCTCTCTCTCTCTCTCTCTCACCCAGCTCTCTCTCTCTCTCTCTTAAACACACACACACATAATTACAAGCAAAATGATGTCAGAAGCAAAGAAAGATAAACTCAGGAAATAAAATGCGATCCATGTTACTTATGATAAAGACGGCAGATAATTCCCCCCACCATTTCCTTGCAATTTTCAAGGAGGCCCAGGTGCAGGTGGAAAAAGATAGCAAATATCCTCTGAGTAAATTATCACGGCTCAACATTTTGATAAGACCTGTTTACTAATCTTGCAATATTTCACTTTTAAGCCAATGTCCTAAAAAGAAAACCTAATATAATACATACATCAAATTTATTTACTAACTTGTTTTTTTTTTATATCACAAAATAAATGTTTAAACAAAATAAATATTTAAACATTTCAAAAAAGATATTTTTAAAAAATATTTTTAAAATTTTGAAATTAAATATTACAAATAAAAAATATTTTAAATATTTTAAAAATTAAATATTTAAAGATTTAAAAAAGATTTTTAAAAAATATTAAAAATATTAAAAAAAAAAATATTGAAAATATTTAAAAACTAAACATTTAAGCATTTAAAGAAAATATTAAAATTAGAAATTTAAAAAAATATATTTAAGAAAATAAATATTTAAACATTTAAAAAAGACAAACAAATTGGTTTCACAAAAAAACCCATGTTTTCTTCTTTTTTATCCATAAACTCAGTTTGGATGGTACAAGGCAAAATAGTAAGCGATATGGAAGTATTGGAAAACATAACAGGTGGAGATTTTTATCCCTTGTTTCCTGTGTAAGATTGTGTTCATTCTAAAGTCTTCACATTCTTTTTCACTCTCAGTAACATCTTAGTGGCATTGTAGCCTTGTTTGGGGTGAATTTCTTAAAAAAAAAAAAAAGTATGTTTGGTATGTATTTAAAGCAACTTGTGTACTTGAATATTTTCATGGCAACGGCTCTGACAATCTTTTTTCTCTGGTGCCCCGACTATGTTAATTTAAGTGTGCTACTAGATTGGCATCTAGGTCCCAACCTTTTACCGTTGAAATAGTTAAATGTAACCGCCACTTCTACTTCAACACTTCCTTTTCTCGTACTTCCCACCTGTGGAACTCCTTTCTGTTTCCTTGCTTCCCTGATAACTACAATCTTCAAAAATTTAAATGCAATGTCAATTGCCATCTTCTATCTCTTGTTGAAACCTATTCATCCTCTTTCCATGGTGCCCTCTATACCCAGTCATTTCACGCCTTGGAACCCTGCACCTGCATACTAGTGGCATTCTTGCCTTGCTTGGCATGAAATGATTAAAAAAGAAAAGGCAATATGGTAGTATCATAAAACATAACAGGAGTAGAGGTTTGTCGATTGTTTCCTGTTTAGGATGGGGTTCTCCGGTTCCTTCTAAAGTCTTTTCATTTTCTTTTACACTAAGTAACCCCTTGTATCTTAGTGGCATTGTAGCCTTCCTTGGGGTGAATTGATTAAAAAAAAAAAGAAAAAAGGCTGGTTTTGAATTTAGAGTTTTCCTCATCCTAAACTTGTTGCTACCTCACAGCAAGGGATCCCAGTCAGGCATGCTCTTTAACCCACAGTTGGGGGAGAAGAAGAAACAAACTACATTCATTAATTCTACGAGATGTAACATTCATTTGTAATGCATTTTTATAGTAAATCATTTGCAATGCCTTTTTACATTAAATCATTTGTAATGTATTTTCATAGTAAATCATTTACAATGCATTTTCATAGAAAATCTTTGCAATGTATTTTCATAGTAAATCATTTGCAATGCATTTTCATATTAATTCATTTGCAATGCATTTTTATAGTAAATCATTCGTAATGCATTTTTATAGTGAATCATTTGTAAGGCATTTTCATAGTAAATCATTTGTAATGCATTTTTATAGTAAATCATTTGTAATGCATTTTCATAGTAAATCATTTGTAGTGCATTTTTATAGCAAATCATTTGTAAGGCATTTTCATAGCAAAGTCAGTAGTTTTCTTTTCTTGACCTCTTCACATTTGTACCATAACTACATACGAGAATGAGGGTGGTCTTGTGCAAGATTCATTTACTGCAAATCCATTTGACAAATTGGCACCAGTCCCCTAAAGAGGATTGTAGTCACATTTAGAACAAATGCAAAATGTAAATAAAACTTTATCTGATGGCCTCAAAATGCGTATTTCTTCTTAACGACCACGCTAATGCATTTACTAATAACATAGTTGAGTAGTTATATAGTATGAATACACATGAGATGGCATTTTATAACACATTCACCTTTAATAGCCTTCATCTATACAGTGCTGCTATTCATATAAAAATATGATACCAAAGATGTGTTACACACCTGAGTGAAGTTAATGGAAGAAGAAAAAAAATCTCATATATGCCAGGTAAATTCTAGTTATTGCTAAAGATAGAATCAATGTATATCTTGTTTGTTTCTTGTTTTTTTTATTTCTCTCTTTCTCTTTTTTTAATCTTCACTCTTTCTTTCTGATTCTTTCTTTCTTTCTTTCTCTTTGCTTTTATGAATATTAATTTCTTTTTCTCTCTTTCTTTTCTTTTACTGTATTATTTTCTTTCTTTCTTTTTCCTTTGGTTTTATATCCTATTCCACTTTCTTTTTCTCATTTATTTCCTTCATACTTTTTTCTTTCTTTCTCTGAATTTTTCTTTTTTCCTTTTTTTTCTTATCTATTTCTATTTTTCCTTTTTCCTTTCCATCTTTCTTTCTTCCTTTTAATTTTTCTGGATTCAATTAATACATCCTTCTTTTTCTTTTTTTTTATTTTTCTCATTTCTTTTATTTTCTCATCTATTTGTCTTTATTCTTTCTTTCTCTCAATTTTTCTTGGTCATTACTTATATCTCTTTCTTTCTTTTATACTCCTTCCTTTCTTTCTTTCTTTCTTTTTTCTTTCTTTCTTTCCTTTATACTTCTTCTTTCTTTATCAATCCTTTTTTCTTAATTTTTCTTGGTCATTTCTTATATCTCCTTTTTTCATTCTTTCTTTCTTTCTTTCTTTTAGCCACCTTTTTTTTCTTAATTCTTTCTTTCACCCTTCTTTCTTTCTTTCTTTCTTTCTTTCTTTATTTCTTTCTTACCCACTTTTTTCTTTCTTTTATAATCCCTTCTTTCTTTAATACCTCCTTTCTTTTTTTTTTTTACCCTCCTATTTCTTTCTTTCTTTCTTTCTTTCTTTCCCTTATACTCCTTCATTCTTTCTTTCTTTCTTTTTTCATCAACCCTTTTTTCTTAATTTTTCTTGGCCATTTCTTATATCTCCTTTATTCATTCATTCTTTCTTTCTTTCTTTCTTTCTTTCTTTCTTTCTTTTCTTTCTTTTAGCCACCCTTTTTTTCTTAATTCTTTCTTCCTTCGTTCTTTTTTCTTTCTTTCTGTCTTTTATACCTTCTTTTTTCTTTCTGTTATAATTCCTTTCTTTCTTTCTTTTTTACCCCTATTTATTTATTTCTTTTTGTGTTTCTTTCTTGCATACCCACTTCTTTCTTTCTTTTCTTTCTTTCTTTCTTTTCTTTTTTTCTTTCTTTCTTTCTTTCTTTCTTTCTTATACCCTCTTCTTTTTAGCAATTTGGTTCCAGTCATTCATTATTTGAGAAATGTATATCATATTTTGATTATTCACCCAGGATTGGTTTGGTCAATGCAGGTCAATAACGAATGGTCATAAATGAGGCCCAAGAGTAGTTTTATGATAGAGTGGAAGACGGCCGAATGGTTAACTGTTACATTCTCCCAGGTTTTTCATTCAGTATTGTCCTTATCTGACACTGACTTCCTTTCTAAGGCTAAAAATCAGTTTGTCATTACCTTTCCCATGACAAGCAGGGAGAAATGGGTTCATGCTTTTGCCAAAGGCAAAATGGACACAACAACCTTGTAATTTGAACTTGGCATGCTAATTCTATTTTACTGTTACACCACTCACAAGGACACATGGCACAGTGGATAAAGACGTTAGTTAGATCCAGTGACAGGACTCAAAGAGTGTGAGTTCAATACCCGGTTAAGGCAGTGGAGAACTTTCAGAGGGAAATTAACAGGAGATAACTGACATCTATTAAAACGTAGAACTAGAACAGTCTACCCCAGTGAGCAAAATAAAGGGTTCAGTTCAACATTCCAACCACCTGAAGAAGGCCAAAGTGTACAACGGCCAAAATGTTGTGATAAATATGGCAACGAAGATGAGGACAGTAGTCCGAATAATGTAAATAGTGTATCACATAATCTAATTATTTAATAATGGAATCATCCATGTTTGTTCACTGGTGATCTGTGTTCAAACTACACTGTCGGCAACGACACTTTATTCTTATTCAACAGTTTTAGAAATATATAAAATGAAGGTACACAGTTTTTAGCTAACCATAATTCACATGCACTTTTTAATGATTTGGTCATCAGAAATTCTAGTGGATTCAGCAAGTGATTCATGCTTTCAATTCAGCAGGTTCTTATGTCACTCATACCTATTTGTCATGATTGCTACAAATTCTCTTAAAATTACTGTTTGGCATATCAGTTTATGAGAACACACACAAACACAGATAGAAATAAATAAAGAAATAACTAGGATAAGTAGATATAAACAGATTAACATGGATAGGAACAGACCAAGATAAATAGATAGGCAGATATAATCAGACTCAGATAGATAGATAGATAGATAAATAAAAATATAAACTGATAGAAAGGTAGATTGATAGATAGACATAAGCAAACTGAGATAAATAGATATGAACAGGCTGTTTTTAGCTAACAATAATTTTTTATGCTTTGGTCATCAAAACTTCCTGTGGATTCAGCAAGTGTTTCATGTTTTCAACTCAGCAGTTGCCTATGTCACACATTCCATTGTGAAGTGACCAAAATAGATAGATAGATAGATAGATAGATAGATAGATAGATATAAACATAGACAGATATAAACAGATCTGCAATAGATAGGTAGATATGAAGAGACTGTTTTTAGCTAGCTGTAATTTTTTATGCTTTGGTCATCAAAACTTCCAGTGGATTCAGCAAGTGTTTCATGTTTTCAACTCAGCAGTTGCCTAAGTCACTCATCTATCATGATCACAACAAATGCTTTTAAAATTACTATTTGAGTATCAGTTTGTAAGAACGCACACAAACACAGATATAAATAAACAAAGAAATAAGTAGTTATAAATAGATTAACATGCATATGAAGAGAACAAGATAGATACAAACAGACTGAGATAGATAGGTAAATATAAACATTCTGAAATAAATAGGTAGATATGAACAGACATAACCATAATTCACAGAACGTCTAGTGCATTCTAAATAGATTAACATGGATTTGAATAAACTAGGATAGATACAAACAGACTGAAATACAATAGATAGATATGAACAGACTGAGATAAATTTTTTGCTTTCGTCATCAGAACATCTAGTGGAATCAGCAAGTGATTCATGTTTACAACTCAGCAGTTTCTCATGTCACTTATAACTGTTTGTATTTTTATTTTCATCAAAATAAGTGGAACGGATACATCTCAAGATTTATATATGCTTCTTTCTCTATAAAATTTAACTGATTAAATTTCAAGTCCATCTGTAACGGCAGGAAATTGAGTAAACATTAAAGTGATCAACATTTTTGTATTGTATTTGATATGTTATGCATTTGTAATGAAACGTTCAATGCATTTCTATAATAAAATCATTTACTATCCAATTTTTTAATATCATTTGTGATGCATTACTGGGAATTAGTTATGCAATTCTATAGCAAAATAATTTGCACTGTAATTTTATAAAGAAACATTCGCTTTGCAATTTTATAATAAAATCATTTGCAATGCATTTTTGTGCAAATAATTTACATTACAATTACATAACTAATGCTATTACCTGTATCTGTATGTACACAAAATTTATTAAATTTTATATAAAACTACCTTCAGGTGTTATGAAATGTAAAGGGATATTGTGTTTATGCTTGGGTTCCATTTCCAAGCTGACCCATTTTATAGATTCTAGATACAAATTAAATAGCCTGTATTCCAAAATCGGAAAAAATCTGAAAACTGAAGCACTTCTGGCCTCAAGAATTTCGGATAAAGGATTCTCAACCTGTAATGATAATTGAAAGTTCTGATGTTACACGTATCTGGTTGTTAGGTTTGGTTATTGAGCATCTGCAAGTTTCAAGTTTCAAGCACCTTCCTCAGTTTATATGCAGACCCCAATGCTTATAATAAAATAGTTTGCAATGAAAATCTGTAATAAATCATTTACATTGATTTTGTTGACTCGTTTTTTAGAGCTTCTTTTTCTCTTTTGCTTTCACCTTTTCCCCCCTCTCTCCTGCTCTTCTTCTTTCTCTCTCTTCTTCTTCTTCTCCTTCTTCTTCTCCTCCTCCTCATCCTTCTTTTTCTTCTTCTCCTCCACCTCCTTCTTCTTCTCATTCTCATCCTCCTCCTCATCATCATTCTTCTTCTCCTCATCCTCATCCTTCTTCTTCTTCTCCTCATCCTCATCATCATCATTCTTCTTCTCCTCCTCCTCAACCTTCTTTTTCTTCTTCTTTTTCTTCTTCTTCTCCTCCTTCTTTTCCTTCTCCTCCTCCTTCTTTTTCTTCTTTTCCTCCTCCTCCTTCTCTTCATCTTCCTCATTGTTGTTCTCCTCATCCTTCTTCCTCCTCCTCTTCCATTGCTGTATTCTTCTTTTTCTTCTCTTTATCTTTCCTCCTCATTCTTGTCTCCTCATCTTTTTCTATGTTATTTACATCTCCCTCCTACTTCTCTTAAATCGTCCAACTTTTTGTTTTTCTCTTCTTCTGTTTCCTCTTTTTCCTCCTACTTCCTATTCTCCTCTGCCTCTTGCTCTTTATTCTTCTCTTCCTCTTCCTTATTCTCTTCTTTTTTCTCTTCATTCTCCTCCGTCCTCCTCTTCTGCTCAAAATCCTCATTTTCTTTTTCTTTTTTTCAGATCATTCTGCCTTTTCAGATTCTTTTTTTCTTTCCCTTGCTGCCTTCATTCTTTTTCTCCCCTTTTTTTTCCCCTCCTTTCTTCTCCCTTCCTTTCACCCTCCCCTCATCTCCCTTCTTTCTTCCTCCCCTCCTTTCTTCTCCTTCCTTTCTTCCTCCCCTTTTTCTTCTCCCCTCCTTTCTATCTCTTCCCCTCCCCTTTTTATCTCCCTCCTTTTCTTCCTCCCTTTTCTATCTCCCTCCTTTTCTTCCTCCCTCCTTTCTATCTCCTTTTCTTCCTCCTTTTTTCTTTCTCCCCTCCTTTCTTCCTCCTTCCTTTCTTCCTCCCTCCTTTCTATCTCCTTTCCTTTCTTCTCCATTCCTTTCCCTCCCCTCCTTTCTATCTCCCTTCCTTTCTTCCTCCCCCTTTCTATCTCCTTCCTTTCTTCCTCCCCTCCTCTTCCTCCCCCCTCCTTTCTATCTCCCTTCCTTTTTTCTTATCTCTCCCCTTCTTTCTATCTCACTTCCTTTTTCCTCCCCTCCTTTCTTCTCCCTCCTTTTCTCCTTTTTTCTTCCTCCCCTCCTTTCTATCTCACTTCCTTTTCTTCCTCCCCTCCTTTCTATCCTTCCTTTTCTTCCTCCCCTCCTTTCATCTCCCTTCCTTTCTCTCTTCCTTTCTCCCTCCCTCCTTTTATCTTCCTTTCCCCTCCCCTCCTTTCTATCTCCCTTTTCTTCCTCCCTTTCTATCTCCTTCCTTTCTTCCTCCCCTCCTTTCTTCCTCCCCTCCTTTCCTCTCCTTCCTTTTTCTTCCTCCCCTCCTTTCTATCTCCCTTCCTTTTCTTCCTCCCCTCCTTTCTATCTCCCTTCCTTCCTCCCCTCCTTTTCCTCCTCCTTTCTTCCTTCCCCTCCCCTCCTTTCTATCTCCCTTCCTTTTCTCCCTTCCTTTCCCTCCCCCTCCTTTCTATCTCCATTCTTTCTTCCTCCCCTTTTCTATCTCCTTCCCCTCCTTTCTATCTCCCTTCCTTTCTTCCTCCCCTCCTTTTCTTCCTCCCCTCCTTTCTATCTCACTTCCTTTTCTTCCTCCCCTCCTTTCTATCTCCTTCCTTTCTTCCCCCCTTTCTATCTCCTTCCTTCCTTTTTCTTCCTCCCCTCCTTTCTATCTCCCTTTTCTTCCTCCCCCTCCTTTTCTCCTTCCTTTTTTCTTCCTCCCTCCTTTCTATCTCCTTCCTTTTCTTCCTCCCCTCCTTTCTATCTCCCTTCCTTTCTTCCTCCCCTCCTTTCTATCTCCCTTCCTTTTCTTCCTCCCCTCCTTTCTATCTCCCTTCCTTTCTTCCTCCACTCCTTTCTCTCCCTCCTTTCTTCCCTTTTCTTCCTCCCCTCCTTTCTATCTCTTCCTTTTCTTCCTCCCCCTCCTTTCTATCTCCTTCCTTTTCCTCCTCCCCTCCTTTCTCTCCCTTCCTTTCTTCCTCCCCTCCTTTCTATCTCCCCTCCTTTCCTTCTTTCTTCCTCCCCTTTTCTTTCCCCTCCTTTCTATCTCCCTTCCTTTTTCTATCTCCCTTCCTTTCTTCTTTTCCTTTCCCCTCCTTTCTATCTCCCCTTCCTTTCTTCCTCCCCTCCTTTTCCCTCCCCCTTTCTATTCCTTTTCTTCCTTCCTTTTCTTCCTTTTCCCTCCCCTCCTTTCTCTCCCTTCCTTTCTCTCACCTTCCTTTTCTTCCTCCCTCCTTTCTATCTCCCCTTCTCTTTCTATCTCCCCTCCTTTCTCTCCTTCCTTTTCTTCCTCCTCCTTTCTATCTCCCTTCCTTTTCTTCCTCCCCTCCTTTCTATCTCCCTTCCTTTCTATCTCCATTCCTTTCTTCCTCCCCTCCTTTCTATCTCCCTTTCTTCCTTTTTCTTCCTCCCCTTTCTTCCTCCCCTCCTTTCTATCTCCCTTCCTTTCTTCCTCCACTCCTTTCTATCTCCCTTCCTTTCTTTCAACTGGAAATAGTTTTGTTACAAACCAGATCTCTCATTTTGGGCAGAATCTACCGAAGAAGAGTGGTTGATAAAAAAAACTCCACCTCACCCACCCAAGATGTGTGCAGATTGTTAGCACCGAGCGGCATTGCTATTCTCATCCATTACTGACCCTCATCTCACCTCCATCTCTGTCTTCACTGATACCCTCATTATTATACTGTAACCGTAGAACTGCTTCATCCATATGAGTTTCTATTAAATAGTCTTCTCTTGAACCACCGATAATTCAACTGTCTAATTTTAGGATTTATTATTATTATTATTATTATCATTAATCTTCCTTATGCCATGCCCAATGCCTCATAAATACTGAACTAACCCAGTTTGATTGCATGGAAAGACGGAAAAGACATATCAGCAACGCTACTTGGTTTCAGTGAGAAAATGAAAGAAAGGAAGGAAGGAAGTTATAAGTGTTTAACGTCTTTTGCAAAAGCGTCATAAATAATAAGCTATTCTGCTTTGATTGCGTGGAAAGACAGAAAAGACATATCAGCAACACTACTTGGTTTCAGTGAGAAATTGAAAGAAAGAAAGAAGATAGAAGTCTTTAACGTCTTTTGCCAAAAGCTCATAAATAATAAGCTATTCCGGTTTAATCACGTGGAAAGACGGAAAAGACATATCAACAACGCTACTTGGTTTCAGTGATAAAATGAAAGAAAGATAGGAAGTTAGAAGTTTTTAACGCCTGTTTCAGTGAAGTGGAAAAAGTTGTCAATTTGAAATCTTTTCATTTGTACTCCCTTACTTCTTAAAATAACGAATATCATTCATATTTATGATTCTTATTGCAACATTTTGTTAAAGTTGTTAAGCTCAAATATTTTAACGATGCGATAGAGGAATTTCCACGGATGTTTTATTGCCTCAGAACTCGCCCTGAGCTTAATCAATCGCTAACTTAAGAATTAAGATTTATCAAATAATTCAAATAGGAGAACTGTGAAATTTTCTCGGGTTTTTCTAATTATTATTCTGCCTGTTCCTTAGTTGGTTAGTTCGCACGACCTTTACGTCCCGTCAATACCCAATAAATAATTTACTATTCCGTTTTGATCACCGGGAAAGACGGAAAGGACATACCAGAGACGCTGTTTGGTTCCAGTGAGATATAGTAAGTAAGAGAGAAGATAGTGGAGGCGATAACACTCATGTGTTTCACGTCTGCTTCAGTGAAATGGAATATACTTCGAATATTTGTACCCTCTTATTTTCTTAAATAATGACCCGTATACGCACATATGATCGTTATTGCGTTATTTTGTTGAATATGTTCAGCTCAAATATTCAGCGATGCGATAGTTGGAATTTCTCCGGGTAATTTATGGTCGTGGAACTGACTTATTCAAACGTTAACTTAAGAATTATGATACATCCGGAAATTAAAACAGGAAAACTGTGAAATTTTCTAGCCTGTTACTAGTTGTTAGCATTTTAATTCCATATCCTATGTTATTTTATTTTTATTTTTTCGTATACTGTGACCATTTTTCTTAAAGTTTCTATTTTCTTGACTTCAGAGGAAAACTCTGAAAGTTCCCAGCATATTTCAGTGAAATTTACGCTTTCCCAAAATTATACATTAAATATATGGGTGAAAAAAAAAAGAAGGCGCCCATTGAATCGATAACTTCTTGTTGTTAGTTTATCATGTCGCCTTCTTTTTCAATATATTATGACCATTTTGCTTAAAATTTATTTTTTTTTTTTTTTGACTTCAGATGAAAAATTGGAAATTTCCCAACATGTAGTATTTCCACTTCTGAAAATTATAGTTTCGATATCTCTATCTATAAAAGGCAGGATGTGTGTGTGTGTAACGAATGCACGCCCGCAATTTTCGACGGATTTGCACCAAAATTTACATGCACATGCTCCAAGTTAGCAGGAAGACCAAGACCGTCTTTGCATTTCTCAACTCCCATCGATAGTGGAAATAATCGATTTTTTCATGCTTCTACGGCAGTTTTCATCTAGTTTGCGGCTATTTTCTACTGGCCAGAGTGAGAGCCTATAGCTGGCTGCCACGAATAGGCAGGAAGATTCTATTGGCCAGCGTGAGAGCCAATAGCTGACACGAATTTTAACTAGCATGCTAGCATGCAAAAAAAAATCGATAGCTGCATTCGTCACAAGTGGGAAAAATTTAAATCTGCATGGCACTTTACTCCAATTGGCTCATTCGCTTGCTTAAACTCAACGTTGATTCTGATTCCGCAGAACTGGGTTCGGGTGTGAAAAAGTATTTGTTGTTAACATTCTTTTTTCATTCGGTTTTTTCAGTTACGAGTCCTTTTTTAAAGCTGATCGTTTTGTGTTCATTTTGTTTAGTTGTTTTTTCATAACAGATTTAATGTTTAGTATAGAGCTTAGAGAAAATTCGCAGTGTGAGATAGGCAAGAAGTAAGGCATGTAGCAACATCAGCACAGCAAAGAGCACTCCTTTAAAGACAAGGAAGGGCAAAAATATTTTATGTCAAGTGATAGCGATTGCTGTATGAGTCGTACGATTTTTGAATCAAGCACGGGCAACGCCGGGCCATGCTGCTAGTATGGATATAAAAAAAAAGATGTCGTCGGTTTAAATTAAACACTATAGAGATTTGTGTTAATCAGATACGTGCTAACCAGATTTTTTCCATTAACAAACTTACCGTAACCCCTGACCAGATTTCAGATCTATCCACACAGCAATTTTCAATTCACTGAGTTTGGTTTTGTCATTTTATCATTATAGTCTACCATACAACTCAGAAGGGTATTTTACAAGGAACTGGCAAATCTAACCGAAATTGTCAGGAGGGGAAAGGAAAGGATCTTCATGAAATATATGTGCCTTTGGGTTATGGATGCCCAGTTGAAAAGAATCCTTCTGGATAGTCCTAAAAATTTGACAAAATGTTGTACGTACGTGGTGTGTCAGAAAAGTAACAGGACTTAGTGCGCTGTGTAAGCTATGAGTCAAGTAGGGATGAGTGGGTTGCGTCACAGCAGTGTGACGTGTAATATGCGGTAAGTAATTACATGAATCATTCATACAAAAAACAAATATAGAGCTTAATGATTTAAATTAATTCATGTAATTATAAATTAAAATTGCACCTATAACCGAAATATATCTATAGTTGTTTTTTTTCTGTTTTCTTTTTGAATTTGTAGGTCTGATGAATTGGATCGTATTTACGATTCCAATGGAATAAATTATGACCATGGAATATTAGTGTTTAAGCCTTTTTATTATATCCTTATTCTGTCCTAAACATTGAGTTCTACCTGGATTCTTACTCTTGGAATTTTATTCTAAAAATATACATGTATGGGTATTTATATATTTTGCATATATATATATATATATATATATATATATATATATATATATATGAAATGGACAAACAGTCCGACCATTATTTTAAGGCACTTTGTTTATACATTCTTTTTATAGATACAAATATTTAAGTAAATGTTCTGTTTATAATAAACAACATTTACCTGCCTGAATGTCCGAGAAATTTTCATAGAAAATATGCGTCCTCCGACAGAATCGAACCACAGTTCGATTCTGTCGGAGGACGTATATTTTCTATGAAAATTTCTCGGACATTATAATCTAGTAGAGTTAATTACGGCAGTAATAACATTTAGGATAACATAATAATCCAAAAATGTTCAAAGTGGAATATCGCACTGTTATTAGCGGTGTTTTGTGATTGTCGATGAAGTATACAAGAAAATGGCCATAAGTACGCCAGGCTGTTTGAAATTGTTTAGGGAAAGAAGAGGAAGAGGAAGAATCAGTATTGGAAAGTAATCATGTAATGAAACGTAAACAAAACAATGGTTTCGGGGAACGTGTGTAGGAAAACAAGATATAGAATCTGTTTTGTTATTTCGTTTATTTTGAGTAAGTAATAACATTTCCAATAACATCATCTTCAATAAGCAATCGTCTTATACTACACTACAGGTATAGGATAAATTCATGAAAAGTTGCTATATATATTTTTTTTCCTCGTCTTATCTAAAGCTCCCGTTTTACACGGGATATACGGTAATTTTTTTTCCAAACTTATATTTTACTAATTTTAACCTTGGGAAAATTTCACGGTTTTTCTTATTTTAAATTTCTGAATTGCATAAATGTTTGAAACTTAAAGTAAATAATATTTGTTTCAAATCAGATTAATTATATTTTAAACCAAATAAAGTTTCAGAAAAGTATATTTTATTTTTTGGCAGATTTTTTAGTAAAGAGAATTACATTAATAAAAGACCACTAAAAAAGGGCTGTAATCAGCTGTTTTTTTTCACCTTCCGGTGAATTTAAATTAGTTTTTGAAATGTTATTGCTTATTGGAAATATTAAATTTAATCTGTTAACTTGAAATTAAAACTGAAATAAAAGCTTGAAGAAAGATTTTTCATTTTTTTAAAATTTATTTGGAAACTTAGGTATCGCGAATCAGTGGATGTGCCTATAATCATATAGATATTTAACAAAAAGAAAGCGTGAATTTAACCCATATTCTCTCAATGTCAGTTCAAAGTGATACCCTAATTTCAAGCGAAAACTTGGAAATTATTCGATATATTTCAGCAAGGATTTCAAGTCCTATTGTTTAATTATAGCTTAGAGTGGTAGTAGAGAAAATTTGGAGGTTTAGGTGGGGTAAACTTTTAGAATTCAGCCTTAAGTTCAGCCTTAATTCTTTCATCGGAGTTTTATGCAAGTTTTATTTTTCCTTGGTCTGATAGATTTTTTTTTTTTCTTGTATTTCTTTCCATATTACATTTTGCCAAAATAAAACCCCGTAAAAATACTCCAATTGGTAAAAATAATGGGGAAGCCAAGCCAAGCCAACATGGGCATCCCCCCACACACACACACACTGGCTGCTACGACCCTCTTAGATAAATGGGGAAAAAAGGCGTCATTTTAACCAGACTCTTAATCTTAAACCAGAAAATAACGCCTACTATATATATATATATATATATATATATATATATATATATATATATATATATATATATATATACACACACACACAACATATATATATATATATATATAGAAACATATATACATATACACACACACATATATATACGTATACGTATATATATATATATTATAACTACTTTGCTTAAAGCTCGTATTTTGCGGTCAGTGTTTCTAGATGGGAATGTATACATGGACCGTGTGCAATTTGGGTGGAGTCGTTAAAGTATAGTAACGTCCAGTGGTGCCTTGGGTTCCTTGCAATGGAAACTGGGAGGTGGGGGTGCGGAAAATTCAAAGGCAAAAATGAATCTTGAACAAAGTAAACATCATGTCCAATGTGTTTATCGCCTTCAAACTAACAAATTTCTCAAACTGACAAAGTCAGTAAAATGAATAAAAATTAAAAACAAAACAAAAAAGAGAAAAAAAGAAGTTTAGATAACAGGATTATTCTGTGGGGAGATGTCTTCGGGGCGGGGTTTCTTTGCTCTAGTTTGGGTGCTAATATCAGAAGTCATCAGGGTAGTAAGTTTGTTCCTCACTGGACATTTCACTACCCTCTCCCATATTTTTTTTAATTAATTGTTCAAGGACAATGACACACATCTGAAGATTAAGTCTTGGAAATTTTCAAAAACAGTTACCTTATATTTCCGCGTATAAGACGACCTTTAAATCCCCCCAAATCACTTTTAAAAATTGGGGGTTGCCTTATACTACAGTTCTAAAAAGTAGTCAGTCAGTTATGTGCCATACGTGATACACACTTAGGCGATCATGTATCTTTCGATACATGGCTGATGAGATAGATTTTTCCCGTAGTAAGTTGCCATTTCTTTCTGCAGTAGACCAGTTGCTATCCAAGGCTATAAACACGGTCTCTCCTGCTTTTTACCCATAACTGGGATGAGAAAAAGAGGATTCATATCTTTCTCAAGGGTATTAGCATGTAAGTGAATATCAGTCAGTTATGTGCCATGCGTGATACACGATTAGGTGATCATGTATCTTTCGATGCATGACTGACGATGCAGATTTTTTCCCGCAGTAGGTTGCCATTTCTTTCTTCTTAGACAAGTTGCCATCCAAGGCTATAGAACCCGGTCTGTCCTATTTACTCGTAGCTGGGGTGGAGAAGAGGATTCTTACCTTTCGCAAGGGTATTAGCACGTAAGTGAATGTAATGGATTCGGCTGGAATTCGAACTTGGCACTCCGATTCTTCAATCCATTACACCACCGTGCCTCCTAAAAAGTAGGCGCTACTTAGATATAGTGGTCCACATGCAAAAAAAAAATAACGTTTTTCTTTGGGGGGGTCATTTTTTGTTGATTAACATTCATTAGATCTTCATCAAGGCGTGACATTATCAGAATTGAAAAATATCGATTCGATAAAATTTTAGATGGTGGCGTCGTGTTCATATTGATTCAGTGTAAAATCGATCTCTGAGCTTTGACAGAGTTATCAGGGCTTATTTGGGTTTGTACAAAAACGGACATTTTTTTTACAAAAAGATATCAGTAAAACATGGGGTAAACCTTCAAGACAGTGTGTCAAAAGGATGGTTTTTCGAATAATACTGCTTTTTTAACTACTTTCACTCCTTGGCAATATTTATTGTTTTAAAAGGCGATGATTACAATTGTAATAAAACTTAAACATATGATGAAGATGAATTTATACATTTTCTTTGTTCTTTGAGAATTGACAGCAGAAATAATAAATACTATTTATTTATTAGATTGTTTATTGGAATGGTTGGCAAAACATCGGCTGCTGTCCTGAGTATGACGATAAACTACATCCGTGTCCAAAGTAAGACAATAAACTACGTCCAACAGCAAGGTCTCTGATCAGGAGGTTTTGAGGAGCGTGGAACCACCTCTTAATTGCTGGTGTTCCCAGGTCCACCCTGACCCGGGGTGATAGCGCCTGTTAGCTATGGGCAAATAGTTAACCCCCAAACTGAGGTAAAAAGCAAAAATGAAAGACAGAAAATACTTTTAGATTGTAAGAATGTTTTTTATTTTTTTTTTTTTTTTTAGATAATAACGATTTACTGATCAAGTCTTACTAATTAACCCATAGCTGGGGGTAGAAGTGGTGGAAAATGAAAAAAAAAAAAGGTTTTAATACCAGAAATACTTTGTAAAAAATTTTTACCAGAGATAAATGTTTGAAGAAAAAAAACCTATTACCAGTAATAAATGTTTGAAAAAAAATATTACCACCAATACATTTTTTTTAAAATAATACCAGCTATAGATTCTTGACAAAACAAAATATTACCAGGAAAAAAAAAGTTGTCGGCATTAAATAAACTATTGAGGTTGATATATCGTAAAACAAAACAAACCTTATAACATCGGCTAATTGCCAATTGATTCAAACTTTATAAAATGGTAAATAATAAGGATTTCCTTATAGTTGGTTCACATTAATAATTTAAATATTTATAAATTTATGAATAAACAATCTAATAAATAGTTTATATTTAATATTTTTGTTGTAAATTCTCAATAGCAAAAAAAAAAATATGCATAAATTCACTTTTAAATTTTATTCCAATTCTTATCATCACTTTTTAAAACAGTAAACATTGCTGAAGAAAAGTAAAGATAGTTTTAAAAAAAGCGGTGTCATAGGAAAAATTGTCCTTGTAACACTATGTCTTGTTACAGGGACAAACGTCCATGTTTACTAAGATGTCTTTTCAATAAAAACAGATCTATATATTTTAATAAAGGAACAAAAATTTATATCAATTCATTAAAGTATGTCTCCATTTATTCTTCATTTAAGATAAATGATTATTATCCCGCCCATCAATCTTTGTGGCTTACAGCCACAACACGTCGTTCAAACACTGGTTCGCTGAAGTAAGGCAGCGTCAATCCTGGTCAGTACATTGATTGATGACCGTTCTGGGCATACCAGATGCTGTAAGCTGGGATGCGCTGGTAGTGTAACAGATAATGGCTCTGAGTTTTTAATCAGAGAGTCGACTTCCAATTGCAGTTGGGTTCAGTTACGCGAAGATATCCTTTGGAAAGGTATGACTCCACCTCTTCTACCCCCAGCTATGGGTTAATTAGTAAGACTTGTATCAGTAGATCATTATTATCTAAAAAAAAATTCTTACAATCTAAAAGTATTTTCTGCCTTTAAATAACCTGCAAAGGTCTTTATCCACTGTGCCAGATATCCTCGAGGACACATGGCACAGTGGATAAAGGCGTTTGTTAGATCCGGTGACAGGACCCAAAGAGTGTGAGTTCAATACCCGGTTAAGGCTGTGGAGAACTTGGAGAGGGGAATTAAGCAGGATATAACTGATAACTGACATCAATTAGACATGGCACGTGGAACTAGAACAGTCTACTCCAGTGAGCGAAATAAAGGGTTCGTTTCGACATTCCAACCACCTGAAGTAGGCCGGAGCGTACAACGGCCGAAACGTTGTAATAAATATGGCGACAAAGATGAGGACAATAGTCCGAATAATGTAAATAGTTTACATAATACCTCATCTCAGAAATATAGACGGAAACCTGCAAAGGGCTGATAAACCGTAAAACAAATCAATCACACTAATGTTTGTGCGTGTCTTCCTAAGAAAAACACCTACCAAAAAGAAAAAAAGATTAGATTTAAAAAATAAAAAAAATAAAAACAAATAATGTGCAGATATAAATAAGATAAGCACAGATTCAAACTTCTTCTATATGCTGTATCCCTTCAGGACGTTGGCGATCATGGCTCTCCACAATTTCCTGTCTTTTGAAGCTCTTAATAACATTTGCCTTTTTCCTTCTTTCTCAAACCATTCTCTGCCTCCACTCGCTCAAGCTCCCCTGGTAGGTTGTGCATTGCTTTCCTCCGACCGTCTTACCTTCAATTTTATCCTGTGGGTATCAAATTTTCCAAGCCTACTTTCCTCATTATGTGCCCCAGAAATTTCAACTGTCTCTTCCTGATGTTAAGCATAAGTGTCCTTTTCGTTGCCATTTGTATGTAGAACCTCGTCTTTGCTCGCATGTTCGATTTGTAAATTAAAACGGTTCCAATGTGTAAAATCGATCAGTGATTTTTTTAAAGGGTTATCCCTGTAAAAAGTCGGGGATTGATTTTATACTGTATCGATATTATGAACAGGACGCCCCTTTCTAAAATGACAAAAAAAAATAATCAACATTTTTCGATCTTGAAAAATGACGCGGTTTAATTTACAAAATTGCTTCTTTGTTTTTTAAGTCAAACATTCTATTTAAGTAGTGCCAACAATTGAAATTAATTAATATAATTAATTAAGGTACATACGTGCATAAATTAAACAGAATTAAAACATCGTGAAAGTGATAATCTTAAATCAGTAATGGGGCGGTAATGCGTCCTTATAGACGCAGAAGGACGTGTACGTATGTTTCATAGACTACGCAAAGGCTTTGACAAAGTACGCCACAAGGATCTGATGGAACTGCTCAGCAACCTTGATATAGTCGGGAAAGATATAAGAATAATCAAGAACATATACTGGCAGCAAACAGCATGCATGCGAATAGGGAACAAGTTCAGTGAATATACGAAAATAGAAAGGAGCGTAAGGCAAGGATGTGTCTTCTCACCGGACCTGTTCAATCTATTGAGAGAGGCAATTCTGAGAAAATTGGAAACCCTACCGGGATTTAGCGTTGGCGGACACGATCTCAACAACATAAGATACGCAGATGACACAGTACTGATAGCAGACACTGAAATGAAATTACAAAATTTCCTACAGAAGGTAGTGACGGAGAGCGAGAAGAAGGGACTAAGCATAAACTACAAGAAAACAGAATGGGTGATCATCAGTAAAAGGATGATCCCGAAATGCGATTTGCAGGTCGGGGACACTAGAATCAAGCAGACGCGGAAGATTAAATATCTGGGAAGCGTTTTGACAGAGGACGGTAAGTGCGACACTGAGATCCGTAGACATATTGGGATGGCCAAGGACACATTCCTAAAGCTGGGCAGAGTACTGAGAGACGGGAGGATTTCTTTGGTAACAAAGAAAAGAATACTGAGCTGTTACGTGACCATCTGTTCTTCTTTACGGCAGATAATATTGGACAGTCACTTCAAAGATGAAGAAGAGACTCGAGGTGACGGAGATATGGTTCTACAGAAGGATGCTAAGGATATCATGGACCGAGCATGAGATCTTAGAGAGGTTGAAAACAAGAAGGAGGCGTATTCTTAACCCTAGAACATTAACCATCAGTTAAAGTTACACCACAAATAACCATGGGTATATCATACCCGATTTTGAAAATATCAAAAAAAAAATATTAAATATAAATCTTAATTTGAAATATTTTACATGCAGGCACTTCAAACTTTATACTTTGTGTTAACATTAATAGGAACTGAAAAACATTATTTAGGTAAGAAAATCAGGTACTGAAAATTGTAATTAAAAATAGGAAAATTTGCGCTGGGTACTATATACCCATAGTTAGTGTTCTAGGGTTAATATCAGGAAGAGGCAACTGAAGTTTCTGGGACACATAATGTGGAAGAAGGGCCTGGAGAAACTGATACTCACGGGTCGAATAGAGGGAAAGAGAGACAAGGGAAAACAGCGCGTGACATACCTGGCGGACATGGGCAGATGGATGAGAGAACGTAGTCTAGGGGAGGAAGCAGAAGGAAGGAATTTGTTGAGAGCTGCAAGAGATAGAGGAAAAGGTGGAGAGCCATGATCGCCTACGTCCTGAAAGAATATGATACATAAAAAGAGCCAGAATAGCGTTAATATTGAGGGCGTGTATACGAGGTCAGGTCAAAAAGTATCGTGGCTGGTGCCGTAAAAAGAAAACCACAACACATATGAAGGTCCTCCAGGACACAGGATCCAATGGATAAAAGCGTTGGTTGAAGTAATTCAGTGACTTGATCCAAAGAGTAGTGAGTTCAATACTTGGTCGCAGCAAAGGTGAACACAAACTTGGAGGGTTGAGTCACTAAAAGGGAGATAACTGAAACAGAGAGATCCAGAAAAGGCGGAACCAGAACAATCTACCCCGGTGGACGATATAAAGGGATCGGTTCAAAATTCCAACCATTTGAAGAAGGTCGGAGCGTACAGCAACCGAAACGTCGTGAATATGGCGACAAAGATGAGAACACCAGTCCGAACGGTGTGAATAGTGTAAATAATTAGAGTACCTCATCTCAGAAATATATACAAACCTATATGAATTCAGCATTTAATTTCCTTTGAAAGAATCCCCCTTATGAAGGTACCCACTTTATCTAGCGTCATTTCCATTGATGGAGAGCATTTTTAGAACTCTTTTTTTGTATTGACAGGGATGGGGGGTAGCGAGCAGCTCCCTCGTCACATTCTCTTGGATTTCCACGACATCTTGAAATCATGTTCTTTTCAAGTGGGATTTAATTTTTGATAAGATGAAAAAGTTGCAAGTGGCGCAGTGTGGTAAGACGACCACACTCTACACACTTTCCTTCCAAGTACTGGTAAGACGATCACACTCTACACACTTTCCTTCCAAATACTGCTGAGACGACCACACTCTACACACTTTTCTTCCAAGTACTGCTATAAACAATGGAAGCGAACGAGGATATTATAACTTAATGCGTATAAGTTCAAGGTTTATCTGCACCAAGTAGCTTCTCCCTGCGTACTTTAGTTCTGTTACTATATCAACTCCCAATACTTTGTGATCCGACCTTGTATTGAAAAGGAATATGGTGGTCATCGGACATGAGAAATGTGGAATTTGACTAAAAGCTGCTGCACAAGCCATGGTCACTTATGGAACCTCTGTTCTGTGGTGAGACAACCGCACTCTACACACCTCCCTTCCAAGCAGTGCTTTAAGCAACTGAAGCTAGCGAGAACGTTATAACTCAGTGTGTACGCGCAATATAGTTCAAAGTCAGTCTGTGCCAAGCGGCTTTACCCTGCGTAATTTAGTTCTGTTACCATATCAATTCCCAATACTTTGTGATCCAACGTTGTATTGAAAAGGAATATGGTGATTATTGGACATGAGAAATGTTGAATTTGGCCGAAAACTGCTACACAAGCCATGGTCACTTATGGAACCTCTGCAATGTGGTGAGGCGACCACACTCTACACACCTTCCTTCCAAGTATTGCTATAAGCAACTGAAGCTAGCGAGAACGTTATAACTCAATGTGTACGCGCAATATAGTTCAAAGTCAGTCTGTGCCAAGCGGCTTCACCCTGCATACTTTAATTGCGTTACTGTTGCAACAGTCTCGATACTTTATTTATCAAACCACGGATGTAATGTTATATATACGGACAAATATATGAGGAGGTGAGTTCTAATAAGAGCGATGCAGGCAAGGGTTTAAATTTCCAACAGAAATCCACCATGAAATTGTTGCTGCATCGGGGAAATCTTTAGAGAGCAGGTATCGGGTTTGGCGTAATGCGTTCCCGGGTGGGTCTATGAATCTGCAGGGTGGGCCTCGTTGTAGGGCGTCTACATTCGGCAACAATGGGAAAACGACATTGCATGCATTTTAAGCTTTGATTTAAAAAAGAAAAAAAGAAAAATAAACGCTAGGGACTTCATGATACGAAGAACTGAAACTCGATCGTCTTAAAGTCGGTGGTCCATGAAATCATTTATTTCATTGAGTCCCAAAGCAATTGACTGGAAACAAAAAAACAAACACACACAAAAATATACTGAAGAAGAGTAAAGGAGAGATGATAGAAACTTCCTGGTGTGTCTAATCACATTTGATGAGAGGTGAGTGCATCACGTTACCCTGGAGACAAAACTTGATTCCCTGACCTAAAAGCATCCATCATCACTGATTCCTCCAAAATTCAGCAATGTCATTGCGTATATATTCATGTACACATATTCTCTCTTTCTCTCTCTCTCTCTCACACACACACACTAACATATATATATATATATATATATATATATATATATATATATATATATATATATATATGCATGTTTCATTAAAACCACGGCCAGGTTATTACGATTAAGCTTTTTATTTAATTTTTCTTGTGTTCGAACAAGAGCTTTCTTTTCTGGAGAAAGAGTGTGTAAAAACGTGTTAAGATACGTTTCGTGGATAGGAAAGATCTATCAAGATCATAGTAATTCTCAATATGAAATCTTCGTGTATAAAATTATAGATTAAACGGCCAAATAAAAATGCCGAAAATCTTTTTGTCAGTGAAAAAACCCAGACGACATACGAAAAATGGATGTCAACATTTGTTGAACAACCACCCCTAACCTGCCTTAACCTGATTTTGAAAGTGACTTATATTGGATACATATGTTGTCTATGAAAATGAATACCCTACCAAACTTTATTAAAATGATAGAATTTCCCGTAACCTTAATAGCTAACAATATCAAGAGTCTAATCTTATCTTATCTTACATATTATAAAACGTAGATTTTGTGTGTGTGTGTGTGTGTGTGTGTGTGTGCGTGCGTGCGTGCGTGTGTGTGCACACGTCTATATATGGGATAGTATTTCCTACATTTTTCAACCGATTTCAACAAAACTTCACAGGACTACGTAAAATTACCTGGCAGTGGTTCTGACAGCACCAAAAATGGGAAAAACGCAATTGTTTTTGCATGAAATCAATTTGAAAACACGATTAAGAAGCATCGCTGTCGCGAGAATGAAAGAGGGACAACTCATATTGTGTTATACTTATTATAAAACCCAGGTTGTTTGTGTGTGTGTGTGTGTTCGTTTATATATGGGATCGGATTTCCTACATTTTTCAACCGATTTCAACAAAACTTCACTTTTTTTGAAACAGTGTTTTTGTTTGAGTTTGGGTTTGACCAATTCGTAAAAAAAACAAAAAAACAAAAAACAACAAAACAAAAAACTAATTAAGACATGCGTGTTCGTCAACCTTAAACAATAATTTTTGTCAATTCTATTTTTCACTCTTTGGTCGATACTTGATCTGTCTCTTACTGTTACATCCCCGGGCAACGCCGGGCTCTACTGCTAGTTACTTATAAATTCAGTAAATTTCTAAATAAGTTATTCCAAAAATCGCTTGAGAATGAAACAGAACTAGGGATTTTAATTTAGTTTTATAAATTTATTTTTATAAATTTATAATTAAATTTAAAGTTTTAGTTTCTCTTTTTGAAACATGGTAATTTCTGTATAGCGATGGGACCACATTTGTAAATTTATAATGTTTATGCTCTACAGAATTGTATTGAGCACTGTTTTTTAAAAATAAAAACAATTAATAAGAACATCGGATTATAAATCTTACTGTTCTTTCTCATTATTTTAATATATATGTGTGTGTGTGTGTGTATATATATATATATATATATATATATATATATATATATATATATATATATATATATATATATATATATATAACAACTATAAACATCAGGAGATCAGTTGAATCCGCTAGCTTGGTTTCAAACTTACGGTACCATCAGGCGATTTTTATCAAATGACCTCTTAACAAACGCATAACGTTGGGTGTAATAGAAAGGGGAGGAGGAGGATATCAAGAAAGAAGAAGAAGAAGAAGAAGAAGTAATCCTTGTATATATATTAAGAAATTCCTTTTAAGCACATATGAAGCTCGATGAAAAAATACAAATGAATTACTCTATATGATTATTCTAAACCCCACCCACCAAATTTCTTATATATATATATATATATTTCATTTAAAACGACAGAGAAGGCACTTTTATTTAGTTTTTTATGCAATTCCGCATGCGATCCGATAATTTATTTTTTTCTTTCCGGATGATAAATTATATAAAAACTGTCCGAATGTTCTTTTTATCAGAGTGCTTTCGGCTATACATTTAGCCATTTTCAAAGATTATATTTTAACTGTTAAATAAGAAATAGTTTGTTCTATGTATGTTTTTCTTATATCCGGGTTTGGTCTATTATATATATATTAACACAGGCTCTAATTTGGGACCAGAGAAAATCTCTCTTATATCCGGGTTTCTCTTATATCCGGGTTACACTGTATTAGGAAAAATGTATGACAAAGTGCAAAAACTTTTTCCTGTGACTAAGTTTATGTTGGTACGACTGCACATGCCAACAAATGCTGAGAAATTTTAATTAAATTTTCTTTTTTCTAGCGGATTTAGATTCTTTTTCTTTGCATCACTTTTGTTAGTAGATATCACACACTGTGATAACAGATACGAAAAATAAAAAAAATAAAAACCGGAAGTGAAAAGAAATGAAAAACAATAATAAAAAAAACGGAGGTTTAAGAAGGAATTAAGTTATTCATTCATCTCACATCGTTTATTCAGAATCGATGTGCGGGTAGGGTGGTTGGAAGGTTGATGGTGATGGTTGTCTGATTCTGATTTGGGGAGGGGCGGAGACCCGTCAAGTACTAAGCCAATAATGGAAATCCCATAAAAGTGTCTGAACAAGGGAATTAAGTAACTGGTTTGCGAGAAATGCGACATATTTTCCGCTTCGCCGTAAAATGCATTTTTCTTCCAGGTGCATTTTTTAATCAGTTACTTCAAGTGCTAAAAATGTGACACGGAAATGCAGACGTTCCCCACCCACCCCCCAAAAAAGAAAGAACAATTTTCATGTTTATATCATTTGCATTTGCAAGTTCCTATTTATATAAGTTACATATTTATCTACATATATCTCAACAAGGGAATCATAAGTTTAAATCACTAGCATAAAATGCCGCCCAATAGGACGGCATTTAGTCTAATTCCGGTGGAAAGCCTTTGTTCCACTCCCAAACGATGTTGCATAACTGTAGAAAAAAATGATTAACTTTCTTTAAGCTAAATAGTATTTTATAGTTTCAGTTTAAGGCTAAAGGAGGATATTTTGGCGAGAGCAAAATTTAATCATATAATGCTTTTTTTTTCTTTTCTTTTTGACTCAATTTCTCTTATTTAAAGTTGTTGTGTCGGAAACCTACCACCCCTCTTGAAGATGAACTTGTCTGCGTCTGTAAACAAAGACTTTAAATAGTGGCATGTCAGCTGACATGGGGAAGACAGATAGAGAAGTTCTTAGCTGAGCTAGTTATTGACTACTCAGGCGATTTCTGTACATTTTTACCAACCTATTAAAACCCTTTTTATTGTTACGTGTTATTTGGCGTTTGTCTCTACTAACCCCAAATCAACATCATAACAAAAGTAGAAAACACATACTTTTGGGCCCCATTTAAAAATTGGCATGAGTTTCCTCAAACTTTTGAACTGTGTGTGTGTGTGTATATATATATATATATATATATATATATACATATATATATATATATACTTCACCACTTTAATCAAATCACTTGTGTGGGTTTTCTGGCGGTTTACCTTAGCCTTGGAGCAGATAGAATTGAGATCAACATGTTTTAGTGGACTCGGCAGTTTTCAGTCTGCTTGACTGAATCATCTTCAAGAAGCGAGAGCAAGATCTAAAGGGTCGGCCAATCTAATAGCGATCTCATCCTACAATCCTCACTCTTGCTCCATATATCGCCTCCTTTGTAAATCACTAGCGGGTCTTAAGTGCCACTTAAGATAATCGCACAAAATTTCATAATTGAATCAATTAAACTGTCAGATCCTCATACGTCGAAACCGAAGGGGAGAGTCTATTATTATAGTCCATTTTATATATATATATATATATATATATATAAAACTGAAAGTGTGACTCTCCCGAACACTCCAATTCACTTCATACCATCCCCCTCTTACATTCATGAAACAAACTTCGTTCAGTAACCCTCTATATTGAGTGGATTTCGAGCCTTGTATCGGGTGAACTTTAATTAGAAAAAGAAAAAAGAAAGCCAGCCTTGAAAGTGACTTAGGTTAACTTAGCCTCGAGAAGGATAATCGAGGAGAAAACGCCGCAGAGAAAGATGGTGTAGCGCCAATCTTCTAAGTGGCGGAGTGTTTGCGCTCATAGATATTTACCCTACTCAGCTTGCTTCATTACTTGCTAACAAAAGGAAAATCGTTAGCAGTCTGGTCAGGAGCCAGCTTTGTCCGGTGGCAAGTTGGGCTCCTGATGGTGTCAGCCCCATTTATCAAATAAAAATGCAATAAAGAAGGAATACAGGCAACTGTTTCAGTCATAAAAAGGAATAAAAAAACAACTTTATAAAGTCATCTGCGCACTATCATTTCTTCAAGACTAACACGAGAAGACATTTTCTAAGCTAATGATCATAAAGACAAAGTTACGAAATTCGTGGCCTGAGAAGAATTTGGAATCATGAGTGTTGCTATCCATTGAAAAATTGGAATTGGTATATGAATCGAATGTGGAAGCAATTATTGCAGATTCGAACAATCATTGAGTGAACACAGACAATTGACTACCTATCTATGTATCTATCTAATGACTACTAGACTATCTATCTATCTATCTATCTATCTGTATATATATATATATATATATATATATATATATATATATATATATATATATATATGTATGAGTTAAATAGTTAAATACAAATGATCAAATATGGATCGAATCTTACATTATGAGAAGATAAAGAACAAATAAGAAATGTTTATCAGTCTAATGTAATTTGTGCAGCAAACTATTTCAAAATATCAACTGATTACTTAAAACTAAAAAATAAATAACTGATAAAATTATTCAATTATAAAATTCCGTATTTACATTTGGTATTTACTGCCAGTCACATGTACAGTAAATGTCCAATGTAATTACTAAGAAATACACATTTTTTTTTTCAACCAAAATTAAAATTGTGCCATTTTCTCCATATGTATTATTTGAAAATTTTATTTATTCATTGTGAAAATTAAATGATCGCGTTGTAGTTGTGGGTGACAACCCTTTGTCTCCTGGCAAGCAATATTTTTAGACCCGGTCCGCTCTGTGGGTAATACAGATAGGAAGATTGTATAACTCTAGTCTTTCAAGTTTGGAAGTTTAGTTTGTCCTGAAAGGCAACATTAGATAATAATGTGGTATTTTAGACTCCGTTTAGCGCCGGTAGAAAATCTACAAGCCTCAATGGATTACTGTTGTCAGTAGTAGTAGGAGGAGGAGGAGGAGGAAGCGAGAAAACGAGAGAGAAGATGGAAGCTAGGGAAAGGAAGAAGGAAACTATGTAGGAGGAAGAGGAGAAGGAAGCGAGGGAAAAGGAGGAGGAGAAAACGAGAGAGAAGACGACGGAAGCTAGGGAGAAGGATGACAAAGAAACGAGGGAAAAGAAGGAAGGGATGGAGAAGGAGACGGAAACTAGAAAGGAGGAGAAGGAAGCTCGGCAGGAGGAGGATGAGCGAGGAAGAGAACGAGGAGGAAGCTAGGGAGGAGGGCGGTGGAAACGAGAGAGAGAAAGTGAAGCGAGAGAGAAGAAAGCTAAGGAGGAGGTTATGAAGAAGGGAGAGGAGAAAGCTAGAGAGAAGGAAACAAGAGAAAAAGAGGGAGGACGTAGCGAGAGAGAAGTCAGGATCACTTTTACATTTTGTCGTTTCGACCACTGGCCAGTGTCTTTGTTCCGAAGAGAATTGTTCCTTCATATCTCAATGCAAGACTTCAGCTTGTATTGACATAAAAAAATTCTTCATTTCACCTTTTGTCGCGCTGAGATTTAAACGTAGATTTTTGTTGCATTTTTTTTTTTTTTTTTGTTCTTTTCAAAGAAAAGGAAGAATGTAGTCAACAAGCAAATAAAAAAATAAAAATAATGAATGAATAAAGAAAGAAAGAAAAAACAACAACAAAAAAAGAATGATAAAGAAAAATAAAGAAAAAGTTAATGGATGAAATAAAAAATAAAATAACTGTCTCCACAAAAAAAGCCAATCAGGAAGCAAAATATTAATAAATAAATAAACTCAAGAAATTGTTACGAAAGCAATAGAAATTCTTTATTTTGCCTTCTGTATACGGAACCATTCTTTAGACTGACTCGTGTCTGGCAAAAGACGCCACCTCCGCTTTCTTCCTGATATTTCAGCAAGGCCCTATCATATTCGTTACCATTTATAACCATTCCAAGATTTGGTTTTCATTACGAATACTTATCAATACATTTGTAAAAAGAAGTCCATTTTTGTCTACCTTAAGACAGTATTTTTTCTCTAAACAAAAACAAGACTGACGAATAAAGCTCAATAAACAACCTCTTATCTGCCGTGTTTATCAAAACGTGGGCAATCATGGCTCTCCACAACTTCCTATCTGTTGTAGGTGTATATATATATATATATATATATATATATATATATATAAACTTAAAAGCCGTCCTGTCGGGCGGCATTTATACTACCTCCTGTGGAGGGCTCTTGATTCAGCCTCCATCACATTAGGTAGGGAAGAGTAGATAAGGCAAAAAATGAACTACAGAAGAACTCAAAATTGAAGGCTGCATTTAAGTATTGCATTAATATTTAAACTTGCCTTTTAAAAACTCAACGATAATTCTTCTGTCGCCACTTAAGTTAAAGACATTTGGATGTACGTAGGTCCTTACTTTCCGTACAAACAATTATGTTCATTTCATGGGTGACTTTCGCTAGATTTCGCAATTAATTTCGATGATACCCTAATTTATTTCCAAGTTATAAAAATTGTTATCGTACTAAAAAATTTGTCGCAAAAAATCACGTAAAAAATCGCCGAAAACAATCGCAGTAATGAAAATTTGGGAATCCAGAAATTTAGGATTGCAGGTCTGGATCCGAGCCGGAATGTTTTTAATTTACTCACAGATTCAGTCTGATTCCAAAATGGTATGATATGTTGCGCTATGGCCTCTAGGAGTAAAGCTGAAAAAATGTGACACAGTGACACACTGACATTCGCATTTATGTTCTATATATATATATATATATATATATTATCGAATTTTAACATTTGAAATTTTTCAAATTCGAATTAAATTTAAAAAAAAATAAAAACAAAAAATCTTGTATAATTTCATTATTCATCGAAAAAAATGTTTTCGTAAGATAATAATGTACATATATTTTCTTCATAAAGTAATTAAATGTTTTTGTCATTAAATAATATTTTAGTTTTATTGTATTTTTTATTTTACGATTTCGAGGAGATTTTTCAAAAAGCTCAATAAACAACTTCTTTTATGTGCCGTGAAGAAATTGATGACTTAATTTTTCCTAGGACCGCTCCTTATAACTAATACTAGCAATAGAACCCGTCTTCGACCGGGTGTTTTCTTACTGGGAATTTTTGCCTCCAGTTGGAGCAGTTTAAGTTTAAAGTCAGCCCAACCGAAAATCAATATTAGTAACAACAATTGGGTACAACTGAAGCACATCCCCAAATGGGTGGGGGGGGGTGAACAATTTGAATGGAGGGCCCTGAAAAGGGAATTGTATAATAATAAATAATATTATTGTAATAATTTAAACTATTTATTTTTTATTAAAGTTTTTAACAGATAGTAAATAGTAAAACGTTGCTGAGGATTATAATGGACAGGAAGTAGTGGAGTGCCATATTTGCCAACAATTTGGAATGAAAATCGGCACTGAAGAATTATCTATCAAACAAAAAAATTCATCAAAATCGGATGAAAACTGTGGAAATGCATAAACAACATCCGATCATACACACACATACATACACACACATTTTGAGAATTATAGATATAGATAAACATGATATACAAAAAAAAATTTTTCGAAATTTAATAAAAATATAAGAGTAAGTGGTGGGGGAGTGTAACAAAAGTTTTAAAAAATAATCTCAAATATTTTCGAAAAAAAGAAACCTTTTAAAAAAAAATTTCATTCCTTTTTAAATCAATTCTAACAAGTATCTGTTTTTTGTTTTTTTTTGTTTTTGTTTTCTTTTTTTTTACCGCTAAAAAGACGCTAAAATGTCCCGTACAAATTTATTGTCCCATGTTGACGCTTGAAAAACAAGATTTGAACCAAAATTTCAATGGTTCCAAAAAGGATTTAAAAAAAAAAAAGTTTTGCATGAAAATTCCTTTCATCTTTCCTTTTAATAATAACATAAAAATTTTGACGATAAAACTTTTCTTTTTTTCTTTTTCTTTTTTTTTTTCATTTTGGGGGGAATTTTTTCATCAGTTCTTAGCAAACGTTTGGAGATGCCTATGCACGCACCCACGCACACACGCGCACACACACACACATATATATGTTTATATATATATATAATGAGACAACAGAGAGAACATTTTAAACAACGCGCTTCGCCGACATGAAGTATGTTGGCTCCAGATTCTTAAGGGTGCAAACACAGTCCAACAAACCTCACGTCGGCTAAGTGCATCGTTTAAAAAGCATCATCTGTCTCTTCATCTTGACTATTGTTTTTCGGATGCTATTACAATCCGACAACCCCCCCATATATATATATATATATATATATATATATATATATATATATATATATATATATTAAATCCGATCCGAAAATATTTAACAAAAATAACGTATAAACAGAATATATATATATATATATATATATGAAGAAAAATATACGGAAAAAACAAACAAAAATCCTAATATGCAATTATGCTGTTTTAATGCTAATTTAATGTCAACGTCGGACGTTTCGGTCTAATAGACCATCTTCAGGACATATTCATAAAACATAATTAACATAGACCATATTCAATTCAACATGAAAAAGACGATTGACATAAAAGCAAGACCAATCCAAACAGATAACTGGATTCCATTATTTTTAATCTTTTTTTACAGGTGAATGCAGTTAATATATTTGTATTTTCTACTAGTACGTTTCTAATGGAGTCTGGTAAGTTTGCGCGTGTGTGTTTAAATGGGTTCTAATGGAGCTATGATCAGATAGGTGTAACGTATGTCGTCTGGATAAGCATGTGGTTGTGTAACCGATGTAATTATTTATGAGTCCGGTTTTATCAGGAACACAGTTCCTTAAGTGGCATTTGAACTCATAGATAATGTACGTTCTTTGTAAGTTTGACTTAACTGGTATATTGTTATTTTTGAGGATAAGGTTGGCTGTCTTAAATTTTTTATAATAGATAATTAATTTGATTTTTGTATTCGGGTCAATTGGGTTAGTGGATTTCTTTATAATATGTCTTAGTGAAGATTCGTTTTTGTTTGTAGTTAATGTGCATTTGGTTTTTGTAATAAATGTGTATGTGATTTTTGGCTGTGTGTTCACTATTGTTAAGACTTTACTTTGGGGAGAAATAGTCCAATTTGGTGGACTATAAGATGGTTAGGGAAACCGTTGTTGATTAGTGTTTGTTTAACATTATTAAGTTCTTTAAGGAAGAGTAATCGAGATGATGAATTCTGGTGTGCTTTTTTAGGAAGTTATTGCTATTTTGTACCTGAGTCGGCATTCGCTTTTAAACTTAAGAGTTTTTGCTGGTGGGTTTTTTGTATAATGTGATAAATGTCTTATTGTTATATTCTACAAGAACATGAAAGAATGGGAGTTTGTTTTTTTGACTAAGTTCATACGTAAAGGACAGACGGAGTTTTTTCTCAAATGTTGTCTTAAATATATATATATATATATATATATATATATATATATTATTTTATAAAAAAAATTATAACATAAATATGTTATAAAATCACTACAAAATAGCCATTTTGTTTCAACACACTCTGTGTCTTATCAAGTGATGATGTTGAAAGAAAAAATATATATATAAAACTATATATATATATAAAACTCTCTATATATAAACTCTCTCACATATTGTCTGTTTGAAGAAAGTTAAATTAAAAATACTACTTACATTATTTATATTATTTGGACGGTTATCCTATGGCAGGATAACAGTCCGAATAATGTAAATAATGTAAGTAATCATAGTACCTCATCTCAGATATATAAACAAAGTACTTACTGTATAAACAAATCGTATTTTTAAATCTCATTCACTTAAATCAGATTAACTTAATTCATTATGCGCCGGACAGACGGACGCACCACGCAAGGACGCACGCAATCAAAGAAAGGTGGAAAGAGAGAGAAAGAGAGAGGAGGAAAGAAACTTAAATCATTATTATGCGCCGGACGGACGGACGCACCACGCAAGGACGCAGGCAATCAAAGAAAGGTGGAAAGAGAGAGAGAGAGGAAAGAAACTTAAATCATTATTATGCGCCAGACGGACGGACGCACCACGCAAGGACGCACGCAATCAAAGAAAGGTGGAAAGAGAGAGAGAGAGGAAAGAAACTTAAATCATTATTATGCGCCAGACGGACGGACGGACGGACGCACCACACCACCTAGCACGCGGTCACAGACTTTTAGCATGATAGATGATAGATAGATGAATGAGAATAGATAGATAGATAGATAGATGAATATAGGAACAAACTAAGAAAGAAAGAAAGAAAGAAGACTAAGATGAATGGCTATGAATAGACTGAGATAGATAGATAGATAATAGATAGATAGATAGATATTATGAACAGACTGGGATAGATAGATAGATAGATAGATGAATAGATAGATAGATATGAACAGACTGACATGGATAGATAGATGAATGAATAGATATGAACAGACTGAGATAGATAGATAGATGATAGATAGATAGATGAATGAATATGAACAGACTGTGATAGATAGATAGATAGATGAATAGAATGAATAGATGGATATGAACAGACTGAGATAGATAGATAGATAGATAGATAGATGATAATGGATAGATAGATATGAACAGACTGAGATAGATAGATAGATAGATAGATATGAACAGACTGAGATGAAATAGATAGATAGATAGATAGATAGAATGAATGAGATAGATAGATGAATATGAAAGACTGAGATAGAAATGAATGAATAGATATAATGTAATAATTAACAAGACAATGAAATTTCCTATACTAATCTTTGTTACCCCGATGAAACCAATAAATTTCGAAAGTTCTTAAAAGGGTGAAAAAATGTAATTTAATAATCAAAAAAATCCTTTGGTCTTTCCTTTTAATAATGACATAAAGATTTTAACGATAAAATTTTGTTTTTATTAAGCTCGGGGCATTTGTTCATCATGGTATGCTCATATTTTAGCGAATTCACGGAGGTATTTCTAAGATACTTATAAGAGAGAGAAAGAGTGAGAGAAAAATAAATTTTAATGAATTTATCCAAGAAGGTCTGTCTGATAAATTTTCTTTATTGGATTTTACCAATTTTCGTATAAGTTGTTGCACATCAGTATCAAAATTGTGGAGAAACTCTCAAAAGTTGATGTCTTTGTTCAAATACTTTTGGCTAATTCGGTCATTATCAATAACTGTTGTTAATTTCTTAGTTGGCGAGATTGATGCACTTGTCTGTGGAATTTGGAAGATATATATTTGTCCTTTATATAAATTTTTGTTTTATATATATATATATATATATATATATATATATATATATATAAAGTAAATTTATATAAAGGAAAATATATAAGGAAAATACATGTGTATATATACATATATAAACAGAAATGTATATAAAGGAAAAATATATCTTCCAAATTCACAGACAAGTGCATCAATATAATGAATTGATGCTTAATGTGTTCCTGATATATAAAAATCACCATTTCAGGCAATTGACATTTCAGCAATGTTTTATCCCCCTAAGTGCTGGCAATTTTGTATCTATATTTACTAAATAAAAAAAATCATATTTCTTTCACTGTCTCAGAGCATAAACTTATTTTTTCGTATGTATTAAACTTATATTTTATATATATATATATATATATATATATATATATATATATATATATATATATATATATATATATCTCATAATTTCTCCCGTTGTCATATTGAATTCGATTTGTAACCCCGCCTACGATATATAAGTCCGGCATTTTTTTTTTCCCATTTTCGTGGGCACTTTTTGCATCTGCATCGTCTTCATCTACTGAATCTTTTTTTTTTCTTCCCCATCCAGACAGACGATGGCTTTGCCTATTTAGAAACACTCAACTAAATGAAGAGTGTGAATGGTCCATTTCATCATTACATCATGTCACATGACTTATGATATATCACGTGACCTGTGACTCACGACTTCGTCATTGGTCCACTGCTGCAATGGCTTTGAGTGATTTATTTAGTTGTTGTATTCTCCCCCAATTTCGTTTCCTCTTAGAGTAACTTTGTTATTTTCGCTCTATGTATTTTTTTTCTTTTGTCATTTCCGGCTTGCTGTTCTCTCTGACTTCTTCATATAATTGTTTTCTTTATTTTAAAGTTTTGCTTCCATTTTAATTCGGCCATCTTCTTCCTTTCGCTTCTTCTTTCATCTCTTTTTCTTTCCTTCTACTTTTCTTATGCATTTCCAATTCATTTTCTATTCTTTTTTATTCTTTCTTTCTTTTTTTTCGGTTCATTCATTTATTTCTTAAGTCCCAAATTCCTTTATTTATTGATTCATTTTTGCTTTTTCTTCTTTTTCACGTAACCTCTTCATTCTTATTTAAGTTTATGCTTTGTCTTACTTTTTTCTTTCTTACTTTTTATTCATTCTTTTTTCTTTCTGTTTCTTTCTTTCCCTCATTCCTTTTTTTCTTTCTTTCTTACTTTTTATTCATTCTTTTTTCTTTCTTTCTTTTTGTTTCTTTCTTTCCTTCATTCCTTTTTTTTTCTTTCTTACTTTTTTTTCATCCCTGATCCCAGACTTACTTTTATACTCTCAGGGTTTATACATTTCTTCATGTTTTTTCTTCTGCATTTTTATTTGCACTATTGTTTGTCAATTCTTCTTTTTCTTCTTCTTCTTCATCTTCTTCTTCTTCTTCTTCTTCTTCTGTTTTTGTTCATTTATCATTTTCCTTTATTCTCTTCACAAGATATTCTTTCCCTAAGTTATTCATTTGCAAATTCTTTCAAGTTCGTTCTTTATTTCATTCTTTTTTATCCCTCCTTTTTTCCATTCATTCATTTTTCTTTCCAAATTCCATCTGGTTTTACATTTTTTTCGTTCTTTTCTTTTTTTTTTTCTTTCTTTCTTTCTTTCTTTCACCCTCTTCATAAATTTTTTCAATGCAGTCATGGTTCTTTTTCTTTCTCCTTTTTCTTCTTCATTTTTTTTTAAACTTTTTATTTTCTCCTTTTTTTTATTTTTCAATTTCCTTGTTAGCTTTTCTTATTCTTTATTCTTTTTTTACCTCTAATTTCTTCTTCTTCTCCTTTTTCTTCACATTCATTTACATTATTCCATAATTTATTAATTTCCAAATTCTTTCGTTCATTATTTTGTTGTTGTTGTTGTTGTTGTTGTTTTTATTCCTTCTTTCATTTTTCTTCTATATTTCTTATTCCCTCCATTTCTACTAATCAACAGATAAAGCCCTTCCCTACCCCCCCCCACTTCGTCCCTGGATCTACCCACCTTCTTTTTCTTTTTTTTAATATCCCATCAACCACCACTGGACTCTTTCTGGAGCCCATTTGCAACGACCAACCCTTCGCCACCATCTTTCATGACCCTTGACATGATGTAGATGATTTTTTTCTACACCATCAGAAACTATTAACAAGGCCTGACAGAGACCATGAATTATCTACCCTTTTCAGATACCTCTCCAATATAGAAGTGGCATTAGCTGGGCCGGTGAGATGGAGGGTGCGTTCTCATCGGCTGTGCAGGAGGAAAGGGAGGTATGCTATGTGGTACCACAGAGGAGAGTCGGGTTTTCCTGTCAGAGAGACGTTCTCCATTTGCCTTTCCTCTATTCCATTTCCTGCAGACCCCCAGCCATAGACACCTCATTCGCCTACAGATGACCAACCCTGCCCAACGTCCAGATCCACGTTTGATTTGATTTTGTGTCTTGGAGCTATTTGCAGATGGGAAATGGTGTATTCTTGCTAGCATCAGAAACATTTGTCATTTGGGTGGAAAAAAGGCACCGAAAATCAGAGAATAGGCGCTTTTCACACAGCACGCAGGAGTATGATCGCTGAAATACATCTATCTATCTATCTATCTATCTATCTATCTATCTATCTATCTATCTATCTATCTATCCCAGTCTGTTCATATTCATCTATCTATCTATCTATCTATCTATCTATCTATCTATCCCAGTCTGTTCATATCTATCTATCTATCTATCTATCTATCTATCTATCTATCTATCTATCTATGTCATTAGTTCCCAAACGGTGCGAAGGAAGAAAACAGCAGGTGAGGCGGAATTATTGAAAGACAAAGATTTAGAAACAGTTTCAAAAAATTCATATGCCAAAAAATAAATATGATTTCGAAATTTCAAATAATATTATGGATTCCTTGTAATTGCATGCATGAGTCCCAGTATAAATAATTATTATTATTGAAAAAATTTATCATTGTGATGTTTTTTCATTATATCAAATATTAAGAATATAGTAACTAGAGTCCGCAAATTGGAGGAGAGAGTTATCAATAATAATGTTCTGACTTCCAATCCGCGGGTATCTCTTTTGAAACCTCTCTGTTTTTTTTTTTTTTTTAAATGTATTTTTATCGCAATTTTTTACGTGATTTTTTTGGAAATAAATTGGGAATAATCGAAAATTAATTGCGAAATCCAGCGAAAGTCACCCATGAAATAAAAATATTTGTCTGTACGGAAAGTAAGGACCTACGTGCAACAAACTGTCTTCAAGTTAAGTGGCGACAGAAGGACTACCGTTTAACTTTTTAAAAGCTCAAATATTAATGCAATACTTAAATGCAGCGACCAATTTTCAGTTTTTCTTTGTTGTTTATTGTTGACTACCGCAATCAAGAGCCCTTAGTAGGAGCTAGCTTAAATTTCGATAGAGCGGCTTTTGAGCTAACTCCTCCCCAAAAACAAATTCATTTTTTTGACTTGCTCTCATGTGTGTATATATATATATATATATATATATATATATATATATAAACTCTTATTAAAATGGAAATTACCAATGCCAATATCCAGAAAAATGCTTACGCAGGAGCACCTCATTTTTAAATTTTAAATTTGACGTAACTATGGATACAAAGCCTTTCGCTTTCATTGCTTGCCTTGATAAAAGTTGAAAGACGAATTGCGTCGACGAAGAACTAAGAATTTTTTCCAATTAGCATTTTTAAACTAATTTGTCTTTATTTTCAGAATTATTTCTGGGAAATTTAACTATATATATATATATATATATATATATATATATATATATACATATAAAAAGAAAGAACAGTAAGATTTATAATCTTGTGATCTTTAGTAATTGTTTTATTTAAAAAAAAACAGTGCTCGATACAAACAATAGAACAATGTTATAATTATTTTCTTTGTTAAAAAATAAATAATTATAATATATATATATACTCGACTCTTCCGTCGAATTCGACGTACGAGGGTCAAGCAGGTCAGTTCCTAGGAAACCGACAGCCCGACACCAGCACATGAGATTTGATTATAGTGGTGAAGGTTTCGTGCAGGACCATCCACACTTTTTGAAGGGCCGAATACAGAGACCTGGTGCACTATATATATATATATATATATATATATATATATATATATATATGGGTTGGGATAGATGTGAGTTTGTGTGGTCACAAACTCACATCTATCCAACCAAATATGTTAGCTCTATCTCTGATATTGAGCGCTTTCTAATAAGTACCGCGCATATAATATTTAAATAATTATACATATGTATATTTATTTATATTTATGTACACACACTTTTCGCACACACACACACACACACACATATATATATTTTGCCACATAATCTTCAGTGTGGGACGTGAGGTCATTTAGTGAGAATGGAGGACGGCCGTACTCCAAAGAGACTTCTAGATTGTGATCTAAGGCAAGAAATGTAAAGGTCAGATTAAAAGATTCGGTTAAAAAGCATTCTTGAAGAATGCTAGCCCCCGAGAAATGCATTAGAAAGAAATTGCAACTCATCATGCAAGGTGTTCGAAAGTCGTATATGAGGTTGTCTTAGAAAGGTTGAGGACGTGAATCTGCAGTCGGTGTAAGCGACCTGACGCTCGACAGGTCGAGTTGGCGTGGGGATAATAAACGTGGAAGAGTCGCCTTTGGCAGGAGCGGAATTTTGAAAGCGGTCACCAAAGAACCACCGGACGTAAATAAGAGGCAACGCACAATGAAATGCAGTTATTTGCCGGAAGTCGGAAACAACGCACGAGAATTCATGATGGCCAACAAGTAGCTCCTTTGACTTGAAGGCGGTCATTATTGTAACATCCGTGTACCTGAGAGTGTGGGTCCTTTGCTGTCCGGATTAAAATAAAAGTCACATCCATGCAGTTCACAAGTAACGGTTGTGTTTGAGAACGAAGAAGCCACCGTGACACACAGACACACACACACACACACACACACACACACACACACACACACATATATATATATATTGAACAATAAGAAAATAAAAAATTAAAATCTTTAGACACACTGGGTTGTAGATTAATATTCTTTCGTTTTTTTTTTTTTATTATTATTCCATTTAGATTCCTCGACTAGTTTCGACCGAAATGGCCATTATCGGGAGGAGAAATATTTCTGCTTGCTGGTAGCACATATATATATATATATATATATATATATATATATATATATATATATATATATATAAAAGGCTCAAACACAAATATTTCATGGTTATAATTTATTACATTGGAATTGTAATCATGATCCAATTCATCCCATGTGAATAGGTTGGAATAAAAGTAGTTCAACTTGAAGTATACCGAAGTGAGCACAACTTATTACAATAAGGAGCAATATATTGGTAATATTAGAGATCAATATATATATATATATATATATATATATATATTCCCAAGAGGATAGAATCCAGGTAGAACTCAATATCCAGGACAGTGTAAGAATATAATATAAAAGGCTCAAACACTAATATTCCATGGTTATAATTTACTAGCAGTAGAGCCCGGCGTTGCCCGGGGATGTAACAGTAAGAGATAGATCAAGTATCGACCATCATAAAGACTGGAAAATAAAATTGATAAAGATTATTGTTTAAGGTTGACGGACACGCATGGCTTAATTAGGTTTTTTGTTTGTTTTTTGGAATTTTTTTTTACGAATTGGTTAAACCCAAACTCAAACAAAAGCATTGTTTTCAGTCGTTATGAGTCTCTACCGATTGAAGAGAATTTTATTATAAACATTTGTCTTGTAAATGGAATTTTTAAAGCATTCTGAATGTAAAAATAAAAGAAAAAAATGTGCAAGATAATAAAAACACTACCTGCCAAAAAAGTGAAGTTGAAAAATGTAGGAAATCCGATCCCATATATAAATGAACACACACACTCACAAACAACCTGGGTTTTATAATAAGTATAACTCGATATGAATTGTCCCCCTTTCATTCTCAACAACGATGCCTCTTAATCGTGTTTTCAAATTGATTTCGTGCAAAAACAATTGTGTTTTTCCCATTTTTGGCGCTGTCAGAACCACCGCACGGTAATTTTACGTAGTCCTGTGAAGTTTTGTTGAAATCCGTTGAAAAATGTAGGAAATCCGATCCAATATATAAACGAACACACACATACACACACACACACAACCTGGGTTTTATAATAAGTATGATTACATTTGAATCGTAATCACGATATATATATATATATATATGTGTGTGTGTGTGTGTGTGTGTGTGCGTGCGTGTAAGAGAGAGAGAGATACAGTGAGAGAGAACAATCAAAAGAAACCAATGAAGACAACGTCCTTAAATAGAAATTGATTGTCGTTCAATAGAGATAATAACCAAATTCCTTCTTTCCATTTTATTTTCATTTCCTTTTCTTCTTCACTTCATTCTTTTTCTTTTTCATCCTTCCTCTTTAAGTGTTTTTTTTTATTCTCGCCTTCAGCGTCTCTTTTTTATTTCGTTTTTTTTTAAATCTGTTTTTTTTTTTTTACTTGTTTCTCTTTTTCTTACACATTTTTTTCTTTTGACCTGTGTCTTCTAAACTTCATTCTCTCTCCTTCATTTTCTTGCTTTTTCCTCTTTTTCATTCCCCTTCTTTTTCCTCTCTTCTTCTTTCCTTTCTTCCTTCCTTCTTCTTTCCGTCTTTATTCCTGCTTTTTGTTTTTCTTCTTTCCTTACTTCTTTTTCCTTTTTCTTCCTCTTCCAATTTCTCCTTCTTTTTCCTCTCTTCTTCTTTCCTCCCTTCCTTCTTTTTCCTTGTTTATTCTGCCTTTTGTTTCCTTCTTCCTTTTCTTTTCTTCCTCTTCCCCTTCTCCTCCGTCTTTTTCTTCTCTTCCTTTATTCTTCCTTTTGTTTATCTTCTTTCCTTTCTTCCTTTTTCTTCCTCTTCCAATTTCTCCTTTTTCGTCTCTTCTTCTTTCTTTCTTTCCTTCCTTCTTTCTTTGTTCTTCATTTTATTTTTATTCTTTCTTTCCTTCTTCCTTTGCTTTTTCTTCTCCCTCTTCTTAGTTTGCTTTCCTTCCTTCTTTTCTTCCTTTCTTCCTTTTATAACCCCCACTTACCTTCTTCTTCTTCTTCTCCTTCTTCTTCTTCTTTTCCTTCTTCTTCTTCTTTTTGTCAGTGACTTTCTACTCATTATTTTTCTTTCCTTTTTTGTTTGAGTGTGACTTCTCTTTTTTTTTCTTTCTTTTTTATTGAATAATTTAGACGTATTTTCTTTTTATATTTCTCTTTCTTTTTGTCTTTCATATTTTCTTTCCGGAATTTTTTCTTTTGCTTTTACCCCTTTTATTAATTATTTCTATATTTTCTTTACTTTTTAGGTTTCTCAGCTCTTTCTCTTTTTCTACTATCTTCATCTCTTCTAGTTTTCTCTTTTTTCCTCTCTTTCTCTTCTCTATTCACCTCTTTCTCTCATTCTCTCTTTTACCACTTCTCTCTTTCTCTCCTTTCCAGCACGTCTTCTCTCTCCCTCTCGTTCTTTCTCTCATTCTCCCTTTTAGTTCTCTCTCTCTCTCTCTCTCTCTCTCTCTCTCTCTCTCTTTCTCCTATTTTTTCTACGTTCTTTCTTTCTTTCTGACTTTCTCTCCTCCCATCTTTCTCTCGTTCTCTTTTCCCCTCTTTCTCTATTTCCCTTTAATTCCTTCTTTTTCTCCCATCTTTCTCGCCTTCTCTCTTTCTGGGTTTTCTCTCTAGCTCGTCTTCTCTCTTTCCATTTGAATTACCCTTTCTTTCTTCTCTTACTACATCTACCCATCATGCCAAAATTTTCAGCACTATAATGGTCTCATGCCAGATTGCCCAAATTCCAGAAAATCCGTGACACTTTATTGTCCACAAACTGACCACAACAAGCAACAAATTCATTGAAAAAGCTGACTGACCAACCAGACAGATGGGATGTTCGGTTAAATATTTGGTAGGAACACTTTTGGCTAGAGATGCACTGGCCAGACCCGATTAGCATGTACACAATGCCAGAAGTGATTGTATTCAGCTTCAGTGACTTTTGTTTGTCCACTTGGACAGATGAAAAGATGGCTGACTTGACACACAAACAAACAAGATGAGGAATTCTAGTTGGTTTAAAGAACAAGGAAGACTTGGAAGCAGGGTTGGATTCGTTGGGCCATCTTGATTAAAAACTATTATTAATTTTGAGATCTTCTGACAAGAATTGTCTAAAGAAGACCTTTTTATTTTCGTCTTTTTCCCTTTCTTTTTGTTCTCTTTCCTTTTTTCAGTTTTTTTCTTTATTCAGTACCTTTTCTTTTTCACTTTTTCTCTCTCTTCTCCCTCACTTTTCTTTCCGTTTGTCTCTCTTGTATTTCCTTTCTCTTCTGTCTTTTTGTTCTTTTTCTTTCTCTTTTTTTTTGTCTTTCTTTCTGTTTTCTTTTTTCTATTTAACTACTTTCTTTTTGTTCTTTTTTTCTTTTTTATTTTACTATTATATCTTTCCCTCTTTGTTTTTTGTTTTTCTCTTTCTTTTACTATTTTATCACCCTTTCTTTCTTTCTTTTTTTCTTTTACTATTTTATATCTCTCTCTCTCTTGCTCTCTCTTTCTTTTCTTTATTTTTTCTTTATTTTTTCTTTTATATTTTACTATTTATCATTGTTCTTTTTTTCCTTCGTTCTTTATTTTTTTCTTTTACTATTTTATATTTGTTTTTTTGTTTTTATCTTTCTTTTTGTTCGTTTTCTTTTTGCTTTCTTTTTGTTTTCTTTCTTTCTTTCTATTCCAGTATCTTTTTCTTTCTTTCTTTCTTTCTTTCTTTCTTTTCCAATATCTTTTTCTTTCTTTCTTTCTTTCTTTCTTCCTTTCTTTCTTTCTTTCTTTCTTTGGTCATTTTTTATTGTTTTATCTCTTTCTCCCTCACATTTCTTTTATCTTTTCTCATTTTCTTCTCGTTCTTCTTCTGCTTTTGTATATTTTTTTTGTATTTCTTTCTTTCTACCTTTATCTTTTTTACTATTTCTCTCTCTCTCTCTCTCTGTCTTTTAATCTTTTTTTTTTCACTGTCTTTGTTTTTCTTCAGATGTTTTATCTCTCTCTCTCTCTCTCCTTTCTTTGCTTGTTCTCACCGCTTGCATTTTTCTTTTTGATTTTCTCTCTATTTACTTTTGTTTTTCTATCTTCATTCGCCATTTATCACTCTCTCTCTCTCTCTCTCTCTCTCAACCTTTCTTCTTTTTCCATCATTTTCCTTCCTTCTCTCCTTCTTTATCTCTCTCTTTATCGTTTTCTCTCTTTTTCTTCTCTTTTTCTTTGCTTTTCATCTTATCTTTTACTCTCCTCTTGTACTTTTCATCTCTATCTCTCTTCCCTTTTTTCTTTCAATCTCTCTCGCACTCTTTCTATATCCTTCTCTTTCCTCTTTTTCTCTTTATCCCTTCTCTTTCTTCAGCCTTCTCTTTTCTTTTCGTTTTCTTTGTGTGTTTTTTCTCTTTTCCTACCTTTTCTTTTCCCTCTTACTCTTTCTTTCTTGCTTCCATCCTTCACTCTCTCTTTGCAAAGCTCTTTTTCCTTCTCTCTATTTCAATAAGCCCTTCTTCCCTCCTCTTCCAATTTCATCTCTTTTTTCTTTTCCCCTCTTTTTCTCTTGTATTTATTTCCCTTCTCACTCTCTTTTTACTACACCCCTATTTATTTTTTTATTTTATTTTCTCCCCCCTCTCTCCCTCTCTCTCGCCTTTTCATGTAACTTCGCACTCCCCTCTCTCTCTCTTAACTTAAACACTCCCTCTTTCAATCTACCTCCTCTTCCCTCTCTCTCACACAAACTCAATTATTCTTATTTCTATTTTACTCCATGTTCTTCTCCTTTTAGACTTTCTCTTTTTCATTTCTTTCTTCTCCCTCGCTCTCATTTTGAAATATACTCTCTCTTACTTATTCCTTCTCTCTCTTCTCTCTTACTCAAAGACTTTATCTTTTTAACTTCTTCCTTCTTCTTCACTCAAAATTTTAACCACTCCCTCTTTTACTTTATCTTCTTTCTCTCCTTCTTTTCTCAGGCAATCTCTGAATTATTCTTTCTTTCTTTTCTCTATCTTGTCACTATTCCTTCCCTCTTTTTCATTTCTTCTTTCTCTCTCTCTCTCTCGCTCTTCAATCAACGTCTTATCCACTCTGTCTCTTACTTTATCTTCTTTCCTCTCTCACGCAAACTCTCAAATATCTTTCTTTCTTTCTTTCTTGCTTTTCTCTTTTTCTTCTTATTGTATTATTGATTTGGTTTTTTACGGTTTATCATCCTTTTGTGGGTTATTTAAAGCCAGAAAATATATTTAGATTGTAAGAATTTATTTGAAAATAATAATGATTTACTCATACATTTCTACTAATTAACCCATAGCTTAGGGGAGAAGAGGTGGATTCATATCTTTCCTAAGGGTATTTGCGCCTGTGAATAAAATGAAGATAACTGGAATTCGAACCTTGTTCTTCGATTTCCAATTTTGAGCCGATATATTACACCACCGGCACAACCAATCTTATATCACCTAGTATTTCCAAGCGGTCACCCACCTAGGTACTGACTTGGCTCGATGTTGCTTAACTTCGGTGATACGACTGTAAGCCCCTTTATCGTCTTCCTTTCTTGCTATTATTTCTCTGCGCACTCTTTTTAATTTCTTCCTTCTCCCTCTCCCTATTCAATCCGTCTTACCCACTCCCTCTCTTACTTTGTCTTCTTTCCTCTATCACACAAACTCTCAAATATTCTTTCCTCTTTATCTTCTTCCTTTCTTGCTATTCTCTACTCTCTCTTTTTCATTTCCTTTTTCTCTCCCTTTCTTTAATCAAAATCTTAACAAACTCGCTCTCTTGCTTTGTCTTCTTTCCTCTCTCTCTCACAAACTCAATTATTTTTCTTTCTTTCTTTTTTCTTTCGTTCTCTTTCTTTCTTTCTTTTCTCTTTATCTTCTTCCTTTCTTGCTTTTTCTTCTTTTCTCTCACAGAAACTCTCAAATATTTTTCTTTCTTTCTTCTTTTCATCTCCTTCCTTTCTAGCTATTACTTCTCTACTCTCTCTTTTTCATTTCCTTTTTCTCCCCAACTCTTTGATCAAAACATTACCCACTCGCTCTCTTGCTTTGTCTTCTTTCGTCTCTCACACAAACTCACAAATATTCTTTCTTTCTTTCTTTCTTTCTTTCTTTCTTTCTTTCTTTCTTTTCATTTTCTTTCTTGCTATTACTTCACTACTCTCTCTCTTTTACATTTTCTTTTTTCTCCTTCACCCTTTCTTCTTGAAACCTCCTCTTTATTATTTATCTCTCCTTGTCTATTTTTCTTTCCTTCCTTCTTTTTCTCCTTGTTTCTTCTTCAGACATCTGTCTCTCTTTCCTTACTCTTTGTTTCTTCTCCCTTTTTATCTCTGTCAAAATCTTGCCCACTTCTCTTCATTCATATTCCTCTCTCTCTCTCTCTCTCTCTCTCTCTCTCTCTCTCTCTCTCTCTCTCTGTAACACAAACTTTCTTTTCTTCATTCTCTTTCGTCTTTATTTCTTTGTCGCTCCTATTTTCTTAATTTCTGCTTTTCTCTCTTTGTTCTCCATTTTTTTTTCTTCCTATTGTCCAAATATTCCCTGCCAGGCAATTCATCATTCCCCCAGGCACTCAAATGTATGTCGGATGTCACACGCGTAAAAACACAAAAATATTACTGCTTTTATTTGATTTTTCCGGTGGCTACCATTGCCAGTCGACCAAGTGGCGCCATCTATCGACTTACGAATGAAATGAATGAGATGAATGAAATTAAGAATAAAGAAAAAACGAGGAAAGTGATGAAAATTCGGGAACAAAAGAGGAACAGGAAGTGGGGTTTGGGATTATGAATGAGGGAGACTGAAGAATGAAAAAAAAATTGTAAGTGGAAAAGAACGAAATAGGAAGTGAAGCTTTTAGAGTGATAAAGAGAAGAAAGAAAAATGGTGGGAAAGACATTAAAAATTGAAGAAAAGGTAGAAAAGAATGAAGAAAAAAAGAGAAGAAAGGCGAAGGAAAAACATTAGAAAACAAAGTGGTGGGAAATATCTGTTAAAAGGATTGAAAACAAATTAAAGAAAAAATAAAAGCGAAAGAAAGAAAATTATCAAGAAAGAAAACACAAAAGAAAGGAACTAAATCTATTTCTCAAAATTCGAAGACCTGTTTAAAATTTGAAGAAAAAACTGGAAGAGAAAGAATTTTTAAAATGCCAGAAAAGGTGGGGGGAGAAAACATAAAAAAAAAAATAACGAACGAAAGAACAAAAAAAGAAAAGAAAAATATTTTTTAAAAGAAAATTGAAAATCTCTTTAAAATTTTAAGAAAAATTGGAAAAGAATTTAACAAAAAACCAGTAAAAGAAAAATAAAAAAAAGTTAAAGAATGAACAAAAGAATAAAAAGAAAAATATTTTTTAAAAGAAAATAGAAAATCTCTTTAAAATTTTAAGAAAAATTGGAAGAGAAGTTTTTAAAAAATACCAGTAAAAGAAAAAAAAAAACAGAAAGAACAAAAGAAAAAAGGAAAACATTTTCAAAAAGGCAAAAAAAATTTTTTTTTTTTAAAAATGTAAAGAAATTGGAAGAAAAGAAAATTACATTATTCGGCCTATTAAGTCCGAATAATGTAAATAATTTACATAATACCTCATCTCAGAAATATAGACAGATACTGAAGAAAAACTAAGAAAAATACCAAAGAAGGAAGATGTACAAAAAAAGGAAAATAAAAATATTTTTGTGAAAAAGATGAAAACTGTTTTCTAACTGAAAAAAAAAAAAAAAAAAAAAAAGTGGGGGATTACTAATTGAAAAATAAGAATTGATGACGATTTATTTGAAAATTCCTAGGAAAGACACCGGATGTGATTGGCAAGAAAGAAGGAAAATAGAAAGAATCATTGTATAACAGTGTTGGATCATAAATTAAACGTTGGGTTACCTTAACAATATCTGGCATTCGAAATAATTACCCAATTACTTTTAATAGGAAAAATAGGCCAACTATGTATAAAATATGCTATACGCCTTTTTTCTGAACGTCAAACTAGACGAAGTTGCATCGGGCTGTCTCTACTCACAAGTCAGGAACTTATCTTTCCTCTCCGGCATCTACAAAATCTTCGCTCTTTATAAAAACCTGGCTCTGCTAGTTGTCCTTTAAGGATCACATACGTGTCAAACGCGGTGCATACTAAATAAATGGAGGAAGTGGAAAGAAACGTATCCAACAACAGGATATTTTTTTAATCATTTCAATTCAAGCAAGGCTATATAATTCCACTAAGACGCCAGAGGTTACTGCGAGTGAAAGAAAATGAGAAAACATTAGAAGAAAAGAATAACAAAGAACAGGATTTAGAAAGACAGATAGATTTGCCTACTGTCCGGTTCACACTCCTCCCCAGTGTTCTGAACAGGAGTAGAGGTTCATCTCTTCTTTACTCTTTAGGACTGCGTTTCCGGTCGATTCTAAAGTCTACTTTAACTCTACATTCCAAACGTCTCCGCCTGAACTCTGAAATTTTTTTCGCTAATTAAATCTTGGCCTCTGTATTTCATGTTATATTTCCTTTTGTTACACTAATACAACACCACGCTGTAGTCCTCTATCTTGACTGGCTCTTGGGCCTTGTATTGTGTGAACACTAGTAAAAAAGAAAAGGGCATACACCCGCGGCCCTCTGTCAATCTTTCACCGACTAGACAGCTTCAGATTGGGTTTCAATTTGGGTTTGCGACGAATCCCGATTCCGATATATTTGTTTCTTTATTCATGTATTCACGGTCTGGGGTTAGGTAAGTGTCAGTTAGAAATTCCCCACCTTCCGGCTGAATTGCACTTGACCCCAAATGTTTTCATTTTTTTAATTATTTACTTCTACCCTACCAGCTGGTTGTCGCTTTGAAGTCACCACATCTAGACTTTACTGTTGGTCATAAACCACCGGACACTCATCCTCATTCCTTTCATATTTCATTGGTAAGTTCTACTTCTTCCCTAGAACTTTTGCAATGTGGAACGGCCTCCCAAGTTGATGCTTCCTCGATCACTATAATCATAACCTCTTCAAGTCGAGGGTCAACCGTTACCTATCCTGCATATCCTCATAAAATGCAACTCTTGCTCCATCCTCATACGTCCTTATAGCATCCTCATTCAGTAGCCCTCTACCTTGAGTGGCACTTAAGCCTTACACTGGGTGAAGTATAGTAAAAAAAATACTTATATAGTCATATAGCATTACCTGGAATATATTGTAATTTATAGTCTTCCTTTCATTTTATTTCCGTTTTCATTTAATAGTAGTAATAGACATAATAGTTTTAATTTGTCGGAATCTGTTAGAAGAAACATTGTCATTATTAATTTTGACTTTTTAGCTTTTCATCTTATTCTTGTTACTTGTTGATACCTACTAATAGTAGTAGATGTAATAGTCTTAAGAGGGGATCTTCATTTCTTAAATGTAGTTTTTCATTGTTAATTCCATCCTGGATATGACAATAAACTACATCCGCGACCTGGGTAAGACGATAAACTACGTCCAACAGCAAGGCCTCTGATCAGGAGGTTTTGAGGAGCGTAGAACCACCTCTTAATCCTGTCCGGAGGTGGTAGCACCTGTTTGGGTCCCAACTATGGGTAAATAGTTAACCCCCAAACTGGCGTTAAAACACTATGTAAGTGTAAAAATAGATGGATAAATTATATGCAAAACAATTTAGTCTATATGCACAACAAAATTTAGTGCATGGTGTAGTTTAAATGTAATCTTTTTAAAAACTCTTTGTATATTCATTTTTATTATGATTTTCTTCTGAATGAAACAAAATTCAAATATTTAAATTCAGGAAAATAATTTTGAAAAATTATTTAAAAAATAAAAATGAAAATTCAAAAAAAGTAATGAAAGCATTTCCTTCAACTATATAAATATGTTTAGTGCCAACTTCAAATATTATGTTTAAAAGATTCACATTTATCTTATGACTTTTTGGAGAATGAAAAAAATCAAATGTTTTTTGTTTTTTTTTTTTTTTTTTGTTTTAATGAAAATAATTTACCAAAATAAAGTTAAAAGAAACACAAACAGAAAGAATTTAACTCCATTTGTTAAGTGCCATCTACAAATTTTCTATGAACTGTTGATTATCATACATGAGGCAATGTTTACCGCTTTTTAAAAACAATCTATCTGTACAAAAAGTAATATCTGCAAAATATATTTAAATTATTTTTTTTAATAAATAAAAACAATTTTATTGAATAGTTTAAGAAGTTACTTATCAGCAGTTTAGACGTCATGGAGCATTAGGATAATTGTCTTTAATTATAATCTTTCTCGAAAATCTTGTACATACATCAGAAAAAACTTTAAATTTGACAGGGTCATATTTTCTAAAGTAGACATAAAACCGCCACAGATTTTTTTGGTGAACTTGAGCAGGGATTGTAAATGTTAGGCAAAAAATATTATGAAAATTGAAGAGGAAGTATTTTCAGTAAACTGATCGTAAGCTACATAGGTGAAAAGTTGTTGATTTTGGGGTCATGTATTTGGGTGAGTAAAATAAAATTTTCTATCAAGTGTAGGCTTAAAATAGTTAAATATTTGGATTCTACACTTCTTATTTGCCCTATATACCAAACTTCAGAAATATTGAAGGTATGGAAGTATTTTTCTTTAATTTTTAAATAACACTGAGATTCGGTGACGTTGCGCGGCCTTAATTTAGAGGTAAAATAGGAAAATTATACCCCCCCCCACTTAAAATTGTAACGGTAAAGTCTACCACAAAATAATTTGGCACACTTTCCTAACTCATAAAGAAGAACATTTGTGCCAAATTTCAAGTAATTCAATGTCGGTGGGTGTGATGCCCTGGTAAATTGACATGGAATGACCCGTAAATTCTTTTTTTTTAATATTAATACCGACCGAATTTTATTGTGAGCATTAATGGAAATGGTAACAGTAATGTCAACTGTTTCCTTATGAGGAAACATTTGACATTCATTGACCCAGCGGTCAACACTGAGAACCGGACGACAGGTGAAACTATCTACTCCTATGGTTGAAAGAAATAAATACATCGTAAAAATGTCATATTTTAGGCTGAGACGTTAAAAGCATCCAGTTGAATTTGAAGGAACCGGAAACGCAATCCTAAACAGAAAACAAGGAGTAAACCTCTACTTCTGTTCAAAAGACCAGGGAGGAGTGTGATCTGGGCGATAGATGAAGTTATCTAAGCCTATGATTTATGCATTTATCTATTTGTTTGTTTATTGCCCGTTTGATCTGCTCGTGACATCCCGTCATGAATCCTTCCTATGTTATCAATGATTCCATAATCTCGGATAACGTTAATTGTTGGCAACTGCCGAACCAAACGCAAACCAACGCAAGTGAAAAATGCGAAGGTCGTTTGAAAGTTTAACATATCATACAAGAGACTAAACGTTAAACCGAAAGCTTCTCGATGTGTGGGGTCTGGACTCTCCGAGAGATAAGACATGAAGACATCAAGGATTATGGTTTTTCTACATGACTAACTAAAGAAACCTTCAACTTATTGTGGTAGAGATTAGCTTCACCTACCCAGGCGGGGTTAGAAAGGAAACGCCCTATCACACCTTCTTTATCCCACTTTCAGCAACCAATCTGAAGGATTTATTTGTGCTCCGTTCTAACAAACTTATTACCTCGTTGGCATTACGGACCCCATCTTCTAGCACCAGACTCCTTCACCCCACCCGGATACCACATCGTCATGTTTCTTTTTTTTTCTCTCTCTTTTTACTCTCTCCTTACTTTTAACTGCCTGATGAAGATATGTAATGAAGTAAGGGTGCCGATGAAATGCCACCTGGTGCGCACCAGTGACAACACCAGATCCTTCCTATATAGCATAACGTTTTATTCAAACGCCTGGCTTCGACAGTTACTGCCTACCTGTGTGTCTAATGCGGCCCACGGTTCATGGACCGTACACTCTCGTCTACGATGTTGCAGAAACTGCCCGACTCCTCCATAGTGTTCTTTCCATGCTTTCAAAACCGGTTACAACTGTGATTTGGCGTGATTCTGCATTTGGAATCATACATGAATCTGGCTCCGTTGGACTGGTGTGAAATTGAGTGCAAAGCCAATTTCGGCATGACACTACAGCAGTGGTTCTCAAACTTTTTGAAGTCGGGGCGTACTTGAAGTCCTACCAATAATTTTAGGCGCCCTATATACAAATTTCGGAAAAATATGTTATAATGAAGTCAAATATTGCAGAAAGAAAATAATGCAATAAAAGAAATATAAAATGAAACATACCTTAAGTTTATTCATTCTTGTGTTTAGAATAGAATAATTTATCCTGATTGACGTGTTTACGATAAAGTAACTAATTCATCACATTTGCTTATAAACAAATAAGTGATGAATTATAAATGATAAATTACTATGAAAGTATAAATAAGACAACTTTTAAATAAACAATCCTAAGCCTCGTTATCATTTTCTGTTACATAATATATCTTTTATTAATCAACTTTCTCGAACTAGACATGGAGGACCGAAGAGCAACTCCTACCAGTTCAATATAGCAAAACAAAAGCTTCTTATCACTGAAGCTTTCCTCGAGTGCTATCCGTAAAGAGACGGGTACTGTAATATAATAAAGTATATTTATTTCTTATATTTGGACATATATTTCTTTGGAATGCCAGGGCGCAACTAGACATCTTCCAGGGCGCACCGGTGCGCCCGGGCGCACGATTTGAGAACCACTTAACTACAGATATGTTGTGTCCAGAATTTCGCCAAAGCTTTGGTTGTTTTGCGATCGTCTTATTTGTCCCAGTGTCGTAACGTGTATTGCCGGCGCCCGGCGTAAAATAAGTGTTACGACCCCCTCCCCCAACATACGCAGTTAACCCTAACTGTTCCCTCACCCCAGTAACGCAATCCTCCTATGCATATGAATTTTAAAGAAAACACTGGTTGGACTAAAATAATATTCAAATTTATTTAACACTTTGACCGCCAGAGGTCACTTACGAAATCTGATTTCAAACTCCAAAATGGCCAACCCAGGCAATAAACTTTTTTTTTATGAAGCTGATTTATAGCTTCAATTGAAGTCTTAACATTGTTTCCACGCTGGACGTATCGCTTCTACTAAACTTGTTACTGACGCCCGCAACTGAAAATCTAGAAGAAAATGCCAAACACGAGATAACTCGTGGTCGGCGTAATAATAATAATAATAATAATAAATCTGACAGTGACGAGTTATCTCGTCGTCGTAAGTCAGTGTTTTCAGGTCGTGCTAGGAGAGTAAAATTCGTCAAATCACCGTACTCCTATCGGTACTCACTGGCAACAGCATACTGAAACTCTGTTTTCTAACACTGAAATGGCGGGAACATTATTTGGTGACACCATTTCAGTCGATCGTAATTTTGTTATACAGAGGGTGCCCATAAAGTTCGTGTGCACTTTAAGAAATTATAATTTTATTTGTATTTGCGATAGAAATAATTTGTAAAAAAGGATTAGAAAGAAGTAAATCTATATTTTTTTAAAGTTTTATTGAAATTTTATTTAAGTTTCCACATGTCCTCCATCATTAGCAATACAAAGGGTCGTAATGCGATTTTGCAGTTCACGGAAAAATTTGCCACCTGATTTACAGTAATGCCTGAAATCACATTAGTTATTTTAGCTATACTTAAAACTAGGTACATTAAACTTTATAACATTTTTTAAAGATTATTTCTGTCGCAAATACAAATAGTTATAATTTTTTTAAAGTGCACACGAACTTTATGGACACCCT
>CAHIKZ030004498.1:1430000-1462500 GCA_903632075.3 Acanthosepion pharaonis | reverse complement strand
ATATATCTTATTGTTTTAAATCCGATTTATTCATCTCCCTCTTTAGTAAGTGCTAAACACTTCACATACCACAGTATATGGATCGGCTGTTACAAATTAAGTAGAGAAAAAAAGATGTTGAACATAGAACAGGCTGTATCTGTCTAAGATGAGGTATTGTAACTATTTACACTATTTACATTGTTCGGACTGTCGTCCTCATCTTTTTTGCTATATTCACAACGTTTCGACCATTGTACGCTTCGGTCATCTTCAGGATCTCTCTATAATTTCTGAGATGACGTATTGTAATTATTTACGCTATTTACATTGTTCGGACTGCCGTTCACATCTTTATTACCATACTAGCAGTAGAGCCCGGCGTTGCCCGGGGATGTAACAGTAAGAGATAGATCAAATATCGACCATCATAAAGACTGAAAAATAAAATTCACAAAGATTATTGTTTAAGGTTGACGGACACGCATGTCTTAATTAGTTTTTTTTTTTGTTTTTGTTCTTCTTACGAATTTGTCAAACCCAAACTCAAACAAAAACATTTTTTCAATCGTTATGAGTCTACCGATTGAATAGAATTTTATTATAAACAATTGCCTTGTAAATGGAATTTTTAAAGCATTCTGAATGTAAAAATAAAGAAAAAAGTGTGCAAGACAATAAGAAACACTACCTGCCAAAAAAAATGAAGTTTTGTTGAAATCGGTTGAAAAATGTAGGAAATCCGATCCCATATATAAACGAACACAGACACACACACACAAACAACCTGTGTTTTGTAATAAGTATAACTCGATATGAGTTGTCTCCCTTTCATTCTGGCGATAGTGATGCCTCTTAACCGTGTTTTCAAATCGATTTCGTGCAAAAACAATTGTGTTTTTCCAATTTTTGGCGCTCTCAGAACCACCGCAGGGTAATTTTACGTAGTCCTGTGAAGTTTTGTTGAAATCGGTTGAAAAATGTAGGAAATCCGATCCAATATATAAACGAACAGACACACACACACACAACCTGGGTTTTATAATAAGTATGATTCACGTTTCAGCCGTTGTACGCTCCGGCCTTCTTCAGGATCCGTCTATAATTTCTGAGATGAGGTATTGTAATTATTTACGCTATTTACATTGTTCGGACTGCCGTCCTCACCTGAATTGCCATATTCACGTTTCAGCCGTTGTACGCTCCAGCCTTCTTCAAGATCTGTCAATAATTTCTGAGATGACGTATTGTAATTATTTACATTATTTACATTGTTCGGACTGTCCACCTCATCTTTATTGTCATATTCACGACGTTTCGGCCGTTGTACGTTCCGGCCTACTTCAGGTTCTGTCTATATTTCTGAGATGAGTTATTGTAATTATTTACATTATTCTCATTGTTTGGACTGTTGTCCTCATCTTTATTGTCTCAAAAATTCACTAATATCCTCAAGGACACATGGATAACAGCGTTGGTTGGATCCAGTGATTTGACCCAAAGAGTTGTGAGTTCAATACCTCGCTTCGAGGGTTGTAAAAGGGAGATAACTGAGGCATCCGGAAGAGCCATGTCACGTGGAACTAGAAAAATTTACCCCGGAGGACGAAATAAAGGGTTCAGTTCGAAATTCCAATCACCTGAAAAAGGCTGAAGCGTACAACGACTGAAAGGCCGTGAACATGACAATAAAGATGACAGTCCGAACAATATAAATAATGTAGAACTGGCTGTGTCAGACATAGTTTCGCTCAACACCAGCAAATTGCTACGAAACGAAAACATCAATCTGAAAACTTGAGCCATATTCTTTAATAGCCTCGTCAGATCGAGGCTTTTACATGGCGCCAACCCCGTTCAGAAATATCTAAAATGTCGGCTGTATACAACCGCTTTCTCAGATCAATGGTTAAAATGGCTTCGAACGAAAGGAATGTGTAGGTCTCAGGGAAGATCACCCCTCTTTGAACCTCGGGGGGTATGCTGTAGGATCACTACCAAATAACAGAGACCACATCACTTGAGGACTACCAACAGGAGCAACAACTAAAATAGATAGCACATGTAACTTAAATGTTGATGTTCTACACCAGAAGAAAGAATGATAAAACCGTCTGGACTTGAGAAACCTTTTTTCCCCCAAAAAAATTGTTTTAAGTGAAAGATTTTATAAATTTCAACCGGGATCAGTACTGGCTGCTCAGTCAGTGAAACCCAAATGTTTCCTTATAGGGAAACGGCTAATATTACCCTTACCATTCCGCCATTCAATTTTAACATTTTCTCTTTCTTTCTTTTTTTCTTTTGTTTTCTTTCAAGTCCGTTCTATTACCCTTTCTTCCTTTCTTTCTCGTCACCGTACTTTTTAGGGTTTTTTTGCTTCTTTCTTTCTTGTCTTCTTTTTTTTTTTTTTGCCTCTTTCTTTCTCGTCTTTGGGTTTTTTTTTGGTTTTTTTTGGGTTTTTTTTTTTTTTTCGTTTTTTTTTTTTCCTTTTTCTTTCTCGTCTCCATTCTTTTAGTTTTTTCCCCTGCTTTCTTTCTCGTCTCCATTCTTTTCGTTCCCCTCCTTCTTTCTCGTCTCCGTTGTTTTCGTTTATTTATTTATTTATTTATTTTTTCTTTTGTTCTTTTTCTTTAACTCCTTAACGTCTTATTTTTATTTATCTATTTTCGGTGCACATTTCATTTGTGTTATTCGATGGATACTTTTTTTCTTCGTTATAAATATTTTTCGTTACTTTTTCTTTCCTTCTTCCAAAAACCTTTTAAATTTGTTTTTCTTTTCTTATTTGCATTTTTCGACAGCCGCCATTTTCTTTCTTTTGAATTTTTCCCCATTGCCTACCAATTCTTTATTTTTTAGGAATTCATGTCTGTTTTTCACACATTCTCCACTTACTTTTTTATTTCCTTCATTAATTCTTTGTTATCGTTTCGTTTCTCCTTCCGTATATTCTTCCGTCATTCACATTTCTTCCATCCCCCGCTCTCTCTCTCTCTTTCATTATTTTTACTCTGTTTTTTTTTTTTTTTTTTTCCCGCCAAATTTTTGCATTCTCGTCTGCCTCATCCGGAAGTTTTCGGGGTTTTTTTTGTTTTTGTTTTTTCCTTTATTTGATTTTTACTTTCCCTTTTGACTTCCTTCCATCTGTTTATTTATTCTTCATGAATTTGCCAGAAAGTATGCATTTTTTTTTTCTTTCAACAGAAGCAAGCTGTGCAGCATACAATTTTGTTCCTTTTTTTATACCCCAAATATTTCGAGTGTGTATTTTGGAGCATATAGAAATCCTTCAGAATATACTTTGTGAAAAAAAAAAAAAAAACAGGTGCTCTGGAAATCATAGCCTATCTCTCTATCATTCACTCTCTCTCTCTCTTTACACACACACACACACACACATATATATATATATATATATATATTTAAGTAACGAAAATCTTGGTAATCCGTATAGATAAGCCAAAGGAGGATGAAATCCTGAGAGCTCAATGTTAAGTCAGAGCGAATAATTTAATTTAAAAGAAAAACAGACCACTTTAAATCTCCGTAGTAATAATTTATTTCACCAGAGGATTTTACTTTTTCTCTGGATCTATAAAATATAAAGATAAATTTTAAACTCTCCCTTCCCTCTCTAAACTCGACCATGTCTCTCACACCATTACTCATCACCCTCTAATTCAACTTATATAAGCTCAATACTGCCTGTCAAAAGTGTAAATTTTAAATTCATTTTTTCGTTTCGTCTTTGAAAGTAAAGTCTGAGGATCCAGAGAAAAAAGTAAAACTATGGAGCCTTAAAGTGGTCTTTTTTTCTTTTAATTATTATATATATATATATATATATATATATATATATATATATATACAAGTATATGATTGGTGTATTTGGAATAAATTCCAATAACCAACAATTACTATTCTTAAAAGAGTGCTCAACACAGAGTAGAGCAAATATACATATTTATTTAAAAATTATAACATAAATATGTTATAAAATCACTACAAAAATAGCCATTTTGTTTCAACACCTCGGGTGTCTTATCAAGTGACGATGTTGAATGTAGATTGTAGGGTAAGGTTTCAAAAGGTTGAAATTAATTAACCACTCCTCGTATGGGGAAACGCTGTTACATGAGCTGAAATGACCAATCAAAATACATTTATACATTGTATTTTGATTGGTCATTTCAGCTCATATGACAGCGTTTCCTCTTACGAGGGGTTGTTAAAATATATATATATATATATATATATATATATATATATATATATGATTAATACAAATAAAATTGATCACTTAGCTGATGTTATATTCAGTAAGACAACTTCGTAGATGAACCTTCTGTAGTTTTTCAATGCATATTTTTAGGAGGTTTCAGCAATTTACTGCCGTTTTTCTCATAATGCTTTGTCTTTATACTAAGTTATACATGCACAGAACGGGGTTCGTTGGTACGGTTGGTATTACGTTTGTGTCATATCATAACGGTCCGGGTTCGATTCTCGGTAGTGAACTCGCACTGCCGATGAGTCTCAAATATAGGGCGAAAGGGCCGTCCACATTAAATCCAACCTTGTGTCACATCTCTTCGCCGTGGTGAGACGGATAAAAGCATATATATATATATATATATATATATATATATATATATAGTGTCATTTGTTATCTTCTGTCTTCTTAATTCTTGTTCTTTTATTGTTCTCGCTCCTTAATAGTGTTTATATATATATATATATATATATATATATATATATATATATATATATATATATATATATATATATATACAAGAATAGTGATATATTGTAAGAGCCTGGACGCAAATTTATTGTGCCTGAACTAACGAGCAAGAAGCTTAAACCAGAGACTATATGAACACAAAAGGGATATTTTAAATAACAACACAAAAACTCATTGATTGTTCACCGTAACAAAACGGACCACAGATTTGACCCAGGGAATGCTACTTTCATTAAAAGGGAAAATAATCTACTATGACAAAAGTGTCTTGATCGCTAGTTCAGCCACAATACATTTGCATACAAACACTTACAAATACACACACACACACATAGAGAATATATATATATATATATATTCTCTATAGATAGATAGATATGAACACACTGTAAAAGATAGATAGATAAATAGATAGATAGATAGATAGATAGATAGATAGATAGATAGATATGAACAGACTGAGATTGATAGATATGAACAGACTGGTACAGATAGATAGATAGATAGATAGATAGATAGATAGATAGATAGATAGATAGATAGATATGAAGAGTGTGAAATAGATATATAAAGATAAAGATAAGAAAAGAAAGATTAACAAATTTAAGCTTTTTTAATGAAATTTTTTACATAAATAAAATAAATTATATAAACACCAATTTGGTTAATTACCATTTAATTTAATTTATTAATTTGTTCATCTCTTGACGTGGAGCTTGGCCATCAATAATCTTTTCTTTTGGGGGGGGGGCATTAACACATTCATTTTCCCCTTCTTCATTCGTGTCGGCCAAATCATTATTGACTGAAACAATTTAAGTAACTCGATTTTATTTTTAGGGGTCAAAGATTCAAAAAGATGGAAGCCATCTTGTCTGTTTCGATTCATCCAAATTTAACTGGCATTTTCATGTTTTATGACAATTGAAATTTTACAGTTCCTGAAAAAAAAAATTGAAATTAATGATCAACATTTGCCTCAAGAAAAAACTAAACGAAAAAGAAAATTGAAAAAAATAAACGAAAAGAAAATTGAAAAAAATAAAAGATATTTTCAAATGGAAGGAAGCTTTGTAGAACTACTTTTTTTCTTTTTATATATATATTCTTTTTTTAGTTTTATTTTTTATTTTGTTTGAGTTTTGTTTTCTTTGATTTTTTTTCTCCCATCTTTTAGATCGAGTCATAAATAATTTCCGTTTCTTCTCGTCAATTTTCTTCTTCCAAACGTTGCAATTGTTTCCTGTCTAACGAAAATGACTTATGACTCAGCGTAAAGAAGCCTAATGAGATGGAGGTAGCGTAATGACTCCTGGCGCGAAAATGGAACTGGCGAGACGCGGTCGGAATTCACCTTCGCACTGACAAAATTAGCTATGGAATGAATCTTCTCTCCTCGAACCCTCAGCTATCGATTAAACAGCAAAGATAGACTGCGCTCTCTAGGTTTGGTTAGCAACCGGCCTGGTAGAAGATTCCGGTTCTTTCTAAAGTCAAAACTCTATACATCTAACGTCTCCGCTTAAACTCTGTTATTTTAGTTGCTACTTATTTACTTTGTTACGCTTCAATAGGAGTAGATAAATTTGCCTGTCGTCCGGTTCACACTCCTCTCCGGTCTTGGAGAGTAGAGAGCAGGAGTAGAGGTTTATCCCATGATTCCTGTTTAGGATTGGGTGTCCGGTTAAATCTAAAATCTTCTTCAAGTCTACACATCTGACGTCTCTGCCTAAAGCTCTGAAATATTATTCACTATTTTTTTTAATTGTTATTTTTTCCTAGATACGATCGTCTATCGCCCTGTTCACACTCCTCCCTGGTATTTTTAACAGGAGTAAATGTTTATCCCTTGTTTCTTGTTCAGGAATTGGTTTCTAGTCCCTTCTAAAGTATTTTCCTTCTCTTTTACTTCCACTAACCTGCTTACGTCTTAGTGACGTTATCGCCTTATGGTGAATTGATTAATATATATATATATATATATATATATATATATATATATATATATATATACACACACACACACACACACACATACAAAGTGTATGTACATATATATATATATAAGCAAATATGTGGATATAGATCGTCTAATTTTAATTATGTTTTAATAACTGTCCTGAAGAAGATCTACTAGACCGAAACGTTTGACGTCGACATTGAAACAACATTAAAACAGCATACTTGCATATTCGGATTTTGCTTTTCCATATTTTTTTCTTCATATATATATATATATATATATATATATATATATATATATAGAGAGAGAGAGAGAAAGTGTATATATATAGAAAGTGTGTATATATATATATATATTTATATATATATATATGTATGCATGTACAGCACTTTTCCATTGCACTGTTATTCTTGCATTCGTACCAAAATAATGTCTTCTGAAAAGAAAAATATGTTTTACGATACTGATGAAGTCAAATGTAATCAGCAGTTCAGACAACTTTCTTAACTGATATCATTTTTTATGTAACCGTAAACTATGTTCATCTGCTTTTTTGAGTTAGAATAACTGATTACAAATTTTTTTATCACTGTCATAACTGACATTGGATATATAATTGTTATATAGGAATGAAGTGTCTCTGTCGACACTTGAGTTTGAACATAGCTCGCCAGTGAGCAAACATAGGCGATCCCATTTTTGAATTAAGTAGACCACGCGACCATAGAGGAAACGCATATATGTAGGAAGTAGCTGACGACGAACGATCGCTATTTCTAGCTTATCATCTATTACTATTTGGATCTGCATTTCTAGTCTATCCTCTATTACTATTTGGATCGCTATTCTCTACTCTATTCACTATACTACTTCTATATTCGGATTACTATACGGATTAATATTTGAGCGAGTATTATCGAGCAAGTACTATTAGTGCGAGAGTTATTCGAAGGTGTCTAACACCAGTATTGTTCAACGGCGTTACTATAGTTATATCTGCTATTACAAAGTCTCTACTACAACGAGCATTACGAAAGTGACAACGAGTATTCGTTGATATAACAAAAATTATGCAGTTTTTAGCTCATTCACATTGAGTTATTGGGACAACGTTTATTTTTATTTATTTATTTATTTGTATTTTTTGTTTTTACCCCCATTTCAGCCAGTCTGCTCTTTGGCCTTCTCAGGTTTATAATCAGTAGGCGAAGATGCTTGGGTATTTACTCTCAAGTAACACATATAGATTTTGAATATGGTCATAGTGTAGCGGTTATCATCGTGGAAAAAATAGGACCGGAGTTCAAATTCTAGCCAGGGCCGTTGTGATGGCTTCCACACAAGTACGCGTGGAAATGTTTGAATCCGACCCCACCCCTCACACACTCCACTGTTGGATTTTCTTGCTTTGGTTGGCAATCAGTCTAGGAGAAGAACAGTGTTGAATTCAAAAGTGGTTGTGAATGGTACGGGAAACTCTACCCTATAAAAATCTATTTTCTATAACACTTAGTGTAGTGAGGCTGTGGCTCTAGACTCAAACACGGAAGTCTACAAAAGTAGGAAGCAACACTTGCTATTTCACTCATTAAAATTAGATTTTCTCATTCCTTCTGAAATTGATCCCTGTCAAGGGCGACAATGTGCGTGAAAAGCTTTTTGCTGCTATTGAAAGGCTGTGTACTGGGACAGTAATTTGATCTAGTGCTGTCTCACCCACCTGCTTCTCAGTCATTGTGACAGGATTATGTCACGATATCCTAGATTGGACTGAGCACAGGGATATGTTGTTTCATGCCTTTCCTGTGATGTAAACAGTCTTGACGAGATTTGGTCCCCGGACTCTGTTTTTTTTCCGTATTACAGGTATTCAAACAGCAGAGAAGTAAGGTATATCGACAAGGAAAAATAGCTTGCTAATCACTGAGCCGTTGTTAGTCGAACAGCCATGTATGACATAAGGCTACAAGTGAGGGAAATTCAGTCAAGATCAAGTGCACAACTTGTTTTAATGGACTGATAAAAGCAGATACTAACCATTGCTTTAGGATAAAGTGTCTAGATTTGTGTTTAGGGCACTCAATGAGGATCAAACTTACTATGATAGTAAAATGCTCTTCAAAGCTATTTGCAACAATTTAATCACGGCAAGCAAGGGACAAGTTTATATGACAGAAAGATACAAATGTGGGACATCCAGGAAGATAGATTGATAGAAGACAGATAATTAACAAACTTTGTTGTTATTATTGCTTTTCTCTAGCACTCCGCATTACTGGAAAGTTAAGTTAAAGGGAGATAACTGAAATATCCGGAAGAGACATGGCACGTGGAATTAGAACAATCTATCCAGGTGGACGAAATTAAAGAATTCAGTTCGAAATTCCTATCACCTGAAGAAGGGGGGAGCGTACAACGACCGAAACGTCATGAACATGACAATAAAGATGAGACCGACAATCCGAACAATGTAAATAATTACAATACCTCATCGCAAAAATATAGACAGATCCTGATGAAGGCCGGAGCGTACAACGACCGAAACGTCATGAACATGACAATAAAGATGAGACCGACAATCCGAACAATGTAAATAATTACAATACCTCATCGCAAAAATATAGACAGATCCTGATGAAGGCCGGAGCGTACAACGACCGAAACGTCGTGAACATGACAATAAAGATGAGGACAACAGTTCGAACAATGTAAATAATGTAAATAATTACAATACCTCATCGCAAAAATATAAGCAGATCCTGAAGAAGGCCGGAGCGTACAACGACCGAAACGTCGTGAACATGACAATAAAGAAGAGGACAACAGTCCGGATATTATAAATAATGTAAAGTAAATATTTATGTTATTCGCATTTCCGCATATTAGTTTTTTCTTTATATCAAGAACTGCGAATTTAGGACCACCCAGAATGTATTTCTATTACATTCCAACTGTCAAACATTTGTATATTTACTAGCATACATATGTTCAGTCAGTCAGTATACATCACCCTGCAAATACCCTACACCCTAAGTCATTTACGGCCCTTGTAAATGCTTCACAGTATAACTTCATTGCAATCTTCATTTTCTCTAAATATTCAACAAAAGTGATTAGTTTGTTGTTCTTTTCTCCTTTTTTATGTTAGCACTTTAGAGAGCTCGGATCAAACAGTGTCAAATCTTTAGAACGCTACTGTTAGCGCTTCCGACGGGTTTGGATGAAAACAATTAGGGACCCATTGTTATAGAGAACATTTACGGCCCACAGCACCTGTTCGCGAGTAACTTAATTAAAATTAAAAGAACAGGGATTTAGAAATACATTATTAAAGAAAAAAAAATGGCGCCGAGATTCCAGCATCTATCAATGGCGACCGCTAAAACAGATGTAGCGTTCAAAGAAGAATATTTTTAATAATAACGAGGTCGGTACCCTCTGACCGGGGGGTTTTGAGGAACTTAGAACCACCTCTTAATTGCTGTCATTCCCAAGTCCACTCTGATGCAGGGTGGTAGCACCTGTTAGGGGGTCAAAACTGCGGTCAAAACATGAAAACATATTAGGAAAAAAATTACCGGCAATACATTTTCATAGTATTCGGTTGGTGCATAATTATCAGGCGTTTTGGTAAGCGATTTATTTTTTAATAAAAATTGCAGTTTTATTTACTTTTTGTTAATATAAATACTATTTTATTTTTAGGTTATAAAAATGCGTGTCGATAATCATACTCATTTAAAAACGTTATTATTGAATTGTTATGTTTCTTTTTTCATAATAAATACTATTTAAAAACGCCTGATAATTATGCACCAACACAATAGAAAAAAATTTTTTAAAAATTACCAGCAATACATTAAAAAAAAAATACCAAAGCTCACAAGAAATAAAATGTCGGCATTAAATGACCCATAACGTGTTGATATGCCGGGAAACAAACCAAACCAAACCAAAAACCTGACGTACCTTCGCTGATAACAAAATGATCACATTTCAAATCGAAAGTGTCTGTCCATTTAAAATGCATTTCTTAGAATATATATTAAGTTTAAATACAGAAGGGTTCTTTAAAATAACTTCAAAGGGCCACACATCTTGGTTTGTATTCTTTTTCTGTTACTCGGTGGTTGTTGCTAAACAAGATGAAAAATTAGCCTTTGCGTCACGGTGTTTACTCATTCCCCCACGAGAATGAGATGTGACACAAGGTCGGATTAATGTGGGGACCCGAGCGCGTACACTGGGGCAGGGACAAAAATTCCCCTCAGCCCCCGCAACCGTCGGTTCCGCTGGCCTCGGTGCAAGCACCGACCCCTCCCTCTTGTGCAATGGGAGGGCGCGGCCTCGGGCAGCTGTTCCCCAGGGCTGGGCACCTCTTCAGTATAATTTTCCTCAGTTGCCCCTCTGTCCTCAGACAGAGAAGCCCCTGAGCGCACTCTGTCCAAGGACAGAGACGCAACTGAGAGATGATAAATAATGCGAAATCCCTCCAAGGAGGGAATTTACACATTAGCCTTCGCGTCACACACGTTTATTTTTATTCCATTCAACTGGTCCATTCAATGCCATACAGAAGCACTGATATTACAAAACTTTCTTTTTTCCAATTTAAATACAGAAGCTATGAAAATGACTCCAAAGGGCCGTATATTTCGGTTTAAACTTTTTTCCTGTTGACCAGTGGTTGTTGCCAGACAGGAAAGCAAATTTAACCCTCGCGATCATTTTTATTTAACTTTTGTGTGTATGTAAATTTGCATGTGTGCATGTGTATTCTAATTCCAAAGACTGACCTAAGATATAACTAAAGATATAAAATATATCTACGTGTATTTTTTTTTAATTATAAAATATTTATTTATTGCGAAACAATTTCAGAAAAAAATGAATCCTTTTTTTTTTTTTTTTTTAACAATCTTGAACCTTCAAATGCCATAAACTCTAAAAGAAACAGAGTCTCAAAAAGACGGTTTTTCCATTGACACCGCTATTATTTTAACTACCTTCACTCCTCGGCATTCTTTATTATTTTAAAAAGCGATGATTAGAATTGGAATAAAACCTAAACATGAAAAAAGTATGTATTTTTTTTTGTTCTTGAGAATTTACAACAAAAAATATTAAGCACAAATTATTTATTGAGATTGTTTATTTACAAGAATAATTTTATATTTACAACATTCTAAAAATGAATACAATTAAAACTAATGCAATATTTATCATTTACAAATTTATAAAGAAATAAATGGGAAAACAATTTTTATTCATAAATTTATAAACATTTACTAAATTATTAAAATACGTGAACCAACTATAAAGAAAACCTTATTATTTACCATTTTATAAAGTTTGAATCGATTGGTAATTAGCCGATGTTTTGCAAATGATTCCGATAAATAATCTAATAAAGAAATAGTGTTTATTATATATTGTTGTAAAATCTCAAGAACAAAGAAAATGTATAAATTCATTTTCATATATTTAAGTTTTACTAAAATTCTTTTTAGAACAATAAACATTGCCAAGGGGTGATGGTAGTTAAAATAACAGCGGTGTCAAGAGAATAACCGTTCTTTTGACACTCCTTTTATTTTTTGTTTCTTTGCATTATTTAAATACTTTTTTCAATGTCATGATATTATTACTGGTTGTCCAATCTGTTACGAAGCGGGGGATGTTTTATTCCAAACTTAGTCAAATTATGTGCGTTCATGTGCTTTTGTGTACGTTAAATGGCACATGCACATGACGTACGCATATACGCTAAATTACGCGCATACAAAGGCACACACAGCCACCACCTGGCGGACAGAGAATGAGTTCGTCTTTTGTAATATAGCCCAGTATACGCGTTCCGTAAAAAATGGCGGCAATCGTTAGAAAGTTCTAATAGTGAGATGCAGTGAAAACAAAAGTTTTGCAACAATGTATTGAGATACAATAAAGCGGAGATAAAAAAAAAAATAATAATAATAAAATAGAGACTAATGAATAATTTTCCTTTATATTTTTTAGATATTCAATGGTATCTATGATTCATTAATTAATTTTTTATAAGCATTTCACCCAAAGCAAGGGGCGGGATTGCTACTAGTACGCAAGGAGTTACAGAGAGTGAGAGAAAAAAAATTGGGTATAAGTTTGGGGGTGGGGGTGAGGAAAGTATGAAAAAAGGGCTCAAGGCATCAGAAAATGTCGATTGACATTACATTTAAATTTTTGAACATTATAGTTATCAAGGAAGCAAGTAAGAGGAAGGGAGTTTCACTGTCGGGAAGTGCGAGAAAAGATGCCTACCTAGTAGCACGCTTAAATTCATGCAGTCGGAACACCAGTGAAAATAGCTCTTCAGAGCACTTTCCATGAAAATGTTTGAAGAAAAGACAAAAGGGAATTAAATCATTTTTTGAGCAATATCTTTTTTTAGACATTCAATGCTATCTATGATTCATTTATTAATCGTTTTTTTACAAGCATTTCACGCCAAGGAAAGGGCGGGAGTGCCACTAGGACGCAAGGGATTAAAGAGAGTGAAAGTAAGAGAAAAGACTGGATATGGGGAGGGAGGGGGAAGTTGCAGAAAGGATAAAAAGTAGAACGGGGGTCAAAGTATCAGAAGATGACAACTGACATTACATAACTCTAATCTTCAAAAATTTAAACCAAGTAAGAGGAAGGGAGTTCCACTGTCGGGAAGTGCGAGAGAAGAAGACGTTGAAATAGAAGAGACGGTTTCATTTAACTGTTTCGACAGTAAAATGGTGGGATTGAGATGCCAACTTAGTAGCACACTTAAATCCATGCAGTCGAGGCAGCAATGAAAATAGCTCGTCAGATAATAAAAAAAAGTTTTATCGTCAAAATCTTTATGTTATTTCTTAAGAGAAAAAGACCAGAGTATTTTATTATATATATATATATATATATATATATATATATATATATACATATATATATATATATATATACTTTTTAGAACGCTCGAAATTTTGGTTAACAACTGCGTTTCTTTTGTGTTAGCCCGGTGGCCAAAGATTAGAACGCAGGAAATTTTAGCGTCTTTTTTGCGGTAAAACAAAAAAAAAAAAAAAAAAAGAACACGTTGATTTGGGAATCCTTGCAAAAATTAAATAATTGCCGGATTTTAATTAAACTTTCAGGACTTATTCACAAATGAATGAAATTATTTTAGAAATGCTTTTTTTTTTTTTAGAAAATTTTGGAATAAAAACATTTACTTAATTTTAAGAAATTTTGAGAAATTAAATTTTGTGCCACTTGATGTTTATATTAATTAAAAGCAAAACTGCTTAAATCATCAATTTTTTCTTCTTTCTTCTTTTTTTTTTTTTTGTGAAATAAGAACAACATATTAAATTAAAAGCCGAACTACTTAAATCATCATTTTTGTGAATGTATGTGTAACACCAGTTACCGAAAATATACTCTGAATCATAAAATAAAAAAAGCAATAAAACTAAGACATTATTTAATTAGAAAAGCTTTTAATTACTTTTATAAATGACATATATTATGGAGAAAAATTCTCTTAAGAAAAAAAATTCGATGAATAATGAATTTTTACAAGAATTGTTTTCATTTTTTTTTTTTTAATTATATTTTATAAAATTTAAAATCTTCTAAGTTTCTGCATTACTTGGTCCGATTAGGTAATATTGATATTAAGTAAAAACTATATTTACTAATCATAAATTAAAGAGCTTACTAAAATTCGGCGAATACTAATATTTTAACAAATAATTTTTAATTTCTTCTTTTTTTGTCTGTATAAACATGCTGATTTTTATATATACGAACGTCCATACGCGATATTATCAGAAAATAAATAGTAAAATTAAAGCCAAAGTAACTAAAATTCAATAAAGCATTAGATTACGGAGAATATTTTTCTAAATTTTTAAGATTACTCGATAGTTAAAAAATTATATTTAAAGGCGCTCACGTTGTATTCCTCAAGTATTTTTTTTTCAGATATGACCCTCGTAGAAAAACATTATATAAACTTCCGTCTGCCATTTCCAGCTGTCAACACCTAAAATAAACAGCTACCTCCTTGTTAAAAAAAATGTTTTTCTACGATATTTTAAACTTAAAGTAATATTTGTTTCAAAATCAGATTAATTATACTTTAAATCAGCTAATTTTCCTCAAACAGAGTTTCAGAAAAGTATATTTTATTTTTGAAAGATTTTTTTTAATAAAGAAAATTACATAGGGACGGCAGATGTCTAAAAATGGCACTAAAATCAGTGCCTGTCAGTGATTTCAAAATAAAAAAATTCTTGCAGTCAATTTAAAGTCAATTTATTAGTTTTTAAATACAGAAAAAACGTATTTTGATTATTGGAAATATTAAATTTAATCTATTAACTTGAAATTGAAACTAAAATAAAAGCATGAAGAAAGATTTTTCATATTTAAAAGTTCATTTTAAACTTTAAGTATCGCCAATATTTGGAAGTTCCTACGTAAAAATATGTAAATTTTGAAGAGTAATGTAATCTCGCATGCTTAAAGATTTCCATAGATGGGCCATAATTCTGTCTGGCCTTAAAACCTCTGTGCCTTTAGAGTCTTGTATGAATGATAGCGAGTATCTTTTTCTTTTTTTTTTTTCTTTTTAATCTGCCATTGTCTCCAGCCAATATCTGTGTACAATACACCAGTAGATAGTGGTGATAGTTTCAAGTGATACACAAAGTTCAGCATTTTAAGCAAGACAGTTTCCAGATGCCCATTTTTCTTGTCAATGGCGGTTCACTGCAAGATTATTAACTGCAGAATTATCGTATTCAATTTGCCAAATTTCTTTTCTTTTTTTTTTCTTTTTTGTCGGAGTTAGTAGTCGGAATGGGGAGGAGGAAATTGTGTAATTTTTATTGTCTTTTTTTCTGTGTTCTTTTGTGCATTTCAGACTATCAGTTCTCTTTCTTTTTCTTTCTCTCCCTATTCCTTCCTTTACTTTAACCTTTTCTTTTTTTTCCTGTTCATCCATTATTCCTTTCTTTACCGTTTTCTTTTTTTCCTTTTCTTTCTTCTATTCCGTTAATCTTTTCTTTGTTTCTTTTTCCTTTTTTTTTTTTTGAATTTCAGAATTCAACTCTCCAGATTTTTTTTCCTTCTTTGTTTTTCTACTCTTTTCTTTTTTTTTCTTTTTTTTTTTCGTCTTTTTTTTCGCTTGTTTTTATTCATTTTTCCCCTTAGATTCATTAAATAATATTTAGTGAATTTAAGGAAAGGAATTATTCAATTCTTTTTCAATTTCTTCTTTCTATTTTCTTTTTTTATTCATTATTTTTATTCATCTTTTTTTCATTATTTTTCTTCCTTCATTCTTTCTCCGCACCCGCCCCTATTTTCTCAAATGATGTGCAGAGAGTGTAACGGTTATCAGCGCAGAAAGTGAAATTGTCAAACTGAGTTCAAACTCCAGGCAAGTCTATTTCGGTTGACTTTAAAACAAATTCCCTTGTGGAAAAGGTATTAATTCCTCTATTCACTCCCCAGCTATGGCTTACATAGCAGGGTAGATTGAACTCTCTAACTTTGGGTGGCAACCAATCTATGAGAAGGAAAACAATGAATTCCAAACTGTGTAGAAGGCAACGGGAAGCCACTCTGCTATCTTTCCCGAGAAGACTTGGAAATTCATAAATAATAAAGAAAAAGAAGCTGTGGAGAGCCATGATCGTCTACTTCCCGAAAAGTCGTTATGAAGCTCGTTTTCGTATGGAACAAGGCAACAAGCAATGAGCACCAGTCAAACTCACTACAATAATATTGGTTGGCATGACGAGCGATGTCTCTGGTACGAGTTCCCCTTTTACTTCTTTCTTTTTTTCTTTTTATCATTCTCTTCATCATTTTTATTCTTTCTTTTCCTCTTCATTTTTCTTTCTTTTCTTTCTTTGTAATATTCATATTCAGTATATTTTTCTCTATTTCTTTTTTTGTTTCACTTTTCTTTTCTTTCTGTTTTTCCTTGTTTTCTTTTCTTTCTTTTCGTTCCTTTCCTTTTCTTTCCGTCTTTTGTTTTTTTATTTTCTTTTTCTTTCTTTTCTTTTTTTTCAGTCTTTGCTTTCTTTTCTTTTCTTTTCTTTCCTTTCTTTTCTTTCTGTCTTTTTTTTTTTTCTGTCTTTTCTTTTCTTTTCTTTTTTTCTTTTTTTCAGTCTTTGCTTTCTTTCTTTTCTTTCTTTCATTTCTTTTCTTTCTGTCTTTTCTTTTTTTTTGTCTTTTCTTTTTCTTTCTTTTCTTTTTTTTCAGTCTTTGCTTTCTTTTCTTTTCTTTCCTTTCTTTTCTTTCTGTCTTTTCTTTTTTCTGTCTTTTCTTTTTTCTTTTTTTCTTTTTTCAGTCTTTGCTTTCTTTTCTTTTCTTTTCTTTTCTTTTTTTCTTTCTGTCTTTTCTTTTTTTTTTTCTGTCTTTTCTTTTTTCTTTTTTTTTTTTTTTCAGTCTTTGCTTTCTTTTTTTTTCTTTCCTTTCTTTTCTTTCTGTCTTTTCTTTTTTTTTTCTTTTCTTTTTTTTTTCTTTCTTTTCTTTTTTTTCAGTCTTTGCTTTCTTTTCTTTTCTTTCCTTTCTTTTCTTTCTTTTTTTCTTTTTTCTGTCTTTTTTTTTTTTCTTTCTTTTCTTTTTTTTTTTCAGTCTTTGCTTTCTTTTCTTTTCTTTTCTTTCCTTTCTTTTCTTTCTGTTTTTCTTTTTTTTTCTGTCTTTTCTTTTTCTTTCTTTTCTTTTTTTTCAGTCTTTGCTTTCTTTTCTTTTCTTTTCTTTCCTTTCTTTTCTTTCTGTCTTTTCTTTTTTTTCTGTCTTTTCTTTTTCTTTCTTTTCTTTTTTTTCAGTCTTTGCTTTCTTTTCTTTTCTTTTCTTTCCTTTCTTTTCTTTCTGTCTTTTCTTTTTTTTCTGTCTTTTCTTTTTCTTTCTTTTCTTTTTTTTCAGTCTTTGCTTTCTTTTCTTTTCTTTTCTTTCCTTTCTTTTCTTTCTGTCTTTTCCTTTTTTTCTGTCTTTTCTTTTTCTTTCTTTTCTTTCCTTTCTTTTCTTTCTGTCTTTTCTTTTTTTTCTGTCTTTTCTTTTTCTTTCTTTTCTTTTTTTTCAGTCTTTGCTTTCTTTTCTTTTCTTTCCTTTCTTTTCTTTCTGTCTTTTCTTTTTTTTCTGTCTTTTCTTTTTCTTTCTTTTCTTTCTTTCTGTTTTTGCTTCCTTTTCCTTGTCTTTTCTTTCTTTTATTTTTCTTTCTTTTCTTTCTTACTATCTTTGCTTTTCTTTCTTACTGTCTTTCTTTTCTTTTCTTTCTTTCTTTCTTTCTTTTCCATTTATTTTTTTCATTTTAACTCTTAATTTTTCTCTATTGCTTTTTTCTCCATTTTCTCTTTTTCTTTCTCTCTTAGACACTCTATCAAGCGTTTCTTTTCTCTTCATTCGCTTCTTTCTTTCTCCTTTCTTTCTTTTACATTTCTTTTTTATTATTTCTTTTTTCTTCTTTGTTCTTTCTCTTATATTGTCTATCAGTCGTCTTTTTTTCATTCGCTTCTTTCTTTTTTATTTCTTTTTCATTTTATTTCTTTCTCTATTCTTTTTCTCTCTTATGCATTGTATCAATCACTCTCTCTTCATTTGCTTGTTTCTTTGTTTCTCCATTACTTCTTTTTCTCTTTTTTATTTCTTTTTCATTGTATCTCTTGTTTTCTTTTCTTTATTACTTCTTTTTTTTCTTTTTCTTCTATTTTCTTTTTTTCTTTCTCATTTATACTCTCTGTCAATTTTCTCTTCTCTCCTCTGCTTGCTTCTTTCTTTCTTTGTCCTTTACTCTTTTTTTTTCTTTTTAATCTCTACGCTTTACATCTCGTTCTCTTTGTAGGGATATCTCGCCATGTTCTTCGTAAAAGCTTTAGGCTTAAGGTTCTACGTTTTAGCTTTTAACAGCGTAAATTTAGCACAAATAAAGTGCTCGTTTCGAAAACGAATCGACAGACCCCTAAAAAAAAGAGTGGGAGAACACAACTCCGTCCTGGGTAAGATGATAAACTACATCCGCGTCCTGGGTAAGACGATAAACTAAACCCGACAGCAAGGCCTCTGATCAGGAGGTTTTGAGGAACGCGCAACCAGCTCTTAATTGCTGGTGTTCCCAGATCCATCCTGACCCGGGGTGGTAGCACCTGTCAGGGTCCCAGCTACGGGCAAATAGTTACCCCCCCACACACACACACACCAAAGAAAAGGAGGTCAGAACACTATGAAAGTATGAAAATGGGTTTTAATACCAGCAATACATTTTTTGGAAAAAAAATTACCATCAATACACTTTTGAAAAAAAAATACCAGCATAAATTTTTGAAAAAAATATTACCAAGAATGTATTTTTGAAAAAAAAAATATTAGCAGCAATAAAAATCTTGTCGGAATTGAATAATCCATTGAGGTTGATATGCTTCAAACCAAACCAAAGAAAACCAAACCAAAGCAAACCGAACTAAATCAAATCAAAGTAAACCCAACCAGAGAAAACTACACCCAACTAAATCAAACCAAACGAAACTAAATCAAACCAAAGCAAACCCAACTAAATCAAACCAAACCAAACTAAATCAAATCAAAGTAAATCTAACCAAAGGAAACCCAACTAAACCAAAGCAAACCCAACTAAACCAAACCGAATTAAAGCAAACCAAACCCAACCAAAGCAAGCCAAAGAATACAACTACTGAAAAATTGTGATAATAACAACAAAGATTTTGAAAACTGATACATAAAAAAATAATCCTGACGCTATGAGATCTACCAGCAAATTAATGCAGGTTTGGAGAATCATGTCTCTTTCCGGTTCATGATTGATTTGGCAGAAGAATTCCTGCAATAGTTAAGGAGGGGGAACAGATGGATTCGTATCTTTTTCAAGGGTATTTGTGCGTAAGTGAATATAAAAAACTCGACTGGAATTCGAACTCGGCTCGCCGATTTTCCACTGCCGGGTCGTTATCCATTACACCGCCCACATATTCAAGGTTGTTCCTGTTATTCCCAAGCCCTCTTCCACCTAGGTACTGACCAGGCTTAAAGTTGCTTAACTTGCGTGATGACGCAAATTAAAACTACAAAATGAAAAAGTTCAAATGTTATTAACTAATAAAGCAAAAATAAAATAAAAAATTAAGTGGAAAACTGGAGCTACACAATCGGCAAAAGATGAAAAACGACAATTTTTTTTTCTTTGGAGGGCGGTGGAGGGAACAATCGCCATTTTGTATTTCAGCCGCCATTATTTTTTTCTCTTTTTTTTTTTCTTTATTCCTCTTTCCCGTCGACCTGCCAGTCTTTCAATACATTGGTTGTGCCCAATTTCGTTCCAAAATTAAAATTTACTTCTGTCCACTCCATAAATACCAATTCGGACAGACATTGATAGACATACCGATTGCTGCGTGTCTTGTGGCCATAAATACGTCTAAATTCTGGCAAACAGACTTACAGACACGTCCAACCCACTGTCCGGCTTCCTTCCTCGTAACTGATTGCAAAAAGAGACTTCATTTTGAAAATGCCTTCTGGGTGATTGGCTGAACACGCTAAACCCGATCACCTCATCGCTGACACCTATGAATAGACGTGGCGTACGGGAATGGGAGGTGTGGCTTTATTGTCTTTGTGTGGGCACAATTGCTACGCTTATCTGGTCCCGAGAAAGTATATGTGTGTGCCTACAAATTTATGAATATATAAGAATTTGTGTGTCTGTGTCTGTGTGTTATGCAGTTAGGGAAACCAATAAGTTCATGGCCAAATAATAATGTAAAACGTTTTGCTGCGCAAAAATTCATTTTTCAATGTATCGCCTTTCTTGTCAATGCACTTAATCCAGTGTTTCTCCATTAATCACATAGACCGAATATTATAAAATTGTCTTCTGTGTCAACATTGCACTAATAACTATATCAACACACACACACACATATATACATGCATATATATGTGTGTATGTATATATATATATGTGTGTATGTATATATGTATGTATATATATATATATGTGTGTATATATATATATATATATATACACACACACACATCGTTTATATACTTATATGTTATTGATTTTAGCGTGTTTCCCTCATTATTTTTTTTTTCATTTTCGTTGTTGTTCTTTTCATTTAATTTATCAATTTTTCCAACGATTTTCTCCTGATGAGATGACGAAAGGGCCTTAGGGACTATTACCATTAATAAATTCCTTGTTTTAAAACAATATATATATATATATATATATATATATATATATATATATATATATATATATAAGTTATGAAAACTTTGTAATCCGTATGGGTAGTCCCAAGGAGGATGAAATCCTGAGAGCTCAATGTAAATCCAGAGCTAATAATTTAAAAAAAGCAGACCACTTCCATTATAATGATTTATTTCACAGAGCCCTTTTAAGGGATGCTGGATCATCAGATAACATTTCCAACTGATGATCCAGCGTCCCTAAAAGGGCTCTGGTGAAATAAATTATATAATGGAACCTGAAAATGGTCTGTTTTTCTTTAATATATATATATATATATATATATATATATATATATATATGGTGGCACCTCGACGTGGTATTTAATTAACAAGCTGCCTTGCTAGAACAATTACGGCTCATTAGTGAGTTCTATCCTAACGAGGTGCTCCATACTTTCGGCCTTGTGCCACTTCTAAGCTACGCTTAGGAAATCACCGTGTGTGTGTGTGTGTGTAAGTTCAGATAGAATATATCTGTAAAAAGACAATATGAATAAAGACAAAAGGGAAACTTATCTTAGCTGACATGTTTCGTTTTCTGAGGGACTTTATCAAGTCAAATTCAAGCAGTCTTGTCTATAAATACTTTTATAAAATAAAATCCTTACATTTGTCTTGATAAAGACCCTCAGAGAACGAAACGCGGCAGTTAAGATACATTCTTTATTCAAAATTCGGACAGAACTTATGGGATGACCTGATACATAGTTGCGCGCGCACACACACACACACACATATATATATAAATTTTTAGGAGGATTTGCATCGAACTCTGGCTGTTACGATACGACGCAAGCGTCATACCAAGTAGACCAACGTGTTTCGGTGACGCTAATTCTTGGTAGTGGATGCGCACTGCTGATGAGTCCCAAATATAGGATGAAACTGGCGTCCAGTTCTTTTCTGCATTCTGTTGAGGATTCTTCTAGACTCGATGAATTATCACACACACACACACACACACACACACACATATATATATATATATATATATATATTAAAAAGAATTTTGCTTTCTAAATCATTAAACGAAAAATATTCAAAGAAAAAGTAGCTATCCGATCAGAAATTGGCGACCATATTTTAAATAACCTTTTGCAATAATATTTGTTATATTTTGTGCCGAATTTTCAGATTTTTAACAATAGAATTAGGCCTGTAAGTAAGAAGGAAGTCTCCATTTGAAATTATTAAAAGTAAAAAAATATACATAGAAAGCTAACATGTCCGGTACCATCAAAAACTAATATCCATATTTAAGTAATTTTTTCAGTAGCATTGGATATATTTTCGGTTTGTGTAATCTGCGTAAACTGCAGACGCCAAGAAGACCTGGAAAGGAAATGTCGTGGTTCTGTCCACCTCCAGAACAGGCATGCTGGCTACAAGCTAACCTGAATGATGTAAGACCAATGCAGCTAATACAAACAGAATACGAACACCATTTAAATAAGTGTATCATCTATTTCAAGCAGATATGTATTTGGATTTCGTTCGCGATGCTTTGACTTTTGACCGCTAAAAGAATGAGAGACCAACACAACCCCTTGTAATACCAAACATGAACTGAAGGCAATGATTATGGCAGCATTCATCAAGTTGAACAAAGAGACCGTCCAGTAGAGTTGCAGGAGACCCCAAAGTCGTCTGGAGGCCGTGGTTGAGGCCAATGGCGATTTTATTGAATAAATATACTCTTTAGTATTTCAAGATATTTTTGTGTAATTTTGATATCTTCTTAAAAATGAGATGTCAGTGTTATTTTCATTTTTGGATGATTTAGACGACAATTTATCCATCGCACTCTATATTTAAGTCCTTTTTAAATGGCGTTATATTTTCGTTGTGACTAATGTACGTTACTTTCTCTATACAATTAACTCTATTGTTTCAATGTGGAGGCCCTTGCTTCACATGACCTCCTTTCGGATAAGCAGTATGACTTAGGTTTCTCTCGGTTCACTGCCGTTGTGTTAACAGCCGTCACTGAATATGTCTATCAAGGTTTAGATAAGAACGGCTGAAAGGTTTAGATAGCTGAAAGGCGTTCGACAGGGTTTGGTCTTCTCCACAAGCCCAACGGCTACGGTTTCTCTTGGACAAATATTTAGTCTCGTCCAGTCGTTCCTAACAAATCATGTAATGAACGTCGTGTAAAACGGACACGCCTTTAGTTCATATATTAATGCAGCGGGCTCTGTCCTCGGACCTACGTTTCTTTCTGATCTTCGTCGGCGACCTTCCCGATGTCATCAGTAACCAAAGAGTTATCTATGCAGATGGCAACTGTTTACTCCTGTCGTGGTAGCAAGGCTGACAGATCCGACAAAGCGGAACTGGCAACTACTCTCGATAAGCACATCCAATCAGTGGTTAACTGGAGCAAAGAATGGCTTGTAAATTTTAACGCCTCCAAAAAAAAAAAAAAAAAAAAAACGGCTGCCCGCCATCAGCTAAACTCCGAACTCACACTTTCTACTGGCATGGGTGATTATATTAAATCAATTGCTAGGTTTACTGAAGGCATGGGAAATCTTTTTCGAACAGTGGGTCACATGGGACATCGGACCGGAGTACTACAAGAATTAAGGTATTTTATTTTATTAAAGATACCAGCGCCATTTTCCCAACAACATTAGAAATGGAGGAAACTTGATTTTTTTTTTCTTTGGAGATAAGATTTCGCGTATAATTAAAAAAAAACATTTGAAAGTCTTGGTATAATATATTCACTGATGACAGAGTGATTAACGTACATTTCTGCATGTGATTTGTTTTTAATTTTGTTCATTTGAGTAGACAAAAATATATGTAAAAGAATACTCATTATTGGTGTTTCCTGTTTTTGAAGCAAAAGATCTTTTACTCGTATGATCTTCCTTAGTGAAAATCGCCAATGGCTTAAAATGCTGACAACGTTACCGTCAACGAAATGTTGTACTTGTTTGTGTACGTGATTATGTATGAGAGAGTGTGTGAGTGAACAAGTGAGAACGAACAGAAAGAAAGAACATTTTAATAGACGTTATTTTCCTCCTGAAATTAGGCATACCATTCAGAATGGCAATCGGACCGCAATTTGCCCATGACTGGTTTACTGCTAGAAAAGTTGGTTCGCGGTGTTATCCCAAACAGTTCTTCTTGTCAGAATCCATCTTGCACATTTATAAATCTACCATTCGTCCGTGCATTTAATATCACTGCCATATCGGATCTGGCGCGCCTGTTATATATCTCTAGATTCTCAACAAAAGGTTCCTGTAATGTCATCGATCCTGACCTGGCATCTCGACTTCAGTCACTTTCCCGTCGACGCGACGTGGCTTCCCTCTGTCTTTTCTATAAATACTTCCATGACAATGGCTCTGATGACCTCTTCTCCTTAATACCCCGACTGCAGGAATTTAAGCGTACTACTAGATTGGCAACTAGGTCTCACCGTTTTACTGCTGACCTAGCTAGATGCAACCATCTTTTCTATTCTTTACTCGCACTTCTCGCCAGTGGAACCCTCTTCCGATTTCTTGTTTCCCTGTCAACTACAATCTTCAAAGATTTAAATGCAACATTAACCGCCATTCTGTCTCCCTGAATTCTGTTCTTTTATTGTCCTTTTCCCCACTTAACCTCATTGAAGTATTCTCATGTTCTTTCACTCTTAGTAGCATTGTCGCCTTGCTCGGAATGAAACGGTTAGAAAAAGTAAGTAAAAGCAAAAATATCTAACACGAAACATTAAAAATAAAAAGCAATGTATTAGCAAGCTGGTCTCTACTATATACTCATGAGATATATTACCAAAACAGTGGGATGTCTCATTAATATATAGGGGAGATCAGGCTGTGCAACTGATAAATATATAATATCACATGGTGTTTATTATTATAGTATAGATTATAGACATAAATATCTATTAGGATTTTATAGAGATTATTCTCTCTCTCTCTCTCTCTCTCTCTCTCTCTCTCTCTCTCTCTCTCTCTCTCTCTCTCTCAAACACACAAACACATTTATTGTTATTAACGGCCAGATTACTTTTTGACTAAAAATAAATTTGATTTAGTCTTTAACTTGTATTGAAAATCTTTTCTATAAAGATTATAAAATATTATGGAACTCTCTTCCGGTTTGATGCTTTCCAGCCATCTTTGATTTTCAAAATGTCAGTCGTTACCTATTGTTATCCTGTTTCTCTTCTATAGTTCCTGCTCCTTAATAATGTTTCTTTTTTTTTTCGTTCTTTCTTGCGCTGTAAACATCTTGTCTCAGTGGCTTTATTGCCTTGATTGGGATGAAATGATTAAAAAAAATATTGTCTTTCTCTTGTTATTTTTAATTCTTCTTCCTTCACTTTTTTTACACATTCTTTTTCTTCATTTCTCTCTCTTCCTCTTCTTCCTTAGTCTTCTTTTTCTTCTTCTCTTTCACCATCTTCTTCCTCATCCTCACCCTCCATTTCTTCTCCCTCCACTTCATCTTCATCCTGTTATCTTCTTCCACCTCCTCTCCTTCCTCTTTCTTTTCTTCATCTTCCTCTGCCTACACTTCTTCATTTCCTCTCTCTCTCTCTCTCCCTCTTTTTCGCCTATTTCTATTCTTCTTTTTCTTCTCTATTTTCCCCCACTTTATTCTTCTCCCTCTTTTTCCCTCGCCTTCCTAATGTTTCCTCTTCCTTTTCTTAATCTGCTTCTTCTTCCCCCTCTTTCACATCATCTTTCTCTTCTTCTCTCTCCTCTTCTTCTTCCTTCTCTTTTCTTTTACCTTCTCCTTACTCTTTTTCTACTTTTCCTTTTCTTACTGTGCTCATTCTTCCCCTTCTTTCTCAGCCTTTTCCTCCTCTTCTTTTTTCTTCTTCTTTTTCCATCACCTCCTCCTCCTCCTCTTCTTCACCTTCTTTTTCTAATCCTTCTTACGCTTTTCCTACTCTTCTTCTTATTACCTTGCTCCTTCTCCCCCTTCTTTCTTATCATCTTCCTCCTCCTTCTCTTCTTTTTCTTCTTCTTTCCTTCTCCTTATCTTCTTTACACTCTTTTTTCCTACCCTTCATTGTCTTCTTCTTCTTCTTCTTCTTCTTCTTCTTCTTCTTCTTCTTCTTCTTCTTCTTCATCCTCTGTCTCATCATCTTCCTCCTCCTCTTCTTTTTGTTCTTTCTTTCTTCCTTTTTCTCCTCACCTTCTATTTCATACTTTTTTCCTACTCTTCCTTTTCTTCTTCTTCTTCACCCTCTCTTATCGTCTTCCTCCTCCTCTTCAACCTCTTTCTCATCTTCCTCCTCCTCTTCTTTTCCTCTCTCATTATTCAAGTAAGCCATCTTCTGGCTGCAAATAAACACTGCCATAGTCTGCGGTAACACTTGCTGAAAATCTTTCCTATCACATACTCTCGTGTTGGCCATTAACTTACGTGGGAAGCACAAGCAGGCTTCTATTCTGAACTTTTACTGGTAGTCAGAGAAATAATTACTGCAATTTTCTCTCATAAATCTTATTTCTGCTCCCTACCCTAGCCCCGACATCTCTTCACGAAGAACAAATAATTTTGACATGAAGGATATATCATTTCTTTTTTTTTCTTTTTCTTTTCCTTTTTTTTTTTTTTGTTATTTTTCTTCTTTTTAAACTGATTATGAGATTTTATGACAGTTTAAAAAAATAATCTTTGTTTTTTTTCCTTAAATAGTTACAAATAAGGGTAATGTCAGTGGTTGGAGTTATCTCCCCTGATACCAAGCCCCCGCCATGATTATTTATGAATAGGTTGCAATGAGCTGGTTTTGGGTGTAGTATGGCTAATTTGTTCTGTTCTTTGTAAGTTGGTAATGATTCCCCCCCACACCATTGTACACCCCCATTAAATATTTGGTTAAATTCCTTGTGAACGTGTCTGTTGTACGCAAATACATGTGATAGTGTAAATAAATGCGATTTACTAATTGAAGCTCAGATGTGGCATGAAGCGTGGCTTAGATGTGCCCGAAAGTCTGAAACCCCTCAATGAGGATCGAGCTCGCTATTCAGTCAGAATTGATCTAATGTGACAAGCATGCTAACGATTGCGCCACGTCGAAGTGCCCGAGTAGTAGTTTTTTTTTTTTTAAACGTAGCTTAGATGTGGCATGAAGACGAAAGTCGGGGGCACCTGGTGAGGATCAAACACACAATACAGTCGTAATTAATCTAAAAAGTTATGTCTGCATTTATGTATGTTTCGATTTTTGTCTATCGTAGTTTAGTTGATCCGTTTTTTACGGCTTAACCCCTTGCAGGTTATTTAAAGCCAGAAAATATTTTTAGATTATAAGAATTTGTTTTTTTTTCTTTAGGTAATAATCGTTTAATGATACAAGTCTTACTAATTAATCCATAGCTGAGGGGAGAAGAGGTGGAGTCATATCTTTCCCAAGGGTATTTACGTATAAGGCTGATTTAAAGTAAAAAGGCTATATTAAATCCATTGCTAGGTCAGTTGCTAAGAACATTGATTCAATGTGTCGTGCGAGACAATTTTTTTCTCTCCAGAATCTATCTTACATATCTATAAGTCTACCACTCATCCATGCTTAGAATATTGCTGCTACATATGGTCCGGTGCCCCTGCTATTTATTTAGAGATTCTTGATGAAATCCAAAGAAGAATCGGCCATATTATTGGTGCTGACTTGGCATATTGGCTTCAGTCACTTTCGCATTGCCGTAAAGTTGATTCCTTGTGCCTTTTCTATAAATACTTTTATGGTAATTGTTCGGATGAGCTCATCGCTATGTGTTGTAGCATACCTACGGACAATAATGGGTATGTCCCCATTCATATAAATACAGTAGTAAATACTGTATGTTAGTCTGCCGTTGGAGATTTGTCCCTAGCTGTGCTGGTCAAACTCTCTGCCTCCGAGCAGAGAGGATCCCAGGACGAGGCTATGTCGAAGGGCAGAGTCTCGTCTCGAGAAACAGCTAGCCGACCCCGTTTTATTAAGGGTCTACAGGGAAATTTTGGCGGAGCCTACGGGCCCGGATACCTCACGTTAAATTTGGCCTTGTGCCACATCTGACCACGTGGGGCTGTTGGTAGATATCCTGCAGTTGGAGATTCGTCTCCAGCTGTGCTGGTCGGGATCTCTGCCTCCGGGCGGAGAGGGTACCCAGACAGGGCTGTGTCGAGGGGCGGAGTCTCGTTTCGGGACGCAGCTGCCCGGCCCCATTTTATACGGTGTCTACGGGGAAATTTTGGCCGAGCCTACGGGCTCGGATGCCCGATATTAAACTCGGCCTTGTGTCACATCTGACTGCGTGGGGCGGTTGGTAGGTATTCTGCAGTTGGAGATTCATTGTGGAAATCACTTGACTCACTTCTAGCAGTTGACTACTTCTTCTACCCGCCGCTGGCGAATCTTATATGAGTTGTTCTAGCCCTAAGTATTATCGTTCATTACCAACCTTCGTTTGATTATTCTATTCCATAACCTTCCCTGGGTTACAACACTATGCTACCTATACGTTATGAATTTAAGCGCAGTACTAGACTGGCTGTAAGGTCTCATCAATGAATGACTAAATGTAACCGTAAGTTCTATGCTAATAGTTTCTTCTCTTACACTTCTCGTTTGTGGAACACTCTTCCAACTCCATGTTTTCCGACCAACTTTGATCTTCAAAAATTTACATGCAATGTCAATCGTTATCTACTGTCTTCCTGATCACTCTTCTATTGTTCCCGCTCCTTAATAATGTTTTCTAATTCTTTCACCCGCAGTAACCGCTTGTGCCTTAGTGGCTTTACTGCCTTGCTTGATTAAAAAAACTGGGAATATAATGAACTTAACCACAATTAGAACTCAGCTGTCCGATTAACAATTGCGATCCATTTTCCGTTACACTACCCGCAAATCAAAACTTACAGCACCTGATATTCCCAAGCGGTCACCCATCTAGGTATTGACCCGGCTCGATATTGCTTAACTTCGGTGACCGTACTCAAAAAGGTATTTCAGCGCGTGATACGACACTAAGCTCCAACGCAGATATAATCCTAAACTTACGCCAGCTGATATTCCAAAGCGGTCATCTATCTAGTTACTAACCAGGCTCGACATTGCTTAACTTTGGTGATCGTACACAAACTGGTGTTTCAAGGTGATGCGGCCGTAAGCCTTGTCTGTTGCTTGCAGGTTGCTAGTGTTGCCGATTATTGCAAATATAACCAGTTCATTCATCATTTTGTCGCTCATTATTATTGGCCTTATACCAGATAAAGATAACCTTAGTCAAGAGATAACAGCATTGGCAGGCTTAGCGGAACATGAGAGAGGCGGCCTGTACCCGGGTGGTAAGTTTGGTGAAGAGAAGGGGCATTTAAATGAATTAGTGTAATGAAGTAGCAGTCAAAATTAGTTGTGACATTTTTTCCCCCTTCTCATTCCACCTCTCCCATTTTCATCTAAATTCAGTTTATGGTTAAAAAAAAACACACACACACGGGATATTTGAGAGTTATTCTATGAATCAGTTACTGTTATGAGTTCATAGGTTTCAGGATGTCCGCGACGATCAGATATAAATAACTTTTATATCTTTAACACTGTATTCTCACCCCACTGGAGCCACGCCCTCCACAAGACCGGCCGTTGGTCCGGTATGGTCCAGTATTACAAGTTAGACACAAGTCTGCAGTTCCCAATGTCAATTCGAAGACACCCTCCAGCCGCGTTGCGATTGTTTTGATCCTGGAGAGTGGTCATCAGATCGTAGAAATCCGGAAGTTCTCCGATGGTCCACCTGCGAGTTCGTCAGGTGAGAATCGGGTTAACAGAAAAATAAATATAAGTCGATTCAATTTTAAAAGGACAAAAGTTTTACATATATATATATAAAAGCAAACACACACAAAAAATATAATTTTTGTTGCACAAGGTTGAATGTTTCTTGTATGTGAACAATAAACAAACACAAATACTTCGAATAATTTTGGTAAGGAGAGATGTTGCATTCGTTTTAACCCTTTTTGGTCTGTTCTTAACGCAACTACTACAACCATCGATGTTCCCGTTCTCAGTAGTAGTATTAGTAGTAGCAGGAGTACCGGTACTTAGATGTTGGCGGCGGTATATCGCTTCTTCGCCATCATCTTCAGCAACATACAACGTACGCTTCCTTTTCAGTCTCTAAGTTCTTTCCACTCAGTTCGACTGCATTCGAAGACAGACGAACCCAAAACTCGCTATTCCTCCACTTGGATCGCCTCTTTATTAAGAGAACTGGTACGTATCTGTTTTTCTAGTGCGAACGTACTGACATACTGCCAACTACAACTTCACTCCTCCGAGAATAAACAATTAACTTTTTCATCGATTGGTTTCCAAAGTTCACAACAAGACGCTATTGTTTATCACCTCGCTATTAATTATTCTGCCGCTCTTTCTAAACTACAGAGATTCTTGTTTTAAAAATAAATTCTAGATCACAACATCCTTAATTTTAACTTCGATTTTTATAGTTTCAAAATCCTTTTCTTTGTTTAAAAGTTCCAAATTATTATTGTTCCATTAATTTTCTATTAGTAATCTGATATCCTTTGTACATTTACAAAAAGATTGTATTTCGTGTTCTAAATTAACTTTCTGTAACCTTTACATTTCAAAGTCTTTACAGCATCTTGATTATTCGAAAGCGCCCCTCTTTCACTTGGTGTTTTCTGTTTTACTGCATATCCTTCTTTATTATCTTTATTATGATTTCAGCCATATATTTGCTACACAGCCTTTGTCCCAATCGACGGTTTCCCATTGAAAGAAATAAAAGAAATTTCACCCTGCCTGCAACTGCTTGAAAGAAAACGCACCCAGTCACTACTTACAGTGCCGACTGCTAGACGTTCCTTGACTTGCAGTTGGGTCCATGTGTAGCATTTAAACGTGTGTCATCATTCTCTGTACGGCCGCCATTTTTTACCACTCCATAAGTGCCAGTGACAATTCTTATTTATCCACGGTTTATCTCGGTTTGATCATGTTCTCATATACGGGTGAGGACTAATTAACCACAATTTCTTTCAAGATGGTGGGCTGAAACGTGTGATGTGTGTACAGTGTTCATGAAGGTGCAGTATGGTGAACTCCAGGTAGAAATCTTGTGAAAAACCAATCAGATTATGAGTATTTGTTTGTCTGTCTATGAAGGGCTAGTTTTTATAGGAGTCTGTGACTAAATGGGTCCATAACTAAAAAAATAGTTAAGAACTACAGTTTTTTTTATGGTGCCTCTGTTGTTAAAGCAATAAGATTTTATCTATAAAATTGTTACTTACGTCCTATAACTATCACCTGTCTCTTTATGTGTCCTATAAATTTCACCTCATTTTTTATGCACCCTATAAATTTCAAAATTCAATTTCACCCGTTTCTTTATGCGTCCTATGCATTGCACCTGTCACTTTGTGCATCCTATAAATTTCACCTGTCTCTTTATGTGTCTATAAATTGCATCTGTCTATTTGTGCCGCCTATAAATTTCACCTGTCTCTTTGTGCGTCCTATACATTGCAGCTGTCTATTTACGTGTCCTATAAATTTCACCCGGCTTTTTATGCACCCTATAAATTTCATCTGTCTTTTTATGCGTCCTATTCATTTCACCTGTCTGTTCATGCGCTCCCTAAATTTCACCTGTCTTTTTTTCTTTTTCTTTTTTTTTTTTGATTCAGAGTATATGGCTATAAAAGAGTCATTAAATAAACAAAAAATGCCATCCACCCAGCATAAAACACATAATCTGTGTTAATTCGCCTTAATGAGCGTTGTGAATCCAAACAAATACGATTTATCTCGGCGATTAGATTTCAGTTAACCTGAGTTTTTGTTGCCGTTTCAACAAAACAGATTCATACAATTCAGGTCAGCCATCAAATTCACTAACCTCGACTACCAATTCCATAAATTCTTGCAAGGCAAATAAATATTTATCCCATTTTAAAGAAAACAAAGACAAGAGACCCTTAAAAGGGGAGAAAGAATTTGCAAAATATCTTGCTTTTATCAAAAGCGTTGCACATTTATTCTCTGGCTGGAATTACGTCATGTTTATCGGGTGAGAAGTGGAGAAATCTTAAAAATGTCCGGATAGAGTTGGGGGAAGGTAAAAGAGAGGATTATTAATGACTTTTGCTTTTGTTGTCTGAAAAAAAAATGCTCATATATATATATAAATGTACATGTAACAATGTACATTTATTTATATATTTTTTTTTTTTCATCTAAATTCACTTGATGGTTAAATAAACACACGGGACATTTGAGAGTTATTCTATGAATCAGTTACTGTTAAGAGCCCATGGGTTTCAGAGTGTCTGCAAGGATCACATAAAAATTAACTTTTATATTCGCCATAAAACCCTTGTCCCAATCGGCGAAAGAAATTCCACCCTGCAACTGCTTGAAAAAAAACGCACCCAGTCACTACTTACAGTGCCGACCGCGAGGCGTCTCTTGACTTGCAGTTGGGTCCATGTGTAGCATTTAAACGTGT
>CAHIKZ030004498.1:1390000-1422500 GCA_903632075.3 Acanthosepion pharaonis | reverse complement strand
GCTCCTCGTGACAGGGACATAGCGAAGCTGTTGACAACAGGCTGCTGGATTGCACCTTCTGTCTCAGACTATTCGGTTAGCACAGCTCCCTTCGGTAGGCTGATGTGTTCTCCAGCAGGACCAACATTTGGCGATACCTACTACCATTAGGATGACACTGCTGGACATTTGTCTAATGCCTCTATTGTTCTGCTTCGGCTTACCATGGGGTCAGGTGCTATATATATACATATCAGATAGATAGATAGATAGATAGATAGACCTTGTGAGCCAGACAAACCTACCCAGGTTTCACCTAAGCGGACCGTCAGGGAAAGCCGGCTTTCCCTGACGGTCCGCTTAGGTGAAACCTGGGTAGGTTTGTCTGGCTCACTAGGTCTGCTCTGCGGTTGTATCGAGCTCTTTTTAGTTAGTTGTTTACTCGTGTCGGGTTTTTTTTTCTTTGGGCTTTGAACCTGTATCTGCGATTTTTTCGACAGACTTTCATGTTCCTGGCTCTTTCTTTTTTTTAAACCTTTTTGTCCTTCGAGATTGATTTGATTATTGGCAAATCAAAAATTCGAAGGTTTTTCGAGACGAGTATAGTTACTTATATATATATATATATATATATATATGTGTGTGTATATATATATATATATATATATATATATATATATATATATTATTTATTTATTTATTATAATTTTTACGAATCATTTTATATTCTCACCCGTCGAAGTGCAGTCGAAATGCACTGAAACGAAGTTGCATCTTTGTAGTGAGTAAAATGGTTTTGTCTATATGATAAAATTATAATATATATATATATATATATATATATATAGTAATGATACAATATGGTAATCCGTATGGAATTTCCAGGAGGATATAGAGCCAGGGATAGCTCTATGTCAAAATACAGAGCAAAATTATTATTAATGAAATATCAAACACTTAAAATCCCATAGGTAATAATTAAAATTAATAATAAAAATTATTACGTATGGTATTTTTAAGTGTATGATATTCTTTAATTAATAATACACACACACACAGACACACATGCATATATATATATATATATATATATATATATATATATATATATATATATATATATATAGAGACAGTGAAAAATTTATTAACGTCGGGAAGATAGCTCGTCAGAGCAGTTGCCATGAAAATATTTGTAGAAAGGACAGAGGGAAGCCATATCACGTCTGTGAGAAAGTGATTCGAGATGCCAGGTCAGGACCGATTACATTGCAGAACCTTCTTTGGATTTTGTCGAGAACGTCGAGATGAACTGCAAGGGCGCCAGACTAGATATGGCAACAATATTCAATGCATGGATGAATGGGAGAATTGTAGATATGTAAGATGTACTCTGACGAAAAAAAAAAAAAAGAAAGGGAAAAAAAACTCAAAGCACCATTTATTTTATTTTTTTCTTTTTCTTTTTCTTTACGCTAATGAAAAGCTAACTGCCTATCATACATTAGTTTGTTACCCCCGTCTGTGTCAGATTAATTGCTGTTGTTGCATTGTTCTGAAAATAAGTTTCCCGTCACGAGTCAGTGATTCAGGAGATAGATTAAGCCATGTTTTCTGTAGCAGGTACGGTAACATCATGAAAAACTTCATTAGCCAAATTGTCTTCAAATACAGTCAGCTTTAATGAACACTTAAGTTACACTAGCATTTCAAGAATCAAACACACATACCTACGCCAAGAGGTAAACACAAGACGCTCACACAACAAAATTGATACATTCATACATAGTCCTGGATATGAGGATAAGACACACCCGATAGCAAGACTGGAGGAGGTTTTGAGAAGGGTAACTTAGTTGCTGTTGTTCCCACGTCCTCCCTAACCTGAGGCGATAGTGCCTGTAAGGATCCAGCTACAGTGTAACCCGGATATAAGAGAAACCCGGATATAAGAGAGATTTTCTCTGGTCCCAAATTAGAGCCTGTGTTAATGTATATAGACCAAACCCGGATATAAGAGAGATTTTCTCTGGTCCCAAATTAGAGCCTGTGTTAATGTATATAGACCAAACCCGGATATAAGAGAGATTTTCTCTGGTCCCAAATTAGAGCCTGTGTTAATGTAAACAGAATAGACCAAACCCGGATATAAGAGACTTCTTCTCCGGTCCCGACAACTCTCTTACATCCGGGTTACACTGTATGGTGTTTTGATTTTTGTTTCGTGGTTCACTAAGTGCAGAAATATATCTGTAAGATGACCGTTGCTCTGAGATCCTTATAAGTTTCGGGTTTATCCCACATCGGGCTCCTTCACTCGGGTAACCCTGCTGGTGGTGATCTAATGCCGAGATATGACCGCGGAACGAGCCGTGTGAAAATATTAATCACAGAATGCTTAAGTTTTAAAAGAGAAGCTTAAAAAACCCGCAAGTCAGCTTCCCTCCAATTAAATTCGTCTGTGAGCGCTCTGCTCTACCATAATAACCCTGCTCCGCCCCCACCATAATAACCCCCCCCCAAATAATGACCAATTTTAATTCATTCTTATAGCAAAACTACCTTAAAAGAGGCCCTGTCTTGTCGCATTTTAGCTAGCACCCGTAGTGGGCTCTTGATTGGGGTTTCGGTTTGTTCAGGGGTTCGAGAATCCCTAAGTCTTTGCATATCCTCAGCATTGGAAGCTCTCCTCCTGGCTGCCGTTTGATCTGGGTTTTCATTGGCACGGGTCTTTCCTATGAAAATAACACTGACATCCCATTTTAACAGATACATTTACCAAAATTGCACAAAAAATCTCTAAATACTAAAGAGTAAATTTACTCAATAAAATCGCCATTGGCTTCAACCACGGCTTCTATACGACTTCGGAATCTGCAATTCGGACGACTTCGGAATCTCCTGCAATTCGGACGACTTCGGAATTTCCTGCGAAGGGCTCTTGACTGGGCGTTCGGTTTGTTCAGGAGTTTGAGAGTCCCTAAGTCTTTGCATATCCTCAGCATTGGAATCTCTCCTGGCTACCGTTTGATCTGGGAATTCATTTGCACGGGATTTTCTTTTCCTTGCTGTAACCTTGGCTCTTTTGATTGCAATCTGGTCTTCTGTTGACGGAGATTTCTTTTAGCGAGGCATACTGCTGCCGTATGCGATAGGCAACAATAAACTACAGAAGAACTCAAAATTGATTGCTGCATTTAAGTATTGCATTAATATTTAAGCTTACCTTTTTAAAGTTCAACGATAATTCTTCTGTCGACACTTAATTTAAAGACAATTTCATGTACGTACGTCTTTACTTTCTGTACAATTATTTTCATTTCATGGGTGACTTTCGCTGGATTTCGCAATTAATTTCGATTATTCCCAAATTTATTTCCACGTTATAAAAATTGTTATCGTACATACTTTCAGCCTTGTGCCACTTGTAAGCTACACTTTGAAAATCACTATTTGTATGTACATACATACATACTAACATCATGAAATGATCACTGGTCGTCTACAGAACTAATGAAAACACCATAGAATTTAAAAATCGAAATTATTTAACAACCGATGTTTCTGAAACAGGTTAAACATAAAAAGATTTTTCCTACTCGTTTCCTATTTAATTTGTCGAATTTGACCCCTATTTTTAACACAGTGCTAATGCTGTTATTTTTTTTATTTGTTTGTTTCATGGCATGTCTCTCAGATCATAGGCGACTAGGGCACCTCAAGGCGGTGTAATGGTTATAGCAAGCTTGTCTCGCTAGAACATTTACGACTGAGTAGTGAGTTCGATCTTCACTGGGTGCCCCATACTTTCGGCCTTGTGCCACATCTAAGCTATGCTTGGAAAATCACCAGAACATAGGCGACTCTGTTTCTACTGTGAATTCTTTCTGTGAATCTGCTAGCAACATCCCTCGCTATAACAAGCAACAAGTCTTCTCACCGGATCTGAAAATTAGTGTAAATTTTTTGAAGTGGTGCAAAAATTGGTAATTACCATATCATTGGTGATTTTTTTCCTTCCCCTCCCTAATCTTTTTTGCACCCTGACCAGGAAGTCGGGGATGGAATTGGGTGGGGCAGAGCTGACATCTGATTAAACCCTTTCCTCTGCATAAGCACACTCCTTCGGGCCCTACTCATTTCTACTAAATAGTGGGGAAAAATGTTGTAAACAAAGTTGATTAGTCAGTGCATGTTTATATTATAGACATCAGGACGACATCTCGTACGTCATTTTTTAAAAAATCACACCCACTCGAATTTCTGCTGATCGGTTAACTTGGCTAATTTAATGACATATAAAATTCTGTTGGGTTATTTAATGTCGAATGTAAGTTTGAGGAAAATAATTATAACGATTTAATAAAAATTGGTCCGGTTTACATGAAAGTCAAAAAGATAAACATAGGTCTCATTTACACTAGTCAAAAAGGTAGACATAAGTCTGGTTTATACGTGAGACAAAAACGTAGACATTGGTCGGGTTTGTACGAGAGACAAAAACGTAGAATTAGGTCTGGTACACACTAGTCAAAAAGGTAGACATTGTTCGAGTTTATGCTCGACACAAAAAAGGTAAACATTGGTCGACCTTATACTAAAGACATTGGCCGGATTTGTACTAGATTGAAAAGGTAGACAAAGGTCTGGTTTACACTAGTCAAAAAGTAGACATAGGTCTGGTTTTTATTAGAAGACGAAAATGAAGACATTGGTTGACTTTATACAAGAGACGTTAAGGTAGACATTGGTTGACATTATACTAGAGACAAAAAGGTAGACATTGGTTGAACTTATATTAATAATAAAGTCAAAAATGTAGACATTGGTCCTTTTTACTCTTTTAAGTATCCACATACGTTTATTATAAAAAAAAAAGATTGGGTCAATCGTTTCTGTCTGTATTTTTGGGATGTGTCGTTATCATTATTTACACTATTTACATTCGGACTTCGCCTCCGGTACGCAGGTCACCGCTCCAGAATGTATCCCTCCTCAACTTCCAGGTATTATCCTGTTTGAAAGACTCGCCAGCGGCAAGAGGCTACGCGGAAGCCGAAAACGACACTTCAGGGATCAGTTGAAGACATTCTTGACACAGGCCAACATCAACCCTGAAACCCGGGAAACCGTTGCTGCAAATCGACCTTCTTGGCGTGGGGACCATCCGATGTGGTGTGGGAGGGGTGACTTTCGAGTTCAACCTTCAGCATGAAGAGGATCTGCGGCGTGCTGTCAGGCTCGCCCAGCCGCGTCTACCACTGTTGTAGAGTAGTTTTTCGCAGTGGAGGCTTGTACGTCACTAAGTCGGTCCTAAAAGGTTCGACATACAAAACGTTAGGAACTTGAAACAGTAGTTAATGATGCAGCAATCTAGTTGTGATGGTTGATACTTCAATGTTCGACATCGACTGACTCACCAACTCCACTGAGCTCCCTGGCAACTGCTACTACTACTTATTATCTGTGGGAGAGTCTATTTACCATAGAATAAGTAGTATAACAACTACCCACATTCCTCTGTGACTCCTGCTCACAACTTTTCAGCAGTTAGGCTGAGCCTTCACAGCCATTTTTGCCACCTACACCAGAGGGGAGAAAGGGAATAAGGAGAGAGGATGCGAGCGGGTGCCGACTCGATATTCAGACTATTGACCTCATTTTTGTTGTTATCACAACGTTTCGGCCATTGTACCCACTGGCCTTCCTCAGGGATAAACTGATCTGGGTAACCTGCAGAGAATTCTGAACTGGGGAATAACAACAACTAAGATGAGGACAATCGTCTGAATATAAAGGGTGCCAAAAACGAGGACAATGGTCAAGTATTTGCTTTGTTTGAAAATCAAAGATGTCTTGCTGTCTCTTAACTCTTAACCTGTCCATTGCATTTTTTGTGTGTCCTATCCAAACGTCCCTGCTTGTTTTCAGATTTATAACTACTGCAAGGCAACTCTGCTTATTTAGCAAATAGAATATGCTGATATATACAGTTTTCCCCAAAACAAAAACTGCGTCACATGTGATACAAAGGTTATAATCACTTCAATAAACTGGAAAAAAATAGATGTTTTTCATTTGAGACCTTACATTATCAGTCGAGCGTCATATGATGCCCAAAATATTATCTTAGGCCTTTCCTCAGACGTCCTGCTCAATAGTAGACTCTTTTCTTAAGCGTCCTGAGTTTGACCACTCTTTTAAAATCATGGCTCGTGTGCACTGTATATGATGAATGGACGTGGAAATCACATGACCTGTGCATCGCATATGATGCGCAAGACAGGCAAAGAGTTAAAGAACATTTGAAACATGTAAGCAGATAGTCGCGTTTGAAAATCTGTACATTTAATAGGCAAAATTCAATTTATAGTCATTTCCTTTCCTTAACATAACACTTGCAGAGGAAATATAGGGCCAATTTGGAGAAAGAGTAAAGTCTGACAATATGCATAGCGTCCAGAAGTAACAGCTGCTGCTGATGATTCGGTAAACACCAGATATTTATATAGATTCGGTTATCGTCCGGTTCGCAGTACGCCCCTATATTTTGAAAAGGGGTCCGGATTTATCCCTTGTTTCCTGTTTAGGGTTGGGTTTCCGGCTCCTTCTAAAGGCTGCTTCCACTCTATACTTCTAATATCTCCACGTAAAATCTGAAATTTTTACTATTTCTTTTTTTTTTTCTTTTTCTTTTTTCTGAATAGGAGTAGATAGATTCGCCTATCGCCCGGTTCACACTCCTCCCCGGTTTTTTGAGCAGGAGTCAATGTTTATCCCTTGAGTTTCCGGTTCCTTCTTTTCCTTCTCACTTCCAGTAATATCTTGCATCTTAATAGCGTTATCGACTTGATTGGGGTGAATTGATTAAAAAATTGATTGAAAAGGGGTCCAAATTTATTCCTTGTTTCCTGTTTAGGATTGAGTTTCCAGTTCCTTCTAAAGTCTACTTCCACTCTATACTTCTAATGTCTCCGCGTAAACTCTGAAATTTTTACTATTTCTTTCTTCTTTTTTTTTTTTCTTTTCTTTTCTTTTTTCCACAATCGGAGTAGATAGGTTCATCTATCGTTCAGTTCACTCCTCTCCCCACTTTTTTTTTTTTTTAACTATAAGCACATTCTATTTCCCAAATAAGCTGAGTTGCCTTGCAGTAGTTATAAATCTGAAAACATCCTATGGTTATATATAATGCACAAAACATTATCTTAGGCCATTCCTCGGACGTCCTGCTCAATAGTAGACTCTTTACTTAAGAGTCCTTAGTTTTACTACTCTTTTAAAATCATGCCTCGTGTGCATCACATATGGTGCACTGACGTGGAAATCACATGTTCTGTGCCTCACATAAGATGCGCATGGCAGGCAAAGAGTCAAAATTTCAGAAGTATATGACTGAATGCGCATGAAAAGGCTTAGTATGTCACTCTTTTATTTTGATTTACGCGTATTGTAATATAGGCACACACAAAAGATCTAAATAAATTCAGTGTTATTTTTGTTGTTATTCATAGCTTATTAAATTGTACCCTTGTACAAATTAATTGAAACAACCGCTTTACTTTCCTTTCTTTCACCACATGGTCAGTTTTAGATCTACTGTAATGATAGGCTGTAATTAATTTCAATTTTTTTCCTCAGATTAGGTCATTTGCAGTGGTGTGCAGTAATATGAATCTATTTTCGGGGTGTATGATGAAATTTGTTTGACCTTGAAAGATATTGCGTCATCTATGATTGCATCAGATTTTTATCATGACCAGACACTACTGTCTCGACTGTCGATTAGTTGTCCCACGGCCATTGTCTGCGATGGACAAGGAAGCGTACAAAAATTGTAACACTGTATGAACACACTGGCAAGCCTTACCAGTTAGCAAATCAAAGTACTACAGACTGGCCCGGAAACTCTTCTGATTTAAATCCAGTCGAGAATCTGTGGTCAATCTGCAAAAAAAGACTTCGTGGAATGGACATACGAAGTACTTATATGTGCACTGGGTCATGTTTCATTGGGAAAATACGAAAAAAGTAAATAATAACGGAATTATTCGTTTTGTTTCAGTTAATTTGAACAAGGGTGTATAACTGAATAAGCTTCACAAATCGAAATAAAACTAAGTATTTACTCTGTCTCCCCACTAAGACGAGTTGTGAAACAAGGTCGGTTTAATGTGGAGATCCCGAGCGAGTACACCCGGGCTAGGAACAAAAATTGCCCGCAGCCCCTGCAACCGTCACTTGCGCTGGCCTCGGTGCGAGCACCGATTTCTCTCTCTCTCTAGTGCAATGAGAGGACACGGCCTCGGGCAGCTGTTCCCCAGGGCTGGGCACCTCTCAGTATAATTTTCCTCAGTCGCGACTCTGTCCTTTGACGGAGTCGCCCCTGAGTGCACTCTGCCCAAAGATAGAGACGCAACTAAGAGACGATAAATAATGTTACCAACCCCTCGAGAAGACTAATTTCCCTTTCTGTCTGCCAACAAACGCTGGCTAATGAGGGTATAATCCGAAGAGAGCATGGGGTGACTTGAAATCGTTTTTATGACACCACCCTGCCCCGCCGCGCTCTGTATTAAAGTAAACAGATATTGTAATGGCTGTAGTATTTTTAAAATAGTGAAACAATTTAGATTTTAAATTGGATTCTCTTGGCGTATGCAACAGACACGTACTAAACTAGTGGCTCCCAATCTTTTTCCGGCTATATTCACACCTAAGCATCTATAAGAACATGACGCCTCACGTGACGTATAATTCTTGCTATTCAAAAAGGGAACTTCTATTCACGCAGAGGAAGCCTAAAAAGCCATTAACTTAGTTTAAACAAATTTCCAAAGAACATGGCATTCATGAAAGAGAAAATTAAAAGAACGAAAGGACAGGTGAAGTACCGAGGAAGAAATTGTTTAAAAATTATATATATATATATATATATATATATATATATATATATATCCTGGCCAGTAATTTATAATCGCCCGATGAGTTGCATTGATACGCATCGAAACACGACTGCAATTGTGTAGCGATTTTGACATGTTTTCAATGTAATGTCCTAAAATAAATATTGCTCTACTCAGTATGGAGACTTTTTTAAATTAAATGTTACCAACCTTAGAATTGTACTCTATTCGTTCTCATCTTACCTGTCTATATATATATATATAATTATTTATTCGAAAATCATAACATAAATATGTCATAAAATCACTACAAAAATAGCCATTTTGTTTCAACACTTCCGGTGTCTTATCAAGTGATGGTGTTGAATTTATTCTACATTCAACACCATCTCTTGATAAGACACCTGACGTGTTTAAACAAAATGGCTATTTTTGTAGTGATTTTATAACATATTTATCTTATAATTTTCGAATAAATAATTATATTTGTTCTACTCTGTATTGAGCACTCTTTTAAGAATAGTATTTGTTGGTTATTGGAATTCATTTCGTATACACCAATCCTATACGTGTGTATGTATATATATACATATATATATACATTCATACGCAGATATTTTTGTCTATGCATACTGTACATTCACCGCATGTATTAACTCGTACACACACACACACATACTTACACAGACTCACTAGAAAAAAAATCAAAGTTAATGACTCATTCTCGAATTGCCTCCCTTAAAAATTACCCCCATCTGCTTGTGGGGCATGCCCCTTACATTGGGAACTCATATTGCACAGTTACTCCAGATTACATATTTGACGATAGCGAGTTAATATGTATTTTGGCGGCAAACCGATTGCATTAGCTATAGATTAGATAGCAAGGTTGACATAGCATTCTAGCCTTGATCGGCAATGAGACTATTTTAATATATAAACAACTTAGATTTGAAACTTGATCGGTTTGCCGTCAGCGAAGCGACTGTCACCGGACTGGTTTTGAAGTAAAATATTTGTGCTTTATGGGATGGGAGCTGCTTTCTAGTTCTATCGAATAACGTAAGAAAGTAACATAGAAAGAATCACAGCTGGTAATATGGTGAATCTCAGCGATGGGTGAAATTGCAGAGTAGACTGGCTCTCTAGCCTTAAGTGGTAGCCTGTCTAAACGAAAGGCTGCTCTGAATTTAATACCGGGCAGAGGTCAACGGGGATCTCTTTCCAAATAATGCATAGCAATTCACAGAAAAGAAGGAAAATGATCACGTGAAGAACCATGAACACCTCCCTTTCTCTTCGCTTCTATTCCTTTTCTTTCCTCTTTTCTTTCCTTCTCACTTTTTCATCCATTTCTCTCCCTTTTTCTTTCCTTCTTCTCCGCTTTACTTCCTTTTTTCTCTTCTCTCCCTTTCTCTTTCCTTTCTCCCTCTTTCTTTCCTTCCTCTCCTCTTTGCTTTCCTTGTTTCTTTCTTTTCTCTCCCCTTTTCTTTCTTTTCTCTCCCTTTTTCTTCCTTTTTTCTCCCTTTTTCGTTCTCCCCGTTTTCTTCCCTATTCTCCATTTGACTTTCTTTCCTTTCTTTTTGTTTTTTCTTTTCTTCCCCCCTCTCTCTCTTGTCACTTCCTCTCTATTTTTCTTTCCTTCCCACTCTCCCCTTTTCTTTCTTTTTCACCGACTTTCATTTCTTCTTGTATTTTCTTAATTTTCTCTATCTTTGTCTCCTTTCTCTTCTCATTCTCACCTTTCTTTACCACACTTTTCTTTTCCCTTTCTTTCTATTTTTTTTCTTTTCTTCTTATCTTTCTTTCTCTGTCCTATGTCATTCTAGTGCAATTTGTTTTAACTTTCAATTGGGTGGAACTCTTCACAGGAGGAGGCCTGTTAAGGTTTGAAAAATAAAGAACATGGCACCTAAAGGTTAGGGTTCCCTGCCCTTAAATGAATTAACATGAACTGCCCTGCTGAGCTAACAGCTGTTTTAGACTGCTAGGAGACGGAACTGTTAAAGAGGGGAAAAAACAAATTATTATATAAATAGCATTTTCTGCATCCCGGTCTACTTGTAGAAAATCTGTCCACACCAAATGCACTTACCCATTTTGAATATTTCAAGAATTGGTTGTGCAATTTTAATGTAATTTGGTTTTTTAAAAAATAAAAAAATAGAGGAAACGCTACTGTGCATACATGAACAGACACTCTCCTGTGGGGTTACTCAGTCGGTAGAGAGATGGCATTGAGGGAGCTTGTGTTTTGTGTCAGTGTCATATTCGTAATTGCCAAGCAAATCGGTATTTCAGGTTGCGTGCAAGTTTGTTTTGTGTTGTTTTTAGCAAAGATTGTGTTGCACAGCCCCGTCATTCTGGAAGATCTTGGCCAATTAATACAATGATGTATAACCCCCCCACCAACACCACCACCTCATGCTGGAGAACTCTTAAGCGACGGTAAAGATTCAATAATAACGTTACCTTCTCCTTTCACAGCCGGTGATCGCTAGTTGTTTTGGTTCGGCGATAAAAGAACGTCAACACTGGGAATTTTAACTTAACGAGTTTATTATCGTCAACGTCTTCTAACTAGCCAGTGGGGCTGCTCTCTCCCTCCACTGGGGAGCAGATCCAGACTCGAAGGAAACACGCCCACATAGTTCTCTGTCATTCCCACGCTCGTTCGGCCAATCAAAATCGACTTCCTTGTTTTGTCTTCTATCTGGTCGCTGAGGTCAACCTCAGGAAGTCGGAGCAGCGATACACTTCCTCTAAAAGAAAAAAAAATAGTCTGCCAAATCAGTTCTACACAAAGTGGTAGTCTACGGAGCGGTGCCGGCACGCGAACCATCAGATACCGGTTCGCGGCCAGTGTCCAGGTCATGCTATGGAATCATTTGAAGCTTTTTTGGTTTTATTATTTTTATATGTTTTGATATTAAATTATCTTTTGCAAGATCAATAGAAAATAAATAATAGTCAACTTTTATTATATTCATTATATATATCGTTTCCGGTATAAATTAATATTACCACGAAATATTACAGGTACGTGACACATAGAGGGGAAAAAATGCCGGTCCGCCATATCAGATAGTTTGAGAAGCACTGTGTTAAAACTATTATTCAACAACAGGTCATCAGTCCCTATAGTCAATGTTTCGTTTCTGTAACTTTGGGCTTTTCCCCAAAATTAAACGACCAATGAAAAAGGACAAAATAAATGTGAGCGCGGTAAAGCAAGAGATATTAGGGCCGAAAGCGGACTTTGCAGGCTGTTTCGAAAAGTGTAAGGGAAGTTAACTCATGGTGAAAAGAGTTTCACGTGACAAAGTACAGCTAGCAACAATCAATGCACACGAAGTGGTTACATTAAGCAAATGTTCAACTAATAATGAGATATTAACAGAGTTCAAGACTTAGATAAAGAATATAAGACATTACATACCGGCGATGCTATCAGCTGGAGCGAGAATTTGGAGGATAGAAAATGTGAGAATCACGTGGCTTAAGCTTGTCGCTTATTCGGGGGTGGGGGGTCCAATACATTCTTAGGCTAAAGAGGAGGCGATGAAAACGTTGTCTAAACTAAAATGCATCTGTAGTAAAAGTGAGTAAAAAAGAGGGAAATAAAACAATAAAGGTACTTTACTATATGGTAACAGATCACCAGTCGACAAGATCACAAAATCATTGTGTACTCCATGATCTTGTCAATGGTTGTATAGCAGGGGACAGCAACCTTTTGCTAACTATGTGCCGACTTAGGGTTTTAAAATCATTCAGTGTGCCAACAGCATACGTATTTTTATACAAGTCAAGGTCAATATACCTGTTCTACAATATATTTTATATAGTAATATATACAATATGTAAACCACATTAATAGAAATAAACTAACTTTAAAAGTTTTTTTTTAAGTTTTAATTATTAATGGGAGTCCAACGAGTGAGCAGTTTTAGAACAGCTAAATATCTATGCGTTTTAGTAGTTACTGGTTCGAACTTCGTGATGTCATTTGTGGCTGCGTGCCATTGGAAATTGCTTAGCGTGCCATGTGTGGCACCCGTGCCGTAGGTTGCCGACCCATGCTGTAGAGTCTGTATTAAGCAACGGTAACGTAAAGGTACTAAGAAAGGGTTCTCAGTTCAAATTTTGCCTTAACCTAGATTGTTTATCAACCTCAACTAGAGAACCCCGCCAGTAAATGTCTTTGTCTGTAGTGTGTAGCTTCTTAATACTAAAGTTATGTCCCTTGTATTGACATTTTTCTAAGATTCACACATATTAAAAATAAAGACTTTACATATATGATGGCATTGGTAAACACATTTGTTTGCGTTGGATGATTGGTGGCTTGGTTGATTTTATTACATTTCAACCCTTGTTGAATGATTTAATGTTAAATTTTTTATTCGTCCAAGACGATAAACTACGTCCAACAGCAAGTCCTCTGATCAGGAGGTTTTGAACAGCGTGGAACCACCTCTTAATTGCTGGTGCTCCCAGGTCCACCCTGACCCGGGGTGATAGCACCTGTTAGGGTCCCAGCTATGGGCAAATAGTTAACCCCGAAACTGAGGTAAAAAGCATTTTGAAAATGTAAAAATAGGTTTTAATACCAGAAATACTTTCTAAAAAAATTATTACCAGAAATAAATTTTTGAAAAAAAAATATTACCAACTATGCAATTTTGAGGAAAAAAATATTATCAGAAATAGATTTTTGACAAAACAAAAATGTTATCTGGAAAAAAAAAGTTGTCGGCATTAAATGACCCATTGAGGTTGATATGCCGTAAAACAAAAAAAAAGTTTATATAGAACAGACAGCGTGGGTTGATCTCACTACTCAGTAATAATCAGTCAGTCAGTTAAGTGCCATACGAGATACACTCTTGGGCGATCATGTCTCTTTTGATCCATGACTGACTAGACAGAAAATTTTCTCTCCACTAGGCTACCATATATTTCTGCGGTCAACTGAATGTCAACCAAGGCTATCGGGTCCAGTCTATCCTGCTAATCAACCCATAGCCGAAGAAGGAGGAAAGATGGACATATACCTTTCCCGAGGGTGTGTGCAGGTAAATGAATATAATGAAGCTGTAGTCAACCAGAATAACCTCACCTGTATTCCGTTTTTCCATCAAGGAATTGCAGGTTCGATACTTGCCTGGAGATGCATTTTATTTGCTAGAGTTTCTCAGTCTTTAATTAGCTCCAAATACCTTTCCTTTCTTTTGAATCCAGAGTCGTCCTTCTCCTAGGCTGGTTGCTCACCAAGTTTAGAGAACACAGTTTACCCTACTATTTAACTAGTAGCTACAAGAAGAAAAAAACGGATCCATACGTTTTCCAAAGGTATTTTTGTGAGTGAGAGTGCTCATGAATATACATCAGACTAAATTTAAACTTTCGCGCCTGTTTGATTCTAGTGTTTTCGGCCTGCAAATCGCATTTCGGTCTCTTCCTCTTATTGATAAGCATGCATTCTGTCGAAAGTCAAGTTAAAGTATGGAGGACGCTAAGTGATATATGGGGCACAGATTTATTTTTTGGTAAAATTCAATTTCGGTTCTCTAGAAAAAAAAAATTCGTCTAAGCAAATAATTTTATCTTTTTTACAGATACAGTGTAACCCGGATATAAGAGAGTTGTCGGGACAGGAGAAGAAGTCTCTTATATCCGGGTTTCTCTTATATACGGGTTTGGTTTATTTTATATACATTAACACAGGCTCTAATTTGGAACCAGAGAAAATCTCTCTTATATCCGGGTCTCTTATATCCGGGTTACACTGTATATTTTTAGTTATATCTGAATTTTCACACACAAACACACACGCGCGCGCACACACACACACACACGCACACACACACACACACATATATATATATATATATACCCTTGGGAAAGATGTGAATCCTCTTCTCCCTCCAGCTATGGGTAAATAGCAGGACAGACTGGCTTCTATAGCCTTGGATGTCATCTAGTCTAGGAGAAGGACAACTCTGAATTCAAAACCTGCGGAGGGTCGTTTGGGGACCTTGTGGCACTTAGTGCACCAGGTCTCTGTATTCGGCCCTTCAAAAAGTGTGGATGGTCCTGCACGAAACCTTCACCACTATAATCAATTCTCATGTGCTGTTGTCGGGCTGTTTCCTAGGAACTGATCTGCTTGACCCTCATACGTCGAATTCGACCGGAGAGTCGAGTATATATATATATATATATATATATATATCTTAAGAAAGCGAAAGAACAGATGGAGGTAGAATCTACAGTTCTTAACATATACTTTTTAAAAAGTGTTGAATACAAAATTATTATTCAAATATTTTTATTATAATAGATAACATTTTACATCGCTATTTGTTTTTATTGTAATCTATTATAATATATATATATATATATATATATATATATATATATATAAAAACTGAACATAGTCAACATAAAGTCAACACTAGAGGCGACAGTCTGTTTCATGATATGCAATCGTCATGAAACGACTGTCGCCTCTAAGTGTTGAAACTATGTTCACTTTTATATTTACACACGCTCTATCTCTGATATTGAGCACTTTATTCCATAAATATAGCACACCTTAAGACTATATTTCTTTATATTATGCAGTGTTACATTAGAACATGCACATATCCACGAGAAAACTGTACATCTTGTTTCAACGTTAAAAAGACGAAAACTTTTTTTAACGTTTCATCAGGTGTGAAATCACTATGCGACTGAAATATTTTATTATTTCGTTTTTTAACGTTGAAACAAGATATAGAGATTTGTAGTGGGTATGTGAGTTTTCTAATCTAACACTGCGTAACAAATATTTACGGCTCTACTTGTACTGAGCTCTGTTTTAAATTAATGTTTTGAACGCTGAAATCTTACTCTTCGTTCTTTTACATTTGGGTGCATATATATATATATATATATATATATATATATATATATATATATATGTGTGTGTGTGTGTGTGTGTGTGTGTGTGTATTTTGGCAGCACTTCTTCTTTTATATATGTTTCGTTAAAGATAACTGGAAAAGTACTGCGATTAGGCTTTTTATTCAGTTTTTCTTGTGTTCGTAAAAGTGATTTCTTTTCTTGACATGAAATGTGCAAAATTTGTCCGAATGTTTTATATTTCCGAGCGCTTTCGGCTATTCTATTATCAATTATTACCGATGTTTGTTTTTTTTAACGGAATATGTATATTTTTTTATATATCTTTCTAAAGTGATGGGGATGTTTGTTTTGTTTTTGTTTTTTCTAAATATCGTCGGCACATTTTTGCCGTGTTCATGATTGATGTTATTGAGTGTTTGCTTTTTCATTTTTTTTATTAATGCTTTTGTTATTTTTAGTCTTTTTTTGGGGGGTGGGGTGGGGGGGTATTATATGTTGTAGTATACCTACGGATGATAATGGGCATGTCCCCATCCACAAAAAACAGTAGTAAATACTGTATGTTGGTCTGCATTTGAAGATTGGTCTCTAGCTGTGCTGGTTAAACTCTCTGCCTGGAGGCCGAGAGGATCCCCAGACGAGGCTATGTCAAAGGGCAGAGTCTCGTCTCGGGAAAAATAGATACCCGACCCCGTTTTATACGGGGTCTACGGAGAATTCTTGACTGAGACTATGGGCTCGGATATCCCACATTAAATTCGGCCTTGTGCCACATCTGACCGCGTGAGGCGGATGGTAGATATCCTGCAGTTGGATATTCATTGTGAAATTCGCTTCTAGCAGTTGACTACTTCTTCGACGCTCCGCTAGCGAATCTTTTACGCGTTGTTCTTGTCCTAAGCATTATCGTTCTTTACCAACCTTCGTGTGACTATTCTATTTAGTAACCTTCCCTAGGTTACAACAATATATATACTTTCATTTAGAATTTCATAAATGAAAACAAACTTTTAACATTCATGCCCGCCAGCTTGCTGAGACAAAAAAAAAACAGCTTATTATTCAACACAGATTTTTATTAACAAGGAGTTTTATTGTGTCCTTTCTTCTTCTTCTTTTTCGTTGTATTAACATCATTGTTTTACTGGTTATTGAAGACAAAATTCATTCTCCATCATCATTTAAAACAATTAAGCTATACCAACTGCCATTTTCAGCAAAAAAGGCGTAAATATTTTTTTAGTATTGCACAAGACGACTAAATATTTTCCATAAAATTATCTGCTTTATGATATTTGACTATCTTGATCCATATTTCGAAAAAGTCATAAAGGAAAAAAGCTTTGTAAATAAAGAAATTAAATGTTCTGCTACAAAAAAAAAGTATCAAATGAATTTGTCGGCCATTTTGAAAAATGAATACTTAATTAGCATCGATCGACCACATAGAATGAACAAAATTAAAAATATGAAATTTATTTTCTTTAGACTTTATTAGTTGATCAGATTTTAATATTATCTGGTCTCGGTATCGCCATTAATTCGCCGTAAAAGAGACTACCATAATGAAAAAATAGACCACCAGACTTGATGAAAAAAATTTTATCGTCTAAATGTTTATGTTACTATTAAGAGGAAACACCAAAGTATTTTTTGATTATTTTGTTAAATGTTTTCATACATCTTAGAACATTCAAAATTATAATTAAAAATCGTTTTTTTCTTGCATCAGCGGAATACCATTAAAAAGCATGTCTTAACCGCGGTGACTTGAGTAAATTAAAAACATTCCGGGTCGGATCCAGACCCGCAATCCTGAAATGTTTAAAATTCCCAAGTTTTCATTAATTCGATTGATTTCGGCAAATTTTTTACGTGATTTTTTGCGACGAATTTTTTGTACGATAACCATTTTTATAACTTGGAAATAAATTTGGGAACAACTGAAATAATTGTTTGTACGAAAAATAAGGACCTACGTACATCAAATTAAGTGGCGGCAGAAGAATTATCGTTGAACTTTTAAAAGGTAAGCTTAAATATTATAATGCAATACTTAAATGCAGCAATCAGTTTTGAGTTCTTCTGTAGTTTATTGTTGCCTATCGCATACGGCAGCAGTATGGCTCGCAAAAAGAAATCTCCGCCAACAGAGGACCAGATTGAAATCAAAAGAGCCAAGGCTGCAGCGAGGAAAAGAAAGGGTCGTGCAAATGAAAATCCAGATCAAACGGAAGTCAGCCAAATCAAGAATTCCCCGCAGAAGACAGTATATATATATATATATATATATATATATATATTTGTAATAGTTTATTTCACCAGAGATTTTTAATTTTCCCTGGATCCTCAGACATCACTTTCTAAAGGTGAAACGAAAATGAAATTAAAATTTACACTTTTGACGGACAGTATTAAGCTTTATATAAGTTAGAAGGTAGCGAGGAATGGTGTGAGAGACATGGTCGAGTTTAGAGAGGGAAGGGAGAATATATATATATATATATATATATATATATATATATATATATATATATATATATAAAAACAGTATTACTCGCTTGAAAAACCTCGGATGACTCAACTTGTAGACACCTGAGGGCAAATTGGTACCTGAGGAAAAAATTGGAAGTAAAAAAAAGAAAGAACTAAAAACATCAGAACAAGGCAAAAAAAAAAAAAAATAGTCAATTGTCTTAAGTCCTTAGTCCAAAGAAAAAAAACCAAGCGAGTATAAAGACTAAAACGTAGAGGGCTGAATACGCTAAGTAGAGCGGTAAATTAGAATAAATCCTAACGAGCGAGGCAAACCTACCTAGGTTTCACCTAAACGGATCTTCATATACAGTGTAATCCGGATATAAGAGAAACCCGGATATAAGAGAGATTTTCTCTGGTCCCAAATTAGAGCCTGTGTTAATGTATATAAAATAGACCAAACCCAGATATAAGAGACTTCTTCTCCGGTCCCGACAACTCTCTTATATCCGGGTTACACTATTATAAATTGATTTGAAATATGGCTTTTTTTCGCTACACAGTTCTAACCATGTTTCAAAAACATGGTTAGAACTGTGTAGCGAAAAAAAAACATATTTTAAATCAATTAATTTATAATATTAATGCTCTGTAGATTTACAATGAGCACTATTTTGTAAAAATAAAAATATCTATAAGAACACCGGATTATATATCTTACTGTTCTTTCTTTCTTTTTATTTATACATATATATATATATAAATTACTATGAAGTAATTTTACAATATAAGTTTAGTACCTATTGCTTCGCTGACAGCAAGAAAATCAATTTTCAAATCTAAATGGTCTATTTTAAAATACTACATTTATTATAAAATATATAACTATAGAAGAAGTTATAAAAATTACTTGAAAGGGTCGCACTTTTTGGGGTGATATTCTTTTTCCTGTTATCCAGGGGTTGTTATCAAACGGAAATAGAATTTAGCCTTCGCAACACACATGTTCATTTTAATTTCATTCAACTTGTATGAGGAGACTGATTGTCCAGCATTCATTTGCTATATAGGATCACTGATATTACAAAAGTTCCTCTTTTCTTTGTCTCAATTTAAATTCAGAAGGAATCATTAAAAAAAATCACTTCAAAGGGCCGCACATTTTCGGCTTAAACTCTTTTCCTGGCACCTCGAGGTTGTAAGCAGACAGAAACGGAACGTAGATGTCTATTTCAATTTCATTCAGACGTTTAGAATGGGTGCGTTCATATTTTTAATTCAATGACAGACCGGAAAACGTTTCTAATAATTGAAAAAAGAAAAACTAATCTTATTTCATTTATTGCCGATTCATTTCCAAAAGGCTCAATAAAAATGTATAAATAAATTCAGTTTCATCAAATTCGTTAAATTTGACAAGCTAGGTAGGAGAATTCGCTATGAAATAAAAGTCGATTGAAAATCAAGGACACATGGCACAGTGGATAAAGGCGTTAGTTAGATTCAGTGACAGGACCCAAAGAGTGTGAGTACGGTTAAGGCAGTGGAGAACTTTCAGAGGGGAATTAACAGGAGATAACTGACATCCATTAGACATGGCACGTGGAACTAGAATAGTTTACCCCAGTGAGCGAAAGAAAGGGTTCAGTTCGACATTCCAACCACCTGAAGAAGGCCGGAGCGTAAAACGGCCGAAAAGTTGTAATAAATATGACGACAAATACATGGGACAATAGTCCGAATAATGTAAATAGTGAAAATTGATTTTAGGGCCGTTCTTGTGTGAGAATTTTGAAAATTGTGGGGTCCAGATAAAACCCCACTACAACAATACCAGGGCAGTACTTTCTGGGGGGAACTACCCCCACCCTCACGCACGCACACGTTTAAATAAGTATTAACTAAAACTTATGGCTTCCAGCCTAGATAAAACCCCAGTACCAGGATCGTACTTTCTGGATTGGGAGGGATTATCCCCCCCCCCGTCCAATATTTTAAAATAAGTATTTATTTAATTCCTATATTGTTTTCGAGCAAATAAAATCGATTTATCTAAGTTAAAGTTTTTGTATCTTCTTTTCTTCACAGTTACCGAATTTTCCTACCTTGTCAAAATTACTGAATTTTCCGGGCACCTAAAAATTTTCATATTTTTCCTACATCTCTCTCTGAACTTATGATTTTGTTGGTCAGTTCAGAGTAAGGGTCGCCCTGACTAAGTGAAAGGGGAATGCATGAGTGTGAGTAAAAACGTAATGCAATTTGTTTTTTCGTACATAAAGATACAGCTATACATCACAGCTTCACATCCCTACTTCTCAACATAGTAACCTCCTCTTTCAATGGCAGTGTTCCACTGTTCAGAGAGCGTTTTGCTGTTACACCTGGTAAAATTTTTTTGTTGTTTTTTATATATATATCTCTCTCTTTCTCTCTCTTTATATATATATATATATATATATATATATATATATATATATATATATGTGTGTGTGTGTGTGTGTGTGTGTCTGTGTGTCTGTGTATTTTATTGAATACGACAGACAAGGTGCTTTTATTTAGTTTTTTTAATACAATTTCTCATCCGATCTCATATTTTTTTTTCTTTTCGGATGATAAATTATATAAAAACTGTCCTACACAATATCTTGACCGTGTTTTGAAAAATGAAAACATTATATAGATACACACATGCAACAAAATATTTCTTATTTAACAGTTAAAATATTTAATCCTTGAAAATGGCTAAATGTATAGCCGAAAGCGCTCGGACAAAAAGAACATACGGACAGTTTTTATATACTTTATCATCCGGAAAGAAAAAAAATTATTAGATCGCATGAGAAATTGTATAAAAAACTAAATCAAAGCACCTTGTCTGTCGTTTTTCAATGAAATGTGCATGAAAGAAGGATTGCGACCTAAATACAAAAATATATATATATATATATATATATATATATATATATATATATATATATATATATATATATATATATCCAATGCAACAGTTAAACCTTTCAATTCAATGTTCTTTTGTCTGCGGACACAAACTTCGGAGTATCCAAGTGACTCAATATGATTAAGTCCGAGCTCTGATGTCAGCTCCCTATTGTTTATGCAATTAACAGCTCTGATTAAAAGACGTCTGCTTTTTCCTTGTTGGAAAGGTTGACAGAAGTGACAGGCGGGGCCACGATGGAGCATGAATTTCTCAATTTTTCTTGGTCCGTCGAATTTTCATTCAGACGGTGGCCTCATCTCCACACATTACTTTGTCTAAAGATTTATCGCTGTATGCATTTTTTTGCTTCTTTATTACAGTCTTTTGTGAATGTTTACATGAGTTTCTCCTTCGGCAACAAAGAACTCGATGACTTCTCTTTGCTTCTGACGGACTTCCAGCGTGGCAGCCATTTTAATTCCAGCTCGTATATCCATACAACTGAGAAAAAAAAGTAGATAATTAAACATCAAGAGTGTATGTGTATTTATATCTGTATCAAATTTTGAATACTTTCACTGGGAAATGCGTCTACTATGGAAAAAAGAAGCTAGGTAATAAAAAAAGTCACAAGAAGAAAAGTTGCAGGAAAAAAGTCACTATAAAAATAGTCACAGGGAAGAAATAAATCACGCTAAAAAAAGTCAAAGAAAAAGTCACGGTAAAAAAAATCACAGAAAAAAGTCACAAGAAAAAAAAGAAACATGATTAGCACATAATGAACACAAATGTAGCTTCTTTGGAGAACATCCACAATCGATGATTTGGATCTTTCCTGTTGATTCGCCCGAAAATATTAATTTATCCCAAAATAAAAAGAATTTATATTTAGTAAAATTCACACCAAATTCTCCCAGAATGAGGCCCTACCAATCCACTCTGGTTAGGTTGACCTTTGCGATCGCCCAAAATGTGGTCGACTTGGTTGCACTATTTCTAAGTGTGGGGTCTGCGTTCACCCGATAAACAAGCCAAAATCGGTTTTTTGTTTTGTTTTGTTTTTTTTAATTGTAATAAATTCCTTGTAAGTACCTCGAATATCATCCGCACTTACAAAATTTGAATAACTCCCTGATTTTTGTTAATTTTTCACTCATTTTTGGAGTTGTTGCAAGGCAAGCTAAAAAAAAAACAACAAATTGGTTTAAAATTTATCATTTAAAAAGAGTGCCAAAAATTTAATAAAATAACCAAACAGACTTTGATTTAAAATTTATAATTTGTTGAGGTGAATTAACCGAAAAGATCAGATTAATTTTCTTTTCTTTTTTTTTTTAATAAATAATCACTTAAAAAAAAAAAAGTAAAAAAAAAACTTATACTTGTTGCCAATGTCGTCTCTTCTATCTAATAAAAGCGAATGTCAGTGTGTCACACTTTTTCAACTTTACTCCTAGAGGCCGTAGCCCAACATATCATACCATTTTGGAATCAGGCCGACTCCGAGAGGAAATTAAAAATATTACAGGCCAGATCCGGGCCCGCAATCCTAAAATTTGGGATTTCCAAATTTTCATTACGGCGATTGTTTTCGGCGAATTTTTACGTGATTTTTTGCGACGAATTTTGTACGCTAACAATAAATTTGTGAATAATCGAAATTAATTGTGAAATCCAGAGAAAGTCACTCATGAAATAAAATAAAAAATAATTGTTTGTACGGAAAGTAAGGACCAACGTACATCAATCTGTCTTTAAATTAAGTGGCGGTAGAAGAATTATCGTTGAACTTTAAAAAGGTATGGTTAACTATTAATGTAATACTTAAATGCAGCGATCAATTTTGAGTTCTTCTGCAGTTAAATGTTGCCTATCTCGCATTTACTCTTCCCTACCTTTTGTGATGAAGACCCAAAGAAGAGCCTTCTGCAGGAGCTAGGTTAAATGACACCAAATAGGGCGACTTTTAAGCTAGTTAATATTAAGGGCCGATCTTTTTGCTTTTTGGCTTTTATTTCAGACACCTAAGTTGGTCTTTCGGTTCTTTATTCGTCATTTTAAAAAATATATTTAAAAAAAAAAAAACTAAATTAGTAAATACTATCTTTTAATTAGCAACATTGTTTTGCAAAACATTTTTGTAGAGAAGGCATGGGCAACCATTTCAGACCGGTAGGCCTCATGAGAGAATCCAGGTAAAAAGAAAAAGAAAAAGAAACAGGACAAAGTTAGCAGACACGGAGCAAAACCCCGGCGGACAAAACCCCAGCCTCTTATCCCAGAAGTGGACAAAATCCCAGCCTCTCGAATAAATCAAAACTTCAAGGAACATTTAATTCAAATTTAAATGTCAAACTGAGACTTTCTTCACATACAATCGGGTCTTCCGATGGCATGCTAGGATTCCCTCACTATGAAATATATCCTCGCCTCCCTCTGTCTTTTCTACAAATACTTTCACGATAACTGCTCCGACGAGCTACTTTCGCTAGTTCCCAAACTGAATTTAAACGTGCTACTAGGTTGGCATCTCAGTCCCACCCTTTCACTGTCGAAACGGTTAAATGTAGCCGTCTCTTCTACTCCAATAGCTTCATGTCTCGCACTTCCCATCTGTGGAACTCCCTTCCTCTTACTTGCTTCCCTGATAGCTATAATCTCCAACTATTCAAATGCAATGTCAATCGACATTTCCAGATGATCTATTCACCGTCCTTCACTTCGTCCTTTCCTCTATCACGCATCTTTACTCTTGCTTTCACTCTCTGTAACCCCTTACGTGCTAGTGGCACTCTTGCCTTGCTTGAGGTGAAGTGCTTAAAAATGCAACCGTAGTATTATTAGAAAACGTTTTTTACGGCTTGATGTATCTTTGTATATGATCTTCGTGGTTTGTTTGGGTTTTAGGCACAAGCGTTAAAAATAGCACCCTTCTTAAGGCTTTCTTCATAAAGTAAAGTCTAGGACTCCCTGAATATGATTTATATTGAATATGTGACGGTAGTATTGTTAAAAAATATTTTTTTAGGGTTTGGATCGATTTACTATGAATTTTTATTACAAACAGAACGGACCCATAACCTTGTGAAATACAGTACCCGACAGAAATAGATGACTACAACCGGACACTATAAATTAATTATGACTTTTTCCTCGCCAAATTTGTGACTTTCTTACCGGCCATGGACAAAAATTGCATCACCCTTTGACTTATTCTCATATTATTCCTATACTTTATTTCAAACTCAGTCAAATCGTGTGTGTATTTGCGTGTGCGTTTATTGAATGTCGTGTACATTAAATGGTTACAAACACATGTAAGCTATTCACACTTAACTGATATATACATATGCGCTTACCTAGCTTAGGGCAGAGTCCCGTCTCGAGAAACTGACTCCATTTTTACGCGGTCTATAGGGAATTTTTGCCCGAGCCTACGGGTTCGGATACCCCACTTTAAACTCGGCCTTGTGCCACATCTTGCTGCGTGGGTAGCGCGTAAATAATTATACATTATCCGCTTACTGCTAGGTCAATAGTTCCCAACTTTTTTTTAATCCATGGACCACTTTTACTCTTAATGTTGGACCCCCATAACCATTCGATGGGAAAAAAAGTTTATTTTATTTTTTACTAATTGATAAGTTTAGGAATTGTATTATAAAAATAGAAAATGTATATGCTTACTTTATATATAATACTTATATAATTTATATTTTAAATGAATTTTATTATTAATATTTTATTTTTTTATATTTTATATTGATTAATTTACATTAACATTTTATTAATATTTAAAATTATATTAATTATTAATACATTAAATTGATTTATATAATAAATTATATTTATATAATTTTCATTAATATATATATGTGTGTGTATGTGTGTCATTCGTAGACAGTACTGTTTCGCTGTATCACAGCTCCTCAGTGTGACTAGACATCCGAATACTTCAAACCTAGATCGAAACCCAACTGATCAGTCAGAGTTTCTGCCATTAAGCTATCTTCATTCGAATCCTGCTTTTATATATCCTTTGTCTTTTATTCAACTTATACAATCAAAACATCCGGTAGAGTAAAAGGGACGCTAATTTACATTGCTTAATCACGTTTTCTGCTAGTTTTAGAGTTTGCTTTTTTTGTTTTTCTTTCTTTTTAATTTTAGTATTTTAATATGGCGTAGATTAATGTGAAAATTCCAAATCTCATTTGTGACAACCGCTCCAAAGTGAAATTGCTCCATGGACCACTAAACTATTAAGGTGAACCCCCAATCTTCTATGTTCTTTGTGTGGACCCCAGTAATGTTACAGAGACCCCTTAGGTCCGTATAGACCCCGGTTGAGAAACAATATGCTAAGTAATCTTTCTCTTTAGAATCCTTTTTGAACACATATATCTACCATTCGTCCGTGCATTGAATACTTCTGTCATATTTGGTCTGGTGTTCCGGCAACATATCTCGAGATCCCTGACAAAATTCAAAGAAAGGTCTGCAATGTAATCAATCCTGACCTGGCATCTCGGCTTCAGTCACTCTCCCAGCGATATGACATGGCTTCCATCTGTCTTTTCTTCAAATATTTCTGTAGCAAGAAAAAAAATCTTTAAATTTATTGTAGCAATTAATGCAGGCAATCGATTACTTCTGTCTCTCTCGTTCGCGACTCTTGTAGCCAAATTCAAAGTTCAATTGAAAATCTGTCGCAACAGTCCAACAGGCAACGTCGTAATGACAAAACGGGGTCAGAAATGCAAGCTTCACTTCGCAACAGTAGAAACGCGCGTTCGTCCACCAAGCTAAAAAAAAATAAATCGTTTCTACTGGTTAGCCAAAAGCAACGGCCTTTATTTACCGAGCGATTTTTTCTGATTGGCCACGCCATTCAGGAAGGAAAAAATATTAGCAGAGTTTCTCTGATACGTAAAGTAGCAAGATTTTGCTATTTTCTTTAATTCTTCGGCAGACCACGCACAAAACACAAATTCTTTTTCGAAGTACGTGATTTTCTCTTTCGCTACAATTTCCATGGCAATTCTTCTAATGAGCTTTCCTTCTTGATGCCTCGACAGTAAGAATTTAATCTTGGCAACTCGATCTCACCGTTTTACTATCAGACTAGCGAGATGCAACCGTCTGTTCGATTCTAAGAGTTTCTTTTCTCGCCTGTCGAGCTCCCTTCATATTTCTTGCTTCCCTGCCAACAACAATCAGCAAAAATTTAACCGCAACACCGATTGTCATCTTCTGTCTTCCTGAACCCGTTCTTTTATTGTCCTTCTCCTCGCTAATGTTTTCTTATTCTCTTTCACTCCCAGTTACCCCTTGTATCTTAGTGGCATTATCGCCTTGCTTGGGGTCAAATGATTAAGGGAAAAACATTCAATAACAGGTACAGACAATGCGTGACGGACAGAGAATTTTAAAATACATATTTAACCTTCGTGATTATCCTATAGCTGTTGGTGTACCAGAAAATGGCATTGATGATTGTTTCATGAAGCTATGCCCAAAATGTAATCTAAACGAACTCTGAAATAAATTATTAATATCTCGCGGGATTCAAATCCATTTGCAATCTCACAAGAGGGGGCACAAAATTACAAACGACTTATCAATGTTGGCTTTAGAATTTCATAAATATTTATCAGGAACTGTTCATTTTTGTCTTGCAAAAACGCAACACAAGGTGACTCATTGGCTTTTATGGGCGGCAAAGAAGAGAAAACGAGGAATTCGTGAATTTAATCATTTCTGATAAATGCTTTCATTTCGGTTTTCGCTGTTTGTTTTGTTTCATTTTTTTTTTTTTTTCACTGTATGTCATTAGAAAAGAAAAGTGAGCCGACAAAAGGACAATAATGAAGACTGCTTCTTTTTTTTTTTTTTTGTTAATGATTATTGTTTTATTTCTGTTAGAGTAGAGAGTAAAAAAATAAAAGTTGAGAATATGGTCAGTTATGAGGCGGTGCTGATAATTTCTTGCTCCGATCAAAAACGGTTTTAAAAAAGAAATCTGATGTTTAGTCTTTTGGTCAAGTTTTGAGATCTAAGTCAGGTCAAGAACTTTTCAGCACCCCCTCTTTATATATACAGACACACAACTTGTACAGTATATCAGGTATATTTTGCACGTGTGTATGTGTATATATATATATATATATATATATATATATATATATATATATATATATATATATGTGTGTGTATATATATATATATATATATATATATATTTAAGCAGCAATTTTCATTGATGCATGCTTCATTGAATAATATAGACAATGTGTGATGTCACGAGCCGCGATGCTATTTTCGCTTCAGCGTCTTGTATACACAAGTTTGTAGTTGCTTTGAAATTTTTCATGCAACAAAAACACACTATCATTATTGATCCGTCCATGTATTGGTTGATATATTGAAAAGTAACTGTCATCTTTGATAATGGCTTATGTAAGCTGAAGGCTTAGATTGGATTTAAACATGTATCAATATGGTGATTTCCTTTCATCCTTCAATGATAATGTTATTAAGCTTATCAGACAATATGAAAGGAACTTACTTAAAATAGACAAAACTTGTCTATATTATTTAATGAAACATGCATCAATATATATATATATGTGTGTGTGTGTGTATGTGAAAAGTGTGTGTATATAAATATGTGTAATATATATATTATTATTTGTATATTATATGTGGTACTTATTAGAAAGCGCTCAATATCAGAGATAGTGCTAATATATTTGGTTGGATTGATATGTGTTTGTGACCCTGTGTAACACAGGTCACAAACTCATATCAATCAATCAATATATATATATATATATATATATATATATATATATATATATATATATATATATATATATATATATATATTGAAATATAGTTGTTTAAGGTGTGCTATATTTATGGTATAAAGTGCTCAATATCAGAGATAGAACATATGTAATTAAAAATGTAAAAGTGAACATTGAAGTCACTTAGAGGCAACAAAGTGTTTCATGCTAGGTGCAATCGTCAGGACGTGGCCTGATATTTGCGCCTAGCATGAAACATCCTGTCACCTCTGAGTATTTATTGACTTCAATGTTCACTTTTATATTTATATATAGATATATATGTATATATATATTTACCGCAAAAATCCCAAATTACTAAATGTGGGTATTTCAGATCAGCATAACAATTCAGGGCCAATAAAGATTGTCATTGTTATGCTAATCTGAAATAGTCTATACCCACATAAGGTAATTCGGTATTTTTGCTGTAAATATATATATGTTCTGTTATAATAAATACATTGAGCTCTCTTTGGGTCATTTTTAATATTTGATATTATTAGGATCCACCTGGATTATATACCAACAGATATATTACCTATATATACATATACACACACACACACACATATATACACAAACACACACACACACACATATATATATAATATATCTGTTGAGATGGGAGGTTTGTCTGTGTATATATATGTGTGTGTGTGTATATATATATATATATATATATATATATATATATATATATATATATATATATATATATATAATAAGAAATATATGTTGAGATGAGAGGTTTGTCTGTGTGTGTGTGTGTACACAGACAAATCTCTCATCTACGGACCCTCTATCAAAAGACTTTGGATGCAACGGAAAAAATCTGCAAGCAAAATAAAAAAAATCTGCAAGTAAAATAAAAAAAAATCTGCAAGATATAATGTTCCAGATCTTTAGCGAAGTATTTCTAAATTTGCCCACTTAGCAGTACAAATTGTATTAGTTCTCAACATGACCGCTCGGCAGCAGCAGTGGCTGGCCTTTCAATTGTAAACAAAGACAGGTGCACAATATATAAAGTATGATAAATTAGCACATGCATGAGAAAGTAGCTGTGAGAAATCTATTATCTTTGATGCATTTCGATTCATATATCTATATTAATTACATATTTATTTATGCCATATATACATGTTTATAGTATTTACATTATGATCATAACTACTGGTAGTTACTATAGTGATTTTATAACTCATCTACGGACAATTGACTTTAATGGATCACACATACCCCCTATTAATCCATTGGTGAGAGATTTGTCTGTATATATATATATATATATATATATATATATATATATATAGAGAGAGAGAGAGAGAGAGAGAGAGATTGCTGACATGTATACATTCACGAGACATTCACAAGAAATTTTCGCTATACTTCCAATCTTTGAATTTCAACATACAAATGCGTATGTATAGAGACAACAGCACCCATATACATACATATGTCAAATCCCAAACATACATATGTCAAATCCCAAACTGTCCACATATGTTTATGTCTGTATGAGCCCCGGCGGACAAGCGAGTGTTTATGTGTGTCTGCGTACCTCAACAGGTGTACAGACATGCATCTATGTTTGCGTTAGCATGAGTGACATCACAATGACGATTCCCCCCCACTTTCATAATAACACCAATACACGCAATCTACATAAATCCACATTTTTTTTGAAAATGAATCAGTTTGTCTGACGATCACAAACCCGGGCTCACAAACTCACATCAATCCTACGAAAATATTGATATTGAGCGCTTTCTAATAAGTACCGCGCATATACAGTGTAACCCGGATATAAGAGAAACCCGGATATAAGAGAGATTTTCTCTGGTCCCAAATTAGAGCCTGTGTTAATGTATATATATTAGACCAAACCCGGATATAAGAGAAACCCGGATATAAGAGAAACCCGGATATAAGAGAGATTTTCTCTGGTCCCAAATTAGAGCCTGTGTTAATGTATATATATTAGGCCAAACCCGGATATAAGAGAAACCCGGATATAAGAGAGATTTTCTCTGGTCCCAAATTAGAGCCTGTGTTAATGTATATATATTAGACCAAACCCGGATATAAGAGAAACCCGGATATAAGAGAAACCCGGATATAAGAGAGATTTTCTCTGGTCCCAAATTAGAGCCTGTGTTAATGTATATATATTAGACCAAACCCGGATATAAGAGAAACCCGGATATAAGAGACTTCTTCTCCGGTCCTGACAACTTTTGAATTGTAGTGCATATATATATATATATATATATATATATATATATATAATGCTAAAAAGGAATAAAGAAATTTAAGCATGACTACCATTTTCATGCTTAGGTAATCATCAGTGACATGGTAAAATAAATCCCTGATTATTATTTTCTAAGCTTTATTACTTCCCCGCTGCTAAAACGCTCAATGAAATTTTCAATAAGAGCCCAATTAAACTGGGCTATTGTTGCACAGACTTCATAAATCGACTAATAAAGAAGCATAATGTAAAGGCAAGCTGTGCATTTGATACTCTTCTCTGCCAAATTCAAATGCCAGCATGATTAAATTCTTCCCTCAACATGGTGTTTATTTTGTAAATCACGCATATTATTTTTCAAATAATTTTCTCCACATCACAAATATTTTGTTCCAGATTATTAAACTCACCTTCTTACATTTAAAGTTAAAAATTTCCCACCAGTATGACTATACCAGTTGACTCTTATATTTGGTACAAAAAAATTTGAACTCCCTCTTGTAATGGAAGGCAAAGAGCTGTCCCTTTGTAGAAAAATGCTTAACTACTAATGTTCTCTACCAGGCAACTTTAAACACTGACAGTGAACCAGATATGTCATACATTGGCATTTCTGAAGGGCAGTAGAAACAAAGATGCAACAGCCAAAAAAGAAGTTTTTATGCAAGAAGGAATTATGCCAATAGAAAAATGGTTTCTTTGTAGTGCAATAAAGAAAAATTCAAAAAATGCATGTCTTTCATGTCAAGCTAGATGGGGGTTTGGATTTTACCTAGAAGTGTGTACTACCCCCAAATCTCTCCCAACCAAGTGGTGGGATCTAAAGTTGGGAGAGGGCAGTGCTATGTGACCCACAGTATCTTATCAACATTTTTTCTACTTACATTTATATATGTTACAAATTAAACTAAGCACAACTGAATATTAATTAATAAAGGATGAACAAATTTTGCAGATTTTGACATCATTCAGGGGCCTTTTTTTTTTTCGACCAGATCTGTGAATTTGTTTCACTCGTGTTAAGTCTTGAAAAAAAAAACACTATATAAAATTCACTATTTTTTTTTTATCCATAATGTGTTAAAAATTAAAATTATTCAATTTTTTAACAAGAAAATTTCAAATTGCTGCAAGACATTGTTCATTTATTTAAGATGGAATAATCTATATTATGACATGTGTCTAATTTATATTTAGATACATTGTATTTATTTTCAGTTTATGAAGTTGAATCATTCACCTATATTGCATATGATTTATTTACAGTATGTAATTTAGGTTACAATAAAAGTTGTATTTCATATGAATATTATCTTACGAAAATTGAGATGTAGTAGAGTTGGGGTTCCTGTATCATAGATTCAAGGAGGGGGATAGGATTCTTGCACCAGTCCTGCCTGGAAGAAAAAATTGTACATTTTAGAATTCCCCCAACAGGACTAAGTATTGTGGTATATGTGACAGTCTGCATGCCAATTGTGATGTCAATGATGAGATTAACCATTTCCACAGAAGAAATATTTGGCATTCCTTGACTGAACATTTTGTGTTACCATTAACTGAAATTTATAAAATCTTTATCTCAAATTAGCTTAAAAACCACTAGCTCCTGTGGAGGGCTAAAAACTAGAAACCCTCTGGTCCAGCTTAAAAAACAGAAATGATAATTTTGAAGAAATAACTCCGAATTCCTCAATTCACTAAATAGAACTTCAAAATCTCACTTTAACTCTGATTCAAGCTGTAGGTCGAATTCTGGTCAAAAGACCAATTTGGGCCGAAACTCCAATTCAATGAAAATTCCAATTCAGGAACTAAAATCGAGTTCTTCAAATAACAAACTCTTCAAAACTTCAAAACCTTATGTCATGAAATCTTCAACTTGAAAACTCTGATTCTTTGGTGTTTTGAAGAAATAAAATTGATTTCCTCAAGTTTGGGAGATATTTTAAGCTGAATTTAAAACAAAACATTTTAAATTCACAAAGTTTTTGTGTTACTTTAAACACAATATGAATTTAAAACTTTTAAAATCACTAATTTTTTTTCAGTTATTTTAAAAATTTGAATTCTTCATCATCATCATCATCATCATCATCCTTCGATCTCCCTATAGTTGGTCAGAACTCCATTGACAATCCCTTCCCACACTGTTCAGTTCTGCATTGTTGTCCGC
>CAHIKZ030004498.1:1282500-1385000 GCA_903632075.3 Acanthosepion pharaonis | reverse complement strand
ATATTTCTCTGTATTTTCCTTTCTTTCCTTCTCTTTTACTCACTCTCTCTCTCTCTTTCTTTTCTTTCCCTACCCTCTTTGAGTATTCATTTCCTTTTTCCATATATATTTCTCTATCTTTTCTTTCTTTTATACATCTCTTTCCCTCTCCTTGAAAACATGCTCTATCTATATCTATAACTTTTTATCCTCTCTCTCTCTCTCTCTCTCTGGTTTTGTCTCTCCATCATCTGGACTGACTGGCACCTCTTTGACAAATGACATACGTTGTATTATATCACCAGACCCCTATTTATAACCACCCATCCAGGCCCTAAATGGCTAACCTCCATTTTAGTTCTCACAGCCCCTGCCTTTCCTGCCAAAAAAAAAAAAAAAAAAAAAACCGTGGACCAGGAGTCAAGGGGGGGTTACAAGGATCACCCAGACAAAGTTTACCAGAGACAGGAACTACACCAGCTGGAAGGATGTAATGTCAGACAGCAACATGTTGGGGGCCCAGCAAGGAGACCAAGATATTTTAACCATTTCCTTCTTCCTTTTCTTCTTCTTTTTTTTTTTTTTTCAAGAAACACCGATGTACAAGTTTTGCCAATTTTGTAACCGATTTTTTTTTTCAAGATGACTTCCATTTTGCAACAAAGAAAGAATTTTGACTGTGATTCAATATTTCTGTTGATATAACATTTGCTTTTAACTCGTTCATCATATATAAAGTATATTTTACAATGCAGAAAGATAACCAACAAGTCTCTTACTGCTTTATCGCTACAACCATGGAAAATGTTCGGATGAACTGCAGCTCCTTCATGGCTAGGACCCACCATGCCACCTACATAGTAGCAAACCACCGACATTCCCTTTGTATTTCATCATCGAGAAGTAAGTTCCACTAAAACAGCTTCTTCTTGCCCTATGGAATGGACTCCCATCAAATCAGTACAATCTAGAGTCAACTGTTACCTTGCCATCCTATCTGTGTAAACTGCTTTTTAATGTAACCCTCTACTTCAAGTGTCCCTCGGGACTTGTACAGAGTGAATCTTACTGTAAAAAAAAAGTTTCAATATGACAGACATTTTTACCTGAACATTGCCATATGATAAACTAATGTTTTGCTTGACACTGTCATTAGCCATGACTTCTTGGGAAAGAGAGTGGAGTGATTTTCCGTTGCTCTCAAGTTCTTCTTCGCCTTGCCTGGCTGCTACCGATGGCCTAGCCTACCCTACTACATTGTAGCAAAACACCCACATTCCCTCCCTATTCCATCATTAAAAAGTAAGTTCCACTCGAACAGCTTCTTCCTGCAAACCACTGCTCTGTGGAATCAACTCCTAAGAGGATGTTTCCCCAATTACTTCAGTCTTAACCTGTTCAAGTCTGGAGTTAACTGTTATCTTCCTATCCTATCAATATAAACTGCCCCTTAATGTAACCTTCTACCTTGAGTGGCTCCCGGGCCTTGTACAATGTGAACCTTACCGTAAAAAAATATAATGATAATTTGTGTTAAAAAAAAAACTAAAATAAAATATCATCATCATGACTGGCGGTGTGGTCATAAAGTCGGTGTTCAACTTAGAACCCCAACCAGTTCTTTCCAGATGTCTGTTGCGTCCCAATATTTTAATCTCTGCGAAAGACCTTCCAGTTCACTCTGTGATGTTGTTAGATGATTTTTTCGCCCCTCTGTCTGCTTAGACTTCTTTTGCCTAAGGTGACACCTTGTGAAATGGTAGCAGAATGTGAAATGGTATGCAGAAATGGTAGCAGAATGTGAAATGGTAGCAGAATGTGAAATGGTATGCAGAAATGGTAGCAGAATGTGAAATGGTATGCAAATGGTAAAAATGGTAGCAGAATGTGAAATGGTAGCAGAAAGATTGTTGGCTCTCATGATATGTCCCTTACCATTTCAACTTTATCTTCTTGACGATATACAGAAATGGTGAAAATCCCATTGTACGCAGGGTCATTTTGTATCGATTTAACCAATCAATGTAACCTCCTCCACAAAAAAAAGAAATAAACTTTTTTCGTATTGATATATGTTCACTATTTACATTACTTGGACTATTGTCCTCATCTTTGTCACCATGTGGTTGGAATGTCAAACTGAACCCTTTATTTCACTCACTGGAGTAGACTGTTCTATGGATGTCAGTTATCTCCTGTTAATTCCCCTCTCAAAGTACTCCACAGCCAGAACCAGGTATTGAACTCAGTTTTTGAGTCCTGTCACTAGATCTAACTAACGCCTTTATCCACTGTGCCATGTGTCCTTTATGACATCTGCGTTTGAATTTCTGGGTATTATAAACCTAATGCCTTCAGCAATCATTTTTTTACCAGTGCTCATATTGCAATTTTTTGCTGTTATCTTTGCATGTTTTTTTTACCAAAGCTCATATTCATACGCAGATGTCCTCAAGGATACATGGCACAGTGAATAAAGGTGTTAGTTAGATCCAGTGACAGGACCCAAAGAGTGTGAGTTCAATACCCGGTTAAGGTGGTGGAGAAATTTTTTGTTTTACGGCATATCAACCTCAATGGGTTATTTAATGCCGACAAGATTTTTATTGCTGGTAACATTTTTTTTCCAAATGGTAATATGTTTTTCTTCAAAAATGTATTTCTGTTGATATTTTTTTCTCCAAAATCTATTTCTGGGAATATTTTTCCTTCAAAAAAATGGTATAGCTGGTAATATTTTCCAAAAATGTATAGCTGATAATATTTTTTTTATTGCGGGTAAATTTTTTTTTTTTTTTAAGTATTGCTGATAATAATTTTTCCTTCAAAAATTATTGCTGGTAATAATTTTTTTTACAAAGTATTTCTGGTATTAAAACCTTTTTTTACACTTTCATAGTATTTTGACACAAGTTTGGGTGTTAACTATTTGTCCATAGCTGGGACCCTAACAGGTGCTACCACACCGGGTGAGGGTGGACCAGGAAACACCAGCAATTAAGAGGTGGTTCCAAGCTCCTCAAAACCTCCTGTTCCGGGGCCTTGCTGTTGGACATCGTTTATCGTCTTACCTAAGACACGGATGTAGTTTATCGTCAGACCCAGGACGTCTGCTAAAGGTGGTGAAGTCCATAGGTAACAAAATATTAGGCAAAGATTACATAGTATTTGGGGAATTCATTCCCTAATTTTTAACTCTTCTCTCTTTTTATTTCAATTTTTATGGATGTTTGAATATGCATGACAAAAATAAAATAAATAAAAAAAACATAAACTATGATTAGTATTCAACTCATCCAGTTTGCTTACAGACTTTGAACATAAATCTATGCTACCACACAAAATTCCAATATCACATGAATCACCCCTTGAAGATCTGGAAATAAAAAAGCTGAATTTATCAGAATTTACGAGCACCAACTTTCTTTCTAATTTTTTCTAAATGGAAAGGTTATATAATTTATATTAATGATTCAAAAACAAACATTAGGCTTGAATTTGTCCAGGTTCTGTAACTGGGCCCAGAGAAATTTCTTCTGACAAGTTCTTATATAAAAAATGCATATGACCACTGTGGAGTAATGGATAGTGGCTCGGATTGAGGAATCAGAGAGCCGAGTTCAAATTCCATTCAAATGCATTACATTCGCTTACATCCTAACACCCTTGGGAAAGGTATGAATCTACTTCTTCTCCCCCTAGCTATGGGTAAATAGCAGGATATACCAGGTTATATAGCCTTGGATGACAACTGGTCTATCACAGAAAGAAATGGCAACCGGGGGAAAAAAAGGAAGCATGGTGGAGTAATGGATAGCGGCTCAGACTGAGGAATCAGGGAGCCGAATTCAAATTCCAGTCGAATCTATTACATTAAATTTATCAAAGCCTATTACGAAAATGGATGTTCAAACAGAAATTCATTTTGCACACTTCTCAATTTTTTTGGTCAACATAATCGACCAACCGAGAGTGCAATTGGAAACAATGCAACGTTGTTGTGGAGAGGTTCAATTCCTGAGCGCAATGATGAATAGAGGGGGTCTGGATTTTGACCACATTCTCATGCACTGTAGCAATGTTTTCAGCTGAACGGCGTAAACGAGCACACAATGGTGTTTTCACATCTGCCACTGACCCAGTTTGTTTGAATTTAAGAACAATTTTTCCAATTGCACTCTTGAAACTTTAACACATTGTTTGATTTTTAATCTTTCCATGGTTGAAATTACCAAAGACTTACATTGTTAAATCTGAAAGAAAAAAAAAAGACGCTTAAACTTAATTCACATTTAAAATCAGTTCAAGTTATTGGAACACCCTATATATGGAACCAATATATATGATATTAAATTTCTTAAACTTAATGTTTCAAAAACAAAAAATTCTTTTTCAGTTATTTTAGTTCAAGGAAATTTTAATGGTATTTTTTTTTATAAAGTTCCTAAAAAAGATGTTTTGCAATTTGAAAAAAGAAAAATAAAGCATCATACTTTTTTAAAAAATATTCTTTAGGCAATCTCCATGTCTCTTTGGCACTTGCCCAAAAGCTTGAAGCTAATGGTTTAACTTTAATGTCTGGATTGAATTTATGCAGCAAATGTTATCATCAAGCCAATGCCATGGGATCTTCAGAAGATGAAACTTCTGATCTATCAATGGAGAGTAACCGTGTACAATAATTAAATGACAAATTAACATCTTTACAAAAAAGAGAAAATTTGATACTGTATTCGTATCATTAGATGAGTCACCTTTGAAGTTGCAGAGTGTTCCATCATAGCAATGAAAAAGCAAAGCAAAAAAAGAAACTGGAAAATGTGAAAACAAAAATCACAGATGCCTACAGTCTACCTACATCATTATTAAGCAAAAAAAGAACAAAAATCTCTAAAAGCAAGAATTGCCGTAAAAGGCCTTGATACTCTGACTAGAGCAATGAAAGAGAAGTTGAAATATCCTAGGTACCCTGAAAAGGTACAGATTTTAAAAGTTGCACCCAAATCTTGGTCAAAAGCAAAAAATACTAGGTACCCTGAATAGGTACAGATTTTAAAAGTGGCACCCAAATCTTGACTAAAAACACAAATGCTAGGTACCCTGAATAGGTAGAGATTTTAAAAATTGTACCCAAATCTTGGCCAAAAGCAAAAAGCAAGAATTGCCGTAAAAGGCCTTGATACTCTGACTAGAGCAATGAAAGAGAAGTTGAAATATCCTAGGTACCCTGAAAAGGTACAGATTTTAAAAGTTGCACCCAAATCTTGGTCAAAAGCAAAAATACTAGGTACCCTGAATAGGTACAGATTTTAAAAGTGGCACCCAAATCTTGACTAAAAACACAAATGCTAGGTACCCTGAATAGGTAGAGATTTTAAAAGTAGTACCCAAATCTTGGCCAAAAGCAAAAAGCAAGAATTGCCGTAAAAGGCCTTGATACTCTGACTAGAGCAATGAAAGAGAAGTTGAAATATCCTAGGTACCCTGAAAAGGTACAGATTTTAAAAGTTGCACCCAAATCTTGGTCAAAAGCAAAAAATACTAGGTACCCTGAATAGGTACAGATTTTAAAAGTGGCACCCAAATCTTGACTAAAAACACAAATGCTAGTTACCCTGAAAAGGTACATGTCTTAAAAGTTGCATCCAAATCTTGGCCAAAAGCAAAAAATGCTAGTTACCCTGAAAAGGTACATGTCTTAAAAGATTCACCCAAATCTTGGTCAAAAGCAAAAAATACTAGGTACCCTGAAAAGGTACATGTTTTAAAAGTTGCATCCAAATCTTGGCCAAAATCAAAAATGCTAGGTACCCTGAAAAGATACAGATTTTAAAAGTGGCACCCAAATCTTGGCTAAAAACACAAATGCTAGGTACCCTGAATAGGTAGAGATTTTAAAAGTTTCATCCAAATCTTGGCTAAAAACACAAATGCTAGGTACCTTGAAAAGGTAGAGATTTTAAAAGTGGCCCCAAATCTTGGCTAAAAGCAAAAATTGCCAAATATTTTAAAGTCTAATTATTTAGTCCACAAAGCTTGTGTGTTAAGAAATGAACAGAGCATCTTGGCTTTACCTTCAGTAAAATAAAGTAACATTTTACCAGAGGAGATCATTAGCATGGTGAAAAACTTTATGGAGACTTATGCCAGGTGAGAAAGACTGTCAGTATTTCAAGGAACACTTATAAACAAAAACGATTAACACTTTTAAAATTTGAAAGAACTCCATAAACAATTTAAATTATATAACTCTGATCACCAAATTAGATTTTCTGAATTCTGTATTTGAAACTAAGGGAAAATGAACATGACTGACAAACACATGACCAGTCCAAATAAAAAATCTCTCTACACCATGCCAATGTCCCAGTTAAAAAATGCCTAAATCTCCTAAAAAAGCATCTAACACAATCAAAGATAAATCTCTCTCTACTAACAGCTAAAATAATGTAAATCTGCCATCTCATCACCAATCAATGCTGCTTCACATTTAATAACAATTGTTGCAAACAAAATTTAGTTTACCAATGGGATCACCTCTCGGTGGAGCGATGGCATGTTTCTTCTTAGAATTTCCTGAGATCGAATATTTTACCCAAACAATCAACATACATGTTATATTGATGATGTTGTACTTATACATCCTTGTGATACTGATTTATCTGACGTAGCAGATCAACTAAACAAAGACAAACACACAATAGAATTTACATGCAAAATGAAAGAACACAATTCCTTACCCTTCCTCGATATCAAGCTACAGTGCATTAACAACAGTTTAAAATTTGGTGTCCACCGGAAATCAATCAACAAAAATGACCTAATTTCTATTCTCATCATAATAAAATAAAATTCGGCATAATCATTGAATTCTCCTTAAGAGCACTAAGAATATGCAGCCCAGATTATTTACATGAAGAGGAGAAATATCTTGAAAACACTTTCAAACTTCTCCAGTACCCAAATTATTTTATATTCAATGCAAATCAAAAGGCCCATAAAATATTTAAAAAAAAAAAAATAACGGCCCCTCCAGAAAAAAACCAATGAATCAAAAATATATTTTATCCTACCAACTAGCTCTATCACATCTACAATCAAAAAGAATCTATCAAAACTCAACATAAAATTTGTTACTACTACATCCAAAACAATAAAAGACATTCAATACAAAACAAAACTATAAACTAAAACCTGAAGGCAGAGTCTACTCTATCGTCGGTAATAATTGTTGCAAAAAATACATAGGAGAAACCTCAAGGAACCTAAATAAAAGATTATATGAACACAAAAAGAAACATTTTACAAAATAATACATCAAATGTGTTGATTGCCCAACATAACAAGACTGACCACAATTTTGACATAAAATATGATACTCTGATCAAAGGAGAAAATAATTCACTATGACATAAATGTCTAGAGAATGGCTTAATCACAAGGTCATCTACAGTAAATTTGTGCCCTGACTCTTACAACTTTTCACCAATCCTGGCAGATCTTTTAATATCATCATTTACGATACCTACTAACAAAATTGATGGAAAAAAAATGAAAAGACTCTAAATTAATTCAACTAGATATTTAGAAAAAATATCTAAAATTCCCAGTACTCCTCATTTCTGACCCTGTGTAGGCATACCAACCTAACAAATTTAGTTTGATGAAGTCCTAAAGGACAAAACGCGTCACTAATAAACTTTTTACACTTTGTCGTGTGTTTGTGTGTGTATGAAGAAGTATATTTTAAGGTGTGCTATATTTATGGGATAAAAGTGCTCAATATCAGAGATAGAGCATATGTAAATATAAATACAAATGTGAACATTGAAGTCAACACTCAGAGGCAACAGGCTGTTTCATGCTCGAATGTTATGAATGTTAACTTTTATATATATATATATATATATATATATATATATATATAAAGTGAACATAGAATCAACATTAGGCGACAGTCTGTTTCAGGCTACGCATGGCCTGGCGATGGCCTATAGATTGAAAAACAGACACTCTAAGTGTTGACTTCTATGTTCACTTTTATATTTACACACGCTCTATCTCTGATATTGAGCACTTTATCCCATAAATATAGCACATCTTATGACTATATTTCTTCATATATATATATCTTATACAGCAAAAATCCCAAATTACCTCATGTGGTGTATTGTCTATTTCAGACCAGCACTGACATATACCAGTCTTCTTCAACCCTGAGGAAGCCTGCCATATGACAATGCTCATCTGAAATAGACTATACACCACATGAGGTAATTTGGGATTTTTTGCTGTATAAAATATATGCCCTCTTATAATAAATACATTGAGCTCTCTCTGTGTATCAGTTTTAATATCTAATATTACTAGGATCCACATGAATTATATACCACTGGATCTATTACTTGTAATATATATATATATATATATATATATATATATATATATATATATATATATATGGGAACAGATAGAAAATGTTTATCTTTTGCCTTTATTAAAGCTTGATCAGAAAACAAGATACGAAGAAAATAAAAAAGAGAAAAAATTTTGATATTCTAAAATTTTGCAAAATTTTAAAATATCATAATTTTTTTCTTTTTTTATTTTATTCATATCTAAAAAAAATATAAAAAAAAATATTATTTTCTTCATTCTTTCTTTTCCTTTTTTTTTTCACCCTAACTCATTTTCTGATGAAGCTTTTATAAAAGTTGAAATGTGTTAGATTTACAAACATTTCCTATTTCTTCCTTATCCTATCATTCTGTCGGATTCTGATTCTTATTTGATCCCAGTTCATATACAGGGGAAGGCAAAAGTCAATTAAAGATATAAAAATTTACTTTAAAACTTTTTTTCAAAATTAAAAAAAAATCATTTTTAAATTTAAAAATCCCACCATCTCCCATTTGTGCACGAGTAGTCGCATTAACATTAATAAACCTATTCTGATGAGGTCCTGAAGCAGTCATGGTCAAACTGCAGCCTGCAGGCCACATGTAGCCTGATTGGCATTCTGAATGGCACACCTAATTTCATGAGGAAAATTACGTTATTAAAACGTCTGTTTCTTTTCATTCTCACTTGTTCACTCACATACTCTCTCATAGCCACAAGCATAAACAATTATTAAATACAATATTTCTTGAATTTTGTAACATTTCATTGAAGGTAACATCAGCATTTTAAACCATTAGTGATTTTTCACTAAGGAAGATCATAAGTGTAAACACCTTTTGCTTCAGACGCTGGAAACATTAATGATAATTATTCTTCTTGGGAGAATAAATATATTTCTTTTAAAAAATGCTTTTTCATCATCAAATGAATAAATTAGAAACAAATCACACATAGCAATGTGTGTTAATCTCTCTGCTATCAGTGATAATATTATATCAGAACTTCTTTTTTTTTGTTTAAATTATAGAAGCAATCTTTTCTCTAAAAAAAAAAGAATCAACTTTTCTCCATTTCTAAGGCAGATGGTTATGCACATGCTCTTTTGTTAGGAAAATGGATGCAGTATCTGTAATGAAAGGTTTTTTTTTTTTAGTAGCATGACCCGCTTCAAGCAGCCCACTGTTCGAAAAGTGTTGCCTGTCCTAAAGGATGAAACACATCACACAAAAACTTTCCCTAAAAATTATTCTTGATATATAAAAATTTATATATCATTATCCCATAGTTTCCAATGTTTTTAACAACTATCTCCCATCATTCTACAATTTTATTGATATCATTTTCAGAAAAACTTTGTGTTTTTTGTTGGAAGGTTGTGAGGTAGTTTTTGATTGACTGTCAGTTCAGTTATGTGCCATGCATGATACACGCTTAGGCAATCATGTATCTTTCGATACATGACTGACTCCTGCAGTAGGTTGCCATTTCTTTCTGTGTTAGACCAATTGCCATCCAAGGCTATAGGCTACTTACCTATAACTTAAGAATTCATATCTTTCCCAAGGGTATTAACATGTAAGTGAATATCAGTTAGTTATGTGCCATGCGTGATACACGCATAGGCGATCATGTATCTTTTGATACATGACTGACAAGGCAGATTTTTTAGCTGCAGTATATTGCCATTTCTTTCTGCAGTAGACCAGTTGCCATCCAAGGCTATAGAACCTGGTCAGTCCTGCTATTTATCCATAACTGGGGGGAGAAGAAAAGGATTCATATCTTTCCCAAGGGTATTAGCATGTAAGTGAATGTAATGGATTTGACTGGAATTTGAACTCGGCTCTCCAATTCCTCAATCCAAGCCACTATCCACTGTATGGGGTCAAATTTTTTACCATTTAAATTGTTGGGAACGGTTTTTCTTATTTCAACCTCTGCAAGGTCTGTTTTACAAAATGTTGTCTTGTGTCAGAAAAGGACCCCTTTCCAATTTGCCAAAATTAGCCCCCTTTTTTTATTTCTTTTTTTTTTTTGAATAGCCACAATATTTCTTTGTAGTTATTGTTTCAGCAGCTGGAAGAAACTCAAAGTGAATTATCCCTCTCAGCAATTCTGCCAAACGGACAGCAACACCTTCCTTGGACGCAAACTCGCTTTACCAGCAATCCATTTTTCCTCGCCTGTGACAATTCCGCCAAAGAACTGCTCCTTTTTGTGGCATAACAGCAAAGAAATCACCTTAAAAATACAATCAAGCTTGTTCTGTTCCATCACAGACTGTGACACCCATGTATCGATTTTGGAAATGAACCCAACTCTCTTTAAATGGCAGTAGGTAGTTGAGATAACAATTTTCAGACTCTTAATGATCTCTTCCAGCAATATTTTTGGTTTATTCTCCACAATAGCAAACAGGGTGTCTTCATTGGTGTCGGAAGTTTGCCCAGAGCGTGGTTGATTGTTTAATTTAAAATCCCCCTGTTGAAATCTGCTAAACCACTTTTTTGTCCGTCTGAAGAGCTGGAGCAAAATCCAGACCATACTTCTGAATGTTTTTTGTCACAGTTCCGACGCTTACTCCTTTCTGAAATTCATGTAGCATAATATGGCAGATAAGCAAGTTTTCATCCTCCATCTTTAAGGCATTCATTTGTGGGGGAAAAAAAAACATCAGCATTCAACAAAGTATGTAGACATTAAGTGCTACGAAAATTAATTTCTCAAAATTTCATAAAATTAAGTAAGTGGAGAATAACAGATGGGAAAAAAAACTTTTTTTACCAAGATTTTCTATTAAAGAAACGTTTCTAAAAAAATATTTGAATTCATATGTAAATAAGCACTGAAAGTTTCATTTAAAATCCAACAATTATTTGATTTTTGCAAGAATTTCCAAATCAATATTTTTCAGTACAAAAAACGCTAAAATTTTCTATACTAATCTTTGGCTATCTGGTAGATGAAAAACAAAACAATATTTTTAGCCAAAATTTCGAACATTCTATAAAGGATGAAAAAATATTATTTAAAGATAAAGAATCCTTTGGTCTTTACTTTTAATAATAACATAAAAATTTTGACAATAAAACTTTGTTTTTATTAAGTTTGGAATATTTTTCATCATGGTACACTAATTTTTTAGAAGATTCATATATATATATATATATATAAATATATATGTATGTATGTATGTATATATAATAATGAATACAGAATCCTTAAAAATCCATAAAATTTTAGTCTGAAGAGATGGACATCTGAGTACATAAAATAAACTATCACTTACCAAATGGATTTTTAAGGATTCTGTATTCATTATATTGCTCTGTTCTTACATTTACCTCTCTTTGGATTTATATCCTCATTGGAATTATCCCTACTAATCATCATGTAATATATATATATATATATGTATGTATGTATGTATGTATGTATTAACCATTATCGAAGATTTTTTTATTTAACTGAATATATATATATTCAGTTTAATAAAAAAGTCATCTTTGATAATGGTTAATAGATTAGTCGAAAGTCCTCCGATCCACAGATCATCTGAACTGTTTTGTTAACCCACTCTATTTCCAGAAAAGAAATCAGTTGTATGGATGCAAGAAAAAAGAAATTGCTACCCAAATGCACAATGTGTGTGTGTGTGTGTGTGTATGTGTGTGTGTGTGTGTGTGTGAGTCTCTCTCTCTCACATACACAGACACACACACTCTCTCTCTCTCTCTCTCTGATTCTCTTTTTCCATGAATACAACAGTGAACGTAAGTGGATGTTTAAGTGGTGTCTTTTAGATCTGCTTTTTAAGAATATTTATGAGCCGTCTTTGCCTGCATGTATAAGCGTAATCAATCTCCACGTATATTTATCAGAATACATGCAATATAAAGTAAATGAACCTAGAAAAAAATGGAGAAAAAAAAACGCTGGAGAAGGAGAGAGAGAGAGAAAGAGAGAGAGAGAGAGCACTCACGAATGCAAGAAAAGGTACAAGCCTCCTTTCTCTACAACCAAACCCCCCCACCCTGGCCGCCGTTGCCATCCTCTTCACTCCCCGTGCAGCCTCTCCAACCTACCCAGATCCAAACCCAGCTCCCAAAAACGAGACAGGGGATCCCCAAGCACCAAAAGCAAGTCATCATTTTTCTGACATCCGTGAAGGCAGTTCAGATCGGTTTACGATGTATCTATGTCCCAAAAGGCTCCCACATTGCGATAGAGAAAGGTAGAGGGCCTGTGATGGAGAAGGAGGTGTGGTGCTAACACCCTGACCCTTTTTAATAAGATCTGATCTCTCCTTTCACTCCTGTTTGTTGGGGTCTGATTGTAAACACTCCATTAAAAAAAAATTCCCCTTCTCTCACAATAGGGCGGATGTTTGGGAGGAATGGAGAAAGACAAGTTTAACCAATTAGTTTAGTATTTTTTTATTTGTACTGAAAAGAATCTAACCCCCACCCTCAGTTCGTCCAGTTCCACACACATGAAACAAAACCATTTTTTTTGTCTTCGCCATTCATTTTCTTCTTTGTTTTTGTTTTTACTCTTCTTTCTTTCTTTCTTTCTTTTCAGTTTTCTTGATTTATTTCCTTTCTTTTTTTTCACTTTCTTTGATGTCAAACCCAAATAGATGAATACACTAATAGTCTGACTGAAAATGAGGAGTCAGGAGACAAATAGATCGATACAGACCCACAGAATTACTAAATCTACCATATGTATATGTATATATATATTATATAATAATATATATATTATATATATATATATATATATATATATATATATATATATATATATATATATATATATATATATATATATATATATATATTTTCATCGCCTATTTTCACAGGCGATTAATATATTATATATATAGATAGATAGATAGTATTAGAGGTTAAAAATACACCTATATATATATATATCCCAAATATATAAATATATATGCATACATATATATATATATATATATATATATATATATATATATATATATATATATATAAAATTTCCAAGAGGATAGAATCCAGGTAGAACTCAATGAATTTGTAGGTCTGATGAATTAGATCGTAATTACAATTCCAATGTAATAATTATATCCATGGAATAGTAGTCTTTAAGTCTTTTTATTATACATAGATATATATATATATAATTTAAAGATCAATTGTAGATTCAATATGGATCCTAATCTGACAGGACGATAAAATAAAAGAACAAATAGGAAACATATATCAATCTAAAATGTTTCTCTTTTATTAAAGCTTTGCCAGAGATTGAGAGAAAACAGACAAAAAGACAGAAACACTGGTATTATCAATTTTGTTTGGGTCAGTGCAGCGGGTTGCCACTTCATTCTAATCTAGGGCTGGTCTTTTTGAGCCTGTATTCTTTGTATTAGAAAGATATACGTTAAATTGTTTAAGAATAAATTCAAAGAAAGATGGTGATGTAATGTTTTAAGCATTTGTTTATAGTTGATAATAATGTTATTAAAGTTTTCAAAGTATTTTCTCTTTAAAGAATTATGTTCTTTTTTAATTAGGATGGCATTAGTAAAATCAAAGTGATGTCCAGCATCATTCAGATGCAAAACAAGAGTGTTAGATTGTTTATCTAAACACAAGTCTCTCTTGTCCCCACCACTGACCGCACAAAGGTAAAGACATTAAAACTCCCATTAAACAGGCACACATACACAATTACGAATACACATTACCATTCGATGCTGGCTTAGGCATACAAGATTCTTCACAAACTTAGATACATCTATACTTATCTATGATTTTAATGTCCATGACATGTCCCTACATGCAAGCCACTGCCACTGGGTGGCATGCCACTAGTGTTTACCGCTGACAAGTTCATCTCAGCAATGTTATTACTGGTGAACTGCTAGAGGCCCAACAGTGGTTGCCACCAGAGTATCACTGGTGTTGCCATTGGCGGCCCGCCAGCAGGCTACAAGCAGATTGCATGAAGAGTTGACTCACCAATGAGATCTGACAGAGTTCCACAAGTGAGAAGTGTGAGAGAAGAAACTGTTAGCATAGAACTTACGGTTACATCTAGCCATTTCAAGTGTAAAACGATGAGAACTTGCTGCTAATCTCGTACTGCACTTAAAAAACATAAAATCTAGATGGAAGGTCAAAAGGGTTCTCTCAGAGGAATTAAATGAGAGTAGTTTCATTTTGGGGAGTGTTACAATTAACAAGATACTCCATGCTTCATTTAAGGTCATTTTTGAGGTCAGCTGCCAATTTGACTTTATCGAACCTGATCAGGCTTATTATTAACACACAGAAGTAAACTGAGTAAAATGGACAGTTGTACTTCTATTGTGATGTCTGCTTGCCCTGGACTCTTTTTCACCGCAATTAACTTTAGCGCAGCTGTTAACACTGTCTAAGGGACAGACAAAACAGCACATTTATTATTATTACTATATCGCAAGATTGAGAATTTTATTAGAATATCCACTTCCTAGACCAGCGTTTCTCAACTGGTGCACCCAGGCGCACTAATGCATCCTGAAAAGTAGCCAGTTGCACCCCAAGTTAACAGAAAAGTAATTTATTAATTTTTTTTTTTTTTTTTTTTTTAAAAAAAAAACATAGCTTCTCTGATTACGTCAAAACATTGTCATTTGATATCTTAAACTGAATGCTGAATTCCTTAATCTTTAAGAAGAAGTGGATAATCCTTTTCTTTTTGCCCGTCCTGGGTAAGACGATAAACTACATCCACATCCTGGGTAAGATGATAAACTATGTTCAGCAGCAAGGCCTCTGATCAGGAGGTTTTGAGGAGCGTGGAACCACCTCTTAATTGCTGGTATTCCCAGGTCCACCCCGACCTGGAAACACCCGTTAGGTTCCCAGCTATGGGCAAATAATTAACCCCTAAACTGGGCTCAAAACACTATGAAAGGTTTTAAAACCAGCAATAATTTTTTTGTAAAATCTTATTACCAGAAATGAATTTTTAAAAAATATTGCCAGCAATAAAAATCCCGTTGGCATTAAATAACCCATTGAGGTTGATATACCGTAAAACAAACCAAACCAAACCTTTTCCTTTTGCCTTCCTCAGTCATTATTGACCACTAAAAAAACACTAAAAAAGCCGATTCTTCCCTTAAATTAAAATTGTACCGCTAATCTTTTTTGGGGTGCTAAACCAAACTTTCATTACTGATTCTTCCTTTTTAAAATTTAAAGTGTATTCCAGAGTTTTAGATATTCTACACAAGTGAAAAAAAAAACTTAGAAACTGTTATGTCCCAACAATCCTCGTAAGAACTGTTATATTCCGTGCTAAGGGAATAAATAAGTAACACCAGGTGGATACTAGAAGAAAGGTTTATTGTACACAACAAGTACAATATGAAATATGGTACAGTTATACACACAGGTCATTCTAGTGGAAGGTCTGATGTGCTTGCATCTTCTCTCTCTCACTCTCTCCCAGTCTCTTGTAGATAGTTGACTTTATAGTTACTTACTACCTATAGTGTAATCGTTCATGGGGGTGCCTGGTTATTTCATTACATCAGAAACACTGTCCTAGAGAGGGTTGTTTGATTTAAATCAAACTAATTTAAATCATTGATTTAAAATAAATCAATTTTACAAAAATCATTATATAAAGCAAATATTTAGAAATAAAACTTTTTTTTTTCATTTTCATGTAATTTCATGAAGAAAGAAAAAAGTGTTAAAAATATTTAATCAAATATTTATTAATCAACCAATTTTTTTTTTTTCTTAACTATAAAATAAAATTTTAAACATTAAACAAATTTTGAAATTTAACATAAGCAGTGTTTGCATTCATGGATTTAAACTAAAAAGCCAATTTTTTTCTGCTTTATCTGCCAAGACGGTTTTTTAGTTTGGGATGCAGCAATGAAAACTCGTCCAACACCAGAAGATGGGGCCACTGCTGACAGGAGTTGCTTAACCACAGAAAGTATATCACTGTACAATAAATACACTTTCAAAATTGAAAGCTAAAAAACAATACAGACTTGAATTGAAAAGTTTTAAAAAAAACAACACTGGTTGGAGTGTTGCTAACAAATTACTAATAAAAAAAAATTGCAAGATTATTTATGTACAAATCAATCCAATATGGCTGATGATCAGCATTCCAGTCTGTTAAATTATTTTAAAATACTGTAAGAATAAAATAGACCTTATCTGAAATAAAAATGATATGTCCCAGAAAGGGATATATTTCTTCAAAGTAGCAAAGTGGTTTTGGACTACTGTAACCAGGTAGAACAATCTAGCAGGTAACCGTAATGGACTGGTCCTCGTCGTAGTGGTAGCCAATAGGCGAAGACAATAGGTGTAGCCAATAGGTATCCTCCCTGTACCTCCATATCAGTCTGTATTTATGGCTGACACCAGCGAATCATATTACCGTGAGGAGGAACCCAGGTATATGCATATTCATTACAATTAAAAAACAACAGAAACAAAACTGTAAGTTGAATGTAAATGTGCCCCAAACCATAAAACAGCCAAACTGTCGCCCGCAGGCCACAAACAGTCTGTTTCTTTTGCCTTCTGGATGGCACACCTAATTTAATAATGAAAATAATGTTTATTAAAATTTTTCATTTTGTTTCATTCTCACTTGTTCACTCATATTTTCTCTCACACGAAGAGGTTGAGAGAAGCTTGTATTAAAAAGAAAGAACTATTAATTACCCGAGTAACCGTCCTTATTAATGCATGTTGTGTTCTAGGCTGAATTCAACTAAACCACACACACACACACACACAATAATGACAAAGTCTGATTTTTCATGAATTTTTAACCTTTCATTGAAAGGAACGTTGTCAGCATTTTAAACCATTGGCAATTTTCATTAAGGAAGATCATATACATGTAAAATTATTTAGCTTTAGAAACAAGAAATGTTCAAATTATTTTGTTTCAGTATCTGTCTATATTTCTGAGATGCGGTATTATGTACACTATTTACATTATTCAGACTATTATCCTCATCTTTGTCTCCATATTTATTACATTTCGGCCTTTCAGTATCTGTCTATATTTCTGAGATGAGGTGTTATGTACACTATTTACATTATTCGGACTATTGTCCTCATCTTTGTCGCCATATTTATTACAACAATGAACCTTAAGTATCTGTCTATATTTCTGAGATGAGGTATTATGTACACTCTTTACATTATTCGGATTATTGTCCTCATCTTTGTCGCCATATTTATTACAAACCTTCAGTATCTATCTATATTTCTGAGATGCGGTATTATGTACACTATTTACATTATTCGGACTATTGTCCTCATCTTTATCGCCATATTTATTACAACGTTTCGGTCATTGTACGTTCTGGCCTTCTTCAGGTTGTTGGAATGTCGAACTGAACGCTTTATTTCACTCACTGGGGTAGACTGTTCTAGTTCCACGTGTCATGTCTAATTGATGTCAGTTATCAGTTATCTCCTGTTAATTCCCCTCACTGGAAAATAAATACTTTTTCTTTTTTTTTTTTTTAAAGTATTTTCAAATGAATAAATTAGAAACAAATTACACGCAACAGCATGTGTTAATCAGTGTCATCAGTAATAACAATGTTTCTTGAATTTTGTAACCTTGCATTTAACGTAACATTCTCAGCAATATTTAGAACAATGGCAATTTTCATTAAAGAAGACCATATGTGTAAAAATATTTTGCTTTAGAAATGAGAAACATTCATATTAATTTTTCTTCAGAAGAAAATTTTTTTTTTTTCTTATAAAGAGATATTTTTTGGGATTTTCAAATGAATGAATTAAAAACAAATCACGTGGGGTAGCATGTGTTAGTCACAGTGTTTTCAGTGATAATATTATACGAAATCTTCAATTTTTAAATTGTGGAAAAATATTTTCTCCAAGTAAAAGATTCCACCCTCTTCCCCCATTTCTAAGACAGATTGGTACATGTATGTTCTTCGGGGGTGAAAATGGCCGCTTGACTTTCAACAAAAAATTACTTTGAATTTTTTATTTTTTATTAGTGCGGCCCATTTTATGATGAGCCATATTGCATACAGCCCACTAGTTAGAAAATGTTGCCCATGCCTGCCATAAAAAATTGTTTGCTTTGTTTTGTTTTGTTTGGTTTTGTTTTACGGCATATCAACCTCAATGGGTCATTTAATGCCGACAACTTTTTTTTTTCCTGGTAATATTTTTGTTTTGTCAAAAATCCATTTCTGTTAATATTTTTTTTCTCAAAAATGTATAGCTAGTAATATTATTTTTTTTTAAAAAAAACGTACAGCTGGCAACTAAAAAATTATTTTTTAAAAAACGTATCATCAGAGGCCTTGCTGTTGGATGTAGTTTATCGTCATATCCAGGACGCGGATGAAGTTTATCGTCATACCCAGGACACGAATCTAATCTGAGTGTTAATTATTTGCCCATAGCTGGAACCCTAACAGGTGCTACCACCCCAGGTCAGGGTGGACCTGGGAACACCAGCAGTTAAGAGGTGGTTCCACACTCCTCAAAACCTCCTGATCAGGGGCCCTGCTGCTGGACATAGTTTATCGTCTTACCCAGGACAACATAAAGAATGGTAAAAATTAAATGTAGATTTTTATCAACTAAACTGGGAAAAAGTCAGCCAGATATAACCAAAATTTATCAATTTGGCAACCCTAAATTATCCTACCTACTGTCCCTCTTAATTTCTCAAAGGATTTGTATCAGTTTTTCTCTTTCTTGTTGCTTCCTTCATGGGCAAAAATGTTTTAAAAATCAGATTTAAAATCTAAATTGGATTTTTAAAATATTTTTTGAATAAAATTAAAAAAAGACATAAAACAGTCGAGAGAGCAATATTTGTAACAATGATATATATATATATATATATATATATATATATATATATATATATATATATATATAGTGTGTGTGATTTGTTTTTCAATCTCAGCAGAACAAGATGACAGAGTCGCGATCAGTTGGAACGTATCCTTTCTAGTTGTCACCCCCCCTATTAACCCCGACACCCGCTGTCCGTCAGTCACCTATGCACTCATCTCTTCCCCATCCTTTTCTCCACCAGATATATAGATAGAAACAGACTGAGATAGATAGAGTGAAACAGACAGAAATAGATAGATAGAGGGATAGATATGAACAGACTGCTAGATAGATAGATAGATAGATAGATAGATAGATAGATAGATAGATAGATAGATAGATATGAACAGACTCAAATAGATAGATAGATAGATAGATAGATAGATAGATATGAACAGACTCAAATAGATAGATAGATAGATAGATAGATAGATATGAACAGACTGAAATAGATAGATAGATATGAACAGACTGAAATAGATAGATAGATATGAACAGACTGAAATAAACAGATAGATAGATTTATATGATCAGACTCAAATAGATATGAACAGACTGATATAGATAGATCTGAGCAGACTGAACTAGCTAGATACAAGCAGTCAGACAGACTGATGTGTGCGTTTGTCTTAAATGTGCAATCATAAACACTTGAGTGAAAGCAAATGACAATGACATACGTATGTAGAGTGTGACTTGCTTTTCAAACTCAACAGAACAAGATGACGAGTCATGATCAATTGGAATGTATCCATTCTAATTGTCACCCCCACCTCTGGCATCTCACCGTCCCCTGTACACTCATCTTCTCCTCCACCTCCTCACCTCACCTTGCATTCATCACCTAATTTTTATTTATATTCTCGGTAGGTAAGTCTTGTAAGCCTCTGGCATTTCTTCATTTTTCCACTTCCTGTTAAGTTTCTTTCTTTTAATGTCGACCTTCAAAAAGGCAGGGTTTTTTTGTATTTCTTCACAACATATGTAAAGCCATTTTTCATTGCATATAATAATAATCTATCTCCTAAAACACAGGCTGCTTCTCTGTCCGTCATGCTTTGACTGTGTGTGACTTTGCATACATGCATATTGTGCATATGCTTATGTCTGTGTTAGTTGATTGACTTGTTCATTTTTTACGTCTTATCAACCCTTTGCCAGAAAATACTTTTAGATTATAAAAATTCTTTCAGAGTGGGGGATAGATAATAATGAGTTAGTGATGCAAGTCTTACTAATTAACCCATAGCTGGGGAGAGAAGAGGTGGCTTCATCTTGTGATGGTGAGGAAGATGAGGAAAATTTGAAAATGAGTTAAATAGTTTGCATGTAAATAATAATAATTCCACACCCAGGAAATTTTATTTTATTATGATATATTAAAATATTTTGTTTTATTTTTTAATTTATTTTATTTTTTTATATTTTATTTTATTTTTTATATTTTTTTTTTTTTTTATAATTTATTTTATTTTTTATATGTTATTTTTTTTTTATTTATATTATTTTTTTTTTATTTTTTTTTTTTTTTTATATCTTATTTTTATTTTATTTTATATTTTATTTCATTTTTATTTTATTTTATTTTTATATTTTATTTTTTATTTTATATTATTTTATTAAAAAAGAAATAACTGATTACTGATTTGTCAAGGAAAATATTATATACAGTGTAACCCGGATATAAGAGACCCGGATATAAGAAAAACCCGGATATAAGAGAGATTTTCTTTGGTCCCAAAGTGTTCCCATACTTAACCTAAACAAAATAGACCAAACTCGGATATAAGAGAAACCCGGATATAAGAGACTTCTCCGGTCCCGACAACTCTCTTATATCCGGGTTACACAGGAACTAGCTTAAAAGCCACCTGATTGGGCAGCATTTAAGCTAGCTCCTGTGGAAGGTTCTTGATTGAGCCTTCATCACAATAGGTAGGGAGGTGTAGATGTGATAGGTAACAATAAACTTCAGAAGAACTCAAAATTGATCACTGCATTTAAGTATTGCATTAATACTTAAGCATACCTTTTAAAGGTTCAACGATAATTCTTCTGCCACCACTTAGTTTTAAGGACAATTTGATGTATGTAGATCCTTAATTTCTATTCAAACATTTATTTTTATTTCATGGGTGACTTTCACTATATTTCACAATTAATTTCATTTATTTCCAAATTATTAAAATTGTTATCATACAAAAAAAATTGTTGGAAAAATTCACTTAAAAAAACAATTACAGTAATGAAAAATTGGAAATCCATAATTTCAGGATTGCGAATCTGGATCCAGCTTGGAATGTTTTTAATTTGCTCACAGAGTCGGCCTGATTCCAAAATGGTATGTTGGGCTACGGCCTCTAGGAGTAAAGTTGAAAAAGTGTGACACACTGACACATTGACATTTATTTATATATATTTATATATAGATTTTCTCTATGACATTTTCTGTCACTACAATCCAAAGTTATAAATTTTATTCCGATGAATATTTTTTATTTTATTTTTTCAATATTTTATTTTTATTTTTATTTTATTTTTTTATATTTTATTTTTATTTTATTTTATTATTATGACAATATTTCCTCAACTATCAAATCATAACTTATCACTTTCCCCCCTATAACTGTTATAAAATGAATTGAAAACATGGGTTAAATCTGATAGTTTAATTAAATAAGGAACAAGCAGGAAAATGCTTATAAATGTAACATTTCTCAATTATTTTGGAGAGCAAGATAATGTGAGATGATGTTTCAATTAAAATTCTATTTTGTTATTATCTAGTTGTGCAGAAGATATGTATACATCTTATGGCATTTGTGTTTACGCATGTATCAAATATTACATTCTATGCTTTGTTTTTATTGCGTTAACGTCACGTTTATACCTTAAGGCAGTGCTTCCGAACCAATTTTTGTCCTGTGCACCCTTTTCACCTGCCCCCTTTTCCAAGATTGTCCATCTCAAAATGTGCATTCCAAAAGGTGCATTTCATTCTTTTCCATATTAGTATTTATCTTTCAGCGCATCCATGTTGCTACTGAATGTGACACAAGGTCAAGGTTTAAAGTGGGTTTAACAGCAACACTGTGGAAAAATTTCTCAAGCCCCCTGGGCACTTCTTCTTTTAGGGACACCTCAGCTGCCAGACAATAAATCCAGCCCACTCCCAAAGGAGAGGTACTGCTTGATGGTGAAGACCTCCTGGGGCTTGGGCTTAATATTTTTTTATACTAGAACCCCAGGCATACATATGTACTACTACTGTACTGTACTGATGCGGCATTCACCCTGGGCGGATTGAGCTGGCTTCTTCCTGTTGTGAGAAGAAGATTCTTGGGATAAATTACAGAAGTAGGGTACCCAGGCCTACTCGGATAACGTTCTTGCTTGCCGCAGGGTTCCCACAGATGCAGAGACAGGAACAACCAGAAGCCACCGGTTGCCGATGCAGACACTCCTTGGTGGGGGTCCTGAAAAGTTCCGTTTTTGAGTTCTCAATCTTGTTTCAGCCTCACGCACAGCAGCAGTTGAAGAGGCGTTTCTCCTCAGCTGTTGAGTCCTTTTGATCAGCAGTCACAGTCAGTGAGTCCTTTGATCATCATTTTCAGCCTCATGTGCAGAAGCGTACAGGTATGCTCTTCTGGAAAGCCGATGGCTTCATTGATTTTTGAATCCAGTGGCTCTGATTGACGCATTCTAAGAGGCATTTTGATATGGGTGAACTGAACATTCTAAAGACGATTCGTTATCTCTTATTTGCATGGCAGACCTGGTGGAAGCAGTTTTGTGACCTAGGCAAGTTCTTTCCTTTGGTGGCATGTCTTAGGCAAGTATGAATTGTCAAATGGAATGCGTGGGAAAAAAACACTGTAAAGCTACAGGGATCACTTAGCTTGAATAACTTTAGGAAACGTTGGGAAAATAAATGTTGAGTAATAAAAAAGCAAGCTTATTTATTATTACAGTGAATGCAATGCAGGATAATAAAAAAATTTAAATTGGGAATGGCAATAAACAACAATGAAAGCAATGCCTTAAAACTGTAGTAGTAGGCTTTATGCAACGGAAAAGGTAACCTCACTTGAGAGAGATTGAAAGTTTGGCCAAGAGAAGGGGAATGTGTAATTTGGACTCAAAACCAGCACTGAAGAATTATTGATCAAACAAAAAAATTTCATCAAAATCACATAAACAACGTGAGAACACACACAGACATACAAACACACATTTTGAGAATTATAGATATAGATAAACTAAAGCATTCTTCAATAAACAATAGTTCAATACAATGCCAGGTTAGTGTAATTCAATAAACAAAAAGTTCAATAAAAGCTTAGGGTGTTTAAAATGATTTTATTCGGATGAAGATTACAGTCAATGAGAAACTTGTGAAAAAGTAGATTTTTCCCTTGCCTGACTGTCTCCTTAAAATTCCTCCTGGAGGAGTACAACCCCCACCACCATCACCAACATGCTCTGTGGTTGAGAGCTCCTGTCATAAGGTGTTAGTGTTTACAGTATGTATCAGTATTCAAATTCTGTTTTGTTTTCCTTGGTTGTGTAGACATCAAGTGTATATCTTATGGCGTTAGTGATTATATATGTATCATTTTTTTTTTACACCTGCACACGATGTCATCAAATGTGCAGATAAAAATACAATGACAAGCATGCATTTTTTTTTAAGTTGGGGGATCAATAAATGTGTATCCGGACTTATAGTTGTTAACTGAAACTTTATCTGAAAAAATTCACTGTAATGTTCACATCAAAATTAAGTGCATTGACAAGGAAGGAGGTTTTGTTGAAAAATATTTGTTGCCTAAAATTTTAATGATAAGCTATAAGAAGCCATTATAATAAAGCAAGGCTAGGCTCAGAGATAGATAGATAGATAGATAGATAGATAGATAGATAGATATTAACAGACGAAGATAGATAGACAGATAGTTAGATATTAACAGACAGAGATAGAGAGATAGATATTGATAGATAGATAGATAGATATTATCAGATGGAGATAGATAAATAGATCGATAGATATTAACAGATAGAAAGATAGATAAATAGATATTAACAGACAGAGATAGATAGATAGATAGATAGATAGATAGATATTAACAGACTGCGATAGATAGATATTACAGACCTATATAGGTAGATAGATAGCTGCATGAATAGGTAGACAGACAACAAACTGAAATATAAAGATAGATATTAACAGATTGAGATAGAAAGAAGAAAAGAAACAGGTGACATAAATAGACAGACATGATCAAAATTATACAAACCCAACCCGATATACACTTGTGGTCATTAAGCTAAGGCTTCTATGGAACTGTCACTAGACAAGCAGCTCTCCAGATCATTTGCCCTTCACACACATCAAAAGATAATCTCACCCCAGTGAAAATGTTGTGGACTAATTTCAGGATGCAATTTCTGACTTGTGTCCGCTCAACTTAAAATCTTTCCCCATGCCACATAAAAAAAACATTTTGCCATGCATATTTATATTTATGTTTTTTTACTAAATATTTTCCAGTACATGTCCCAAGAGCCACTCAAGATAGAGGATTGCTGACTGAGGTTGTTGTGTGGGCATAATAGGATCGGGTTTGTATTAACAGCCATGTTCTGAACCTGTTTCAGCTCTGGTCTGCTCTTGGCAGGAGATGGACTTGTCCACTGCATTGTTTCGATGCTATCCATTCTTATTACCAAGCACACATTGGGAAGTGTAGATAGATGAGAGGATTGGTTGGGGTAAGAGAAGTAGTCCTATCTACCCACCCAGATGAACAGAAGAAGTCCTGAATAAAATAATCCTATTTTATATGGGAAACCGAGTTCATATTATTAGTTCTTGACATGGCATTTCTCTTTTCTCATGTTAAATTGTGAGCATGCAGCAGACCTTTTCCCAGCTTTCAGTGCACAATTCCGAGATTGACAAAATTCAAAATCGAGTAACTAGACCATTGAACCAATTCTCTGTTGCCTCATGTCTCTTCTTCAGATGCGAGGAGATTGCCATTTAGGAGAATTTTCCACTCATCAGCTGAAATTGTATTTTCTTTCTTCTTGGGTATTCTTTTTACAGACCCCACCAAAGATGCCTTGTTCTATGACTTTTTTTGTGTTTATTTTTTCTAATTAAACCTGTAGGGTCCTTGTCACAGATCTCGTCAATTTTTTTTTTTTTAACCACCTGAATTTATTTTCTTTCCAGGTCCTCCATTTGTGAACCGCACGGCTTTGCCTCACAAACAACTGATTGCTTATATTGGTAAGAACTACAAAATCCCATGTCCAGTAGTGGCCGACCCTCCAGCCATCATGGAATGGTCAAAAGAAGGCCAACCTATACACAGTGGCTGGGAAAGATTTAAGGTGGTGGACACAGGTCTGCGTATAAAGGAAATTGAAGGAGAAGATACAGGATATTACAATTGTAAAGCAACCAACGGCTATGGAAGTGTCACTCTCAATTTTACGCTGACTGTATTACGTAAGTTATTGCCCTTCTTTATTCTTCATTCATCTCTCTCTCTCTCTCTCTCTCTATCTATCTATCTATCTATCTATATATATATATATATATATATATATAATGTCAAACCACCCTCCATCTATAATTAAGCATTTACCCACATCAATATGGGAAAAACCCTTTATGAAGTCGTCAAAAAAACAAATTGCAGTTCAGTGCGATGCGTTTATATATGGAACAGCCCGTTGAAAATAAATAAATAAAACAAAATTATCCATACACTTAACAACATACTATGGTGCCAAAATCTATCTTGCTCTGTGAATAAACAGACGATGCGCATACAAGAAAGACATCATTCGCTTTGAAATAGACACCCTGCCCTACCTCAGCTTGACCTCTCCCTGAAGGTGACTGATATGTGAATAAAAATTAACTCTTAGGCCCCTTATCAAAAATGGTCGCCTCAGCCGTTTCCATAGTAACGAATGAACAAGCTTATAACGATATGTAAACTTCAAAATGGGTTATTCCTAAAGTTTCGCTTGAGGATGAAACAGGGCTTGTTACTTTAATTTAATTTAATTTTAATAATTATATTGATGGTTTTCGGCTCTCGTTTTTGAAACATGTGAACTCTTATGTAGCAAAGGAATCATATTTTTAAAAAAATAATTATAATCTAAGCTCTACTTCTGTATGGAGCACTGTTTTTTAAAAATAAAAACAAAAGTAATAAGGAACCCTGGATTATTTACCTAACGTGTTCTTTCCTATTTTTCTACATACCTGCGCACATATATGAAGAAAAATATATATTTGTGTGTGTGTATATATATATATATATATATATATATATATATATATATATATATGAAGAAATATAGTTTTAAGGTGTGCTATATTTATGGGATAAAGTGCTCAATATCAGAGATAGAGCATATGTAAATATAAATATAAAAGTGAACATTGAAGTCAACACTCAAAGGTGACAGACTGTTTCATGCTAGATGCAATCGTCAGGCCGAAAATGTTGGATTTTTCCTCAGCTAGACTACAGCAAGCAATCTAAACATTTGACGAATAAATAGCTTTATTTTCCCAGACTAAAACAAACTATTAAATAAGTAGCCTAAGCACACCCCCCACAACCCAAATTTTTTTACTATGTTAATAAAATATCAAAAGCTGAAAAGAATAATACAAAATGAAAATGAAAAACAAGTTCAATAAATTAAACCAAATAAATAAACAAACAAGAAAATCTAGATAAACAAACAATAAAAAATAAATAAACAAACCTAGAAAATCTACTTGTTTAACATTAGTACTTACCTTAACCTTAAGATTTAAGCTTTTTAGTTCTCTATGAATCATTTTTCTTAATTTATCTCCCATAAGACCATAAGGTTTTAGTCACATTCCTCCCAGGCCTGTTTAAAAGTTGTAGAGGCTTATCCATTGTTTCATGTTTAGGATTGGGTTTCCAGTTCCTTCTAAAGTATTTCCTTCTCTTTCACTCCTAGTAGCCCCCTTGCATCTTACTGGCATTAACAACTTGCTTGAGGCTAATTGATATATATATATATATATATATCACTCTTAAGTATTGTAATAAAAATAAATTTAAATGCATTCCTATCTCTCCCTTCCCTCTCTAATTTTGACCATGTCTGTCACACTATCTCTCACCATTCTCTATATCACCTTACTTCAACTTAACACTACCCCTCAAAAATGTAAAAAATTATATGTAAATTTAAATTCATTTTTTCATCCTTGGAAGTGAGGTCTGATGATCCAGGGAAAAAGAAACTCCCTGGAGAAATAAATTAGAACCATGGACCCTTAAAGTTGTTTGTTTTCATTAAATTAAATTAATTGCTCTGATTTGATATATTACTTTATATATATATATATATATATATATATATTGTGACGAATGCAAACCCACACATATACGTTATTCCCTACTCCCACAACAGAACCCAAAGTAGACACACACAGAAACACAGGTAGGCGAAGTCTAAAAATAGATTCAAGTAAGATAGCATATAAAAGAAACAATGCGATTGGTCAAAAGCAGCCAATCAACAGTCGTGAAAATTAGCCACCAAAAAGGAGACGCGCATGTGGAGAGTAAAAAGAAAGCAGCTTTATTGGAGAGACCAGTAGATGATAAGTCACGACAACGTCTATGTCCAAGGTTGCACGCTGAGACAACACATTCCCAGAGGCAGAAAAGCAGACCAGCCACTCAAATGCCAAGAATGTGAAGATAGTCCAGACACAATTGGCCTGAACTCCTCGGAGATCATTGCCTTAAGAAGAAATCCTGAAATACAAATATAAGGCAAAGAATGTGATCCCAGTTGAAACCCTAAAGCTCCAGTCGCTGAATCAAGAATACAAGAAAAGAGACTATTATTGCTTTTGGTCGATAAATGCATATCTCAGATAAGTGTATATCCTAGAAACCCCCAGTATTACCATGATTCGCAAACACCCAATAATATTATGTTCTTGCACACACCTTTCCATGTTCGTAAAACCAGACATTTGAGACTATACTCCTGTATATGTGTGAAACATTGCATTCGTTAATATTTGTCGTATTCCAACTAAATATACATTGTAGCTCACATGATATAATGTCTTTATTGTCGTTGCCACATACATGCTCTTGTTAATTAAATATTATTTTGTTCACCATGTTGTTTCGTTCATTTATGGTCACCGGTCGGTTGAATGTGTTATTCCAAGAACCCGGGGAAGCCCAGTTCAATTAGACCATAATTGAGTTGGACTTCGCCTACTTTCTTTTCTTTTTACATTATCTGCTGATGATTTAATGATGTAAGGGAAATAACCCTAATATTTATTCAGTGATCCCATAACAAAAGGTTACTCGGGGAATATAAGATATAAACGAATCATCGTGCAGAATACATTGATCTTAGCCTGGTGCTGGTTGTATCCCCCATCACCATATTAATGCCAGATGAGGATCTATGACAATATATATATATATATATATATATATATATATATATATATATATATATATTAATTCTTAATCCGACATATATATATATATATATATATATATATATATATACATATATATACATGGCCTGGTAATGAACTCAGAATTAAAGTTACTTTTTGGATTACTTCAACCAAAACTTTTATTGCCGCCAAGGACAAAAGGTGACTTGACCCAAAGAGTTGTGAGTTCAATACCTGGCCACAGCAGAGGTGAATAAAAAATTGGAGAGTGAAGTTATTAAAGGGAATTAACCGAAACTGAGATATACAAGAGAAGGCATGGCATGTGGAACTAGAACAATCTACCCCCAACGTATATCGCCTGAAGAAGGCCGGAGTGTATAATGGAGAATTGTTGAGAATATGACAATAAAGTTGAGGACAACAATCCAGATAATGTAAATAGTTACAACACCTCATCTCAGAAATATAGACAAATGCTGAAGACATTTCTTGCCCTAGTTAACAACATATTGTAGGTCATTTTCGTAAACAGCTGCTGATTTTACTTCATTGAAATTTAGTGTACCCTAAAGTGTTTTCTAAACTGCCATGTACAATTATTAATTAGCAAGATACTTTCATCGTTACAGGTTGGTTCCCCACCCCTGAAATGGAAATTACTTACAACTTAAATACCTTAAAAGCTGTCTGACATCAAAGATGGTCAACAAATTTATTTACAGAACATTAATCAGCAGTTGTACAATGGTTAGATAAGGCATGGAATCACTAGTGTGTTGGGAGGGGGAGATAATATCCCCTTCCTCCCCTGCTCCAACAACCCCACTTTTGCTGACCTGTCCAGCCATTAACAAGTTGTCTCCCCACCAATATAAAATCCTTGGGATACAATAGTTTGTGCTCAAACAACCAACCTACACTTAAGGTGGTTGTTCAGAGTTGGGGGGTGCCATCTCATGGAGGCATTTATGCTATGACAGAAAGAAGGAGAAAAAAGAACAAAACAATCAAAACACTGCTGGTGCCCCGCCTCCCCACGCCAGTACATTCATTGGGTGGGAGCCACTGATGACATCTCCTGCCCAGTGCCCCGAGGACAATGAAACCCTAAACATGTCTATCATTTTAACAAAGTGATTTGACATGATCCTCTCAGATGAAGCTCAGGTTCGGTCAGTCCCTGGCACTTTACCCTTTCATCAGGCCCCTCCTCCCCACCACAGATAGATAGGTAGGTGGGTAAGAAGGTTGATAGATATAAACAATTTCACTCCTCAACCTCATCATTATATATTCTCATTCTTATTTTCTCAGTTATATATATATATATATTATACCTGTATACGCATATTCATGCATACAATTATTTCTTATATACCTGTACACACTTATATATGTATATGTGCTCTCACATATACACCTGGGCACAATATACACATGCATACACAGTCACATAACCTTATAATATATGTATTAGAGTCATTTTTCTATGGGGTGTGCTGTTTTACCTGATATTATGGGTCACATTGAGATGCCTGGTTTGTTTGCGTACATATATATATATAAATGCACATGCACACATACATATATACACACAGATACATGCACACATATATGCATATTAGAGCCAGTGTGTGTATGTATGTATATATATATATATATATATATATATATATATATATGTGTGTGTGTGTGTGTGTGTGTGCATGTATATATACATAAGCAAGTAAACCAGACATCTGAATGCGAACCATAATAGTAAAAACAGTTCACCTGCCCAAAAAGTTTTCTAATTCTAATGTATATATATATTAGAATTAGAAAAATTATATATGGGGTGGGGGTAACAGCAAAATTGTCCAATTGTTAGATTAAACTTTGAACTGTTGTATCTTAGAAATGATTAAAGATATCTTACTGGAATTCTATGAGGTTTTTATAACATTATTGGACTCTACTTTGAGCAATAAGAATGTATAATTACTTGCCAAGCTTAACAAAAGAACCGTGATGAAATCAATCATAAACAAAAATGACATGTTCATCATTAATGATCAGAAGCTCATGAAGGATTGAAATAAAGTCCCTATATATATATATATATATATATATATATATATATATATATATATATATATATATAATATGGACTCTCCCGTCAGTTTCGACGTATGAAGATCTGACAGCTTAGTTGATTCAGTTATGAAATTTTGTGCAATAATCTTAAGTGGCACTTAAGACCCGTTGGTGATTTACAAAGGAGGCCACATATGGTACAAGAGTGAGGATAGTGGAATGCGATCACTGTTAGATTGGCTGACCTTTTAGATCTTGAAAATATATATATATATATATCTTATACCAGGATCATTTTCCAACTTATTCAAGATGATCTTCACCATTTCTAACCTTCTTTCTGTCCTCGAGTAGCAAGGTGTCTCACATGTTTTATGTACAATTTCATTTTCAAGTTCTTTTCACTACTCTTTGAACCATCATGGCTGAAACTCCTCTTTCACGTGCCAAATGTCTTATGGATTGAGTTGGATCTTTTCTAATTTATCTCTTTGACTCTAAGTTGAAATGATGACCCACTTCCTGTTGTGACCTCCTGATCCAGTTTTCCTTTCTACTGTTCCCTCTTTTTTAAAACTTATTCACCATTCTCTTGATGGTCCTTGAATGGACTTTGAAGATGGAAACCAGAGTATGAATGTTGGTGCCATTACTGAAGGCCACCATTGCTCAGTTGAGAAGACAGTAGAGGTGACACAAAATGATTTTAACTTGTTCTCTTTCTTGCTGAATAACTCAAAGGGTTTTTCAGTGATTCTTATGACGAATGATCTCGAGATGGCTAAATGTCTTATCTGAAAACCTGGAGAAAAAAAAAACTCAATTAGTTTAGTCTTTTTTAGATATTAAATATTTTGTGCCATAGATAATTATGCTGTTACACAATTTGCACAATTTTGATGTTACACCTGGTATGTATTATTACAGAAAAATATGCACTATCCAGGGGGAGTTGAACCTCCATCCTCCTTTGCAGGGGAAACCCTCATTAGATCTGACCTGCTTTAAACCCAATCTCCTTTTTGTTTTTGTCTATATTTCTGAGATGAGGTATTATGTACATTATTTACATTATTCGAACTATTGTCCTCATCTTTATCGCTATTGTAATTACAACGTTTCGGCCGTTGTACGCTCTGGCCTTCTTCAGGTGCTTGGAATGTCGAACTTAACCCTTTATTTCACTCACTGGGGTAGACTGTTCTAGTTCCATGTGCCATGTTTAATGGATGTCAGTTATCAGTTATCTCCTGTTAATTTCCCTCTGAAAGTTCTCCACTGCCTTAACCGGGTATTGAACTCATACTCTTTGGGTCTTGTCACTGGATCCAACTAATACCTTTATTCACAGTGTCCTTTTTGTTATTTTCATTTTATTCTTAAAGCTTCTTTATCTGCCCATGGGACAATAGCTTATTGGGTTAAAGCATTGGTTTTTAAATTTGGTGGCATTGTAATCGTGAGTTCAATCCCTAGGTCGGGCAATGTGTACTTGGAATCAATAAAAATAAAGCAATAACTGGGTAGTACTAAAAATAGGAACAAGATGCGATATCCTTAGACATGAACAGTAGAAAAAGAACTGTCTATCCATGTAGATTAAATAAAGGGTTCGGTTTGGAATTCTCTATGGTTTTTTTTTGTTTGTTTTTTTTTCTAATCAAGTTCACTCAAACAAGGTTGTAAAGCCACCGAAACACAAGGTGTTACTGGAAGACTTAGAAACAGGAAGATTGCTAAGGAATGAGAAAAGAAGAAGAGTAACCAGGAAGACAGTAGATAGCGATTGACATTGCATTTAAATTTTTGCAGATTAAAGTTGTCTGGAAAGCATGAAGACGGAAGAATGTTCCACAAGCAAGGCATTAAAGCCACTAAGATGCAAGGGGTTACCGGGTGTGGAAGAATTAGGATCAGAAACATTAATTATGAGCAGGAAGAGGAAAGAGTAATCAGGAGGAGACAGTAGATAGCAATTGATATTATATTTCAATTTTTGCAGATTAAAGTTGGCTGGAAAGCATGGAGCTGAAAGGGAGTTCCACAAGCAAGGTAGTAAAGCCACTAACACACAAGGGGTTATTGGGTGTGGAAGAATTAGGAACAGAAACAATAATGATGAGCCGGAAGAGGAAAGAGTAATCAGGAGGACAGTAAATAGCAATTGACATTACATTTAAATTTTTGCAGATTAAAGTTGGCTGGAAAGCATGGAGACAGAAGGGATTTCCACAAGTGAGAAGTGCGAGAAAAGAAAGTGTTAGCATAGAATCTACGGCTACATCTATCTAGCCAGCTCAACTGTAGATTGGTGAGACCTCATCGCCAGTATTGTACTGCGCTTAAATTTACCTGGATCAACATACATCTAATGAAGTCTGGTGGGCACAATGATAGAGAGAAACCTGACATTGAATTCAGAGTTTTCCTTCTCCTAGACTGGCTGACAACCAAAACTACAGATCAACAACAACAAAGATGAGGACAATAGTTCACAAAGCTGTTCTGAATTAAGATCATATTTGAAATTGATGTTCACAGAAGCTTCTATTTAGTTTTCGTTATTTTCTTTTCATCCGACACCAATTCTTTTATAAATATACTAATGTCCAATAGTCAATAACTGCTGGGTCAAGTATTATCAACAGACATGCAAAATACCCCTCTTTATCTCTATCTCTCTCTCTATCTATCTCTATCACTCTCTATCTCTCTCTTTCCTAATTGGATGTACAGATAGCATAAACATTATTGATGATGAACGGGGAAATGGCAAGCTTAGTTCATAACTCCTGCCTAGTCTGTTGCATTCACTTTCACTCAAAAGCTGTTGGGAAAGGCATGATCCAATCTGATCTCCCTCCTCCCCAGCTATGAGTTAGATAGCAGGATAGACTGGGATCTGTAGTCTTGGTTGCCAGCCAGTCTAAGAGAAGGAAAACTCTGAATTCAATGTCAGGTTTCTCTCTCTTGCTCAGTATTCCTCGCTCATTCTGGAACTTAACTTCACTTTCTTCATTTTCTCTCTTTTTCAGGCTTTATTATCTCTCTCTCTCTCTCTCTCTCTCTCTCTTCCCTATCCATCTCTCTGTCTCTTCTCAACTTCTGTTTCCTCCTTCTCTTCCTCTCTCTCTCTCTTTCTCTCTTGTTTTCTATCCATCTCTCTGTCTCTTGTCAACTTCTGTTAATCTTTCCTCCTCCTCTTCTTCCTCTCTCTCTCTTTCTTTCTCGTTTTCTATCTATCTTTCTGTCTCTTCTCAACTTCTTTCTTTCCTCCTCCTCTTCCTCCTCTTTCACTGTCTCTCTCCCCCGTTCTGCCTCTCTTATTCATTATTCCTCCTCTCACTCTGCACATTAATTTCTTTTTTTTCATTTCTATCTGTGTTTTGGATTCTAGTATCTCTCACTGATTCTTTTCTCTCTCTCTCTCTCTCTCTCTCTCTCTCTCTCTCTCTCTCTCTCTCTCTCTCTCTCTCTCTCTCTCTACCTCTCTCTCCTCTCTTTTCTTCTCCTTCTCTCTCTCTCTTTTCCTCCTCTTCTCTCCTCTCTTTTCTTCTCCCCCTCTCTCTCTCTCCCCTCCTCCTCCTCTCTCTTATTCTGCCTTATTTCTTCCTCTCTTTTTTTCTCTTCCTTTCTGTCTTAAGATGACTCCAACTGCATTTGCATGGGAATAAAACCCCGAAATAAGCTGAAAAAAAAAAGAAAATAAAGCAAAGGGAGAGGGGGGAAACGTAAAAAAAAAGTGTCATAGATCAGTAAAAGGTGTAAAGGTGTAGACGTGGGTGGGTGAAGTGTAAAAAAACGTAGAGAATCACTCTATTCCCCCACCTCCTAGATGGGGAGGTGCAAGTGTTGGGTATGGAGGAGACAGCTAAGTTAGATAAGTGGCTAGAGGGCGTTTTAGTTGTAGTTGATGGCTGTCCCAAAAAACAAGTGCAGAGGTGGGTTAGTACCCTAAAGGCAAGTGGGCGGAGATCTAAAAAAAAAAAAAAAAAAAGGTTATTTTGTTCATATATAACTAGATATACGGATAAGTGACAAGCCCTTCAGGCTAGCACTGGTGGGGGAAGGGGTTGTCGGAAGAAGCGATCCTGATAAAAAGATTAGTATCTGTCAACTTTTAAGAACCACCCACAACTAACCTGACAGCCACCCACCTCAGTGTTAACACCATCCTCCCACCGTGAGCTCTACGCATTCATGTCGACCCATTTCTCTCACCTGTCTCCTTCACACCAGCAAAAATGAAAGTATACACTTGTCGGAAAATGAGGTGATGAATTTGGATATCCATTCTGCAAATAAGAGATTATGATTTTATATCAAAATAATATTTTTTGTCATTGTTTTTTTTTTTTTTTTTTTTTGGTGGTGGTGGTGAGGGGGTGCGTTGGTCTTTCATTTGTCAATTTCTCTCTTCTACTTCTGTTAGTCAGAAGACTTGAAGAGTTTCTTCCCACGAACAGGCTAACTTTGCCGAACAGGCTCCCGGGGGTATGCTTTCCTGAGCCTTACAATCATGACCTGTTCACAAGTCAATGGTTAACCGCTATCTTTCCCCACATATCCTCGTAAACTTGGGGGGGAAAAAAACCGCGAGTTAGAGAAAATTTGCTCTGAATCGTAAAATTAAAAATGCAATAAAACGAAGACATTATTAATCAGAAAAACTTATTTTCGTTCAAATTCGATAAAAATGAACTTTTTAAAAGAATTGTTTTCGTTTTTTTTTTTTTATTAGAATAATTTTTTAATATCCTAATTAAAAAAAAATATTCTAATAAAAAATTTAGAAACTTATAAATCTTTTAAAATTCTGTATTATTTTGTATCGGTCAAGTGATATTGTTATTAAATAAATACTGTATTTTAATCATAAATGGAAAAGCTTATTATAATTCGTCAATTTAAAAAAAAAAAATTGAATATATTTTGTGCGAGTATAAAAACATGCCGAATGTTGTAAATACGGATGTCCAAACATGACATTATCAGAAAAAAAGAGAGGTAACTATATTAAATGTAAAATTTATTGGTAACTTTTTTCCTCAACAGACGCCTACGTAAGTAAGACTATGAAGTACTTAAAATTTAAGAAAATATTACAATTAGAATATTTTATTAAATTTTTAAGACTACTTTTAAAAATATATAAAAAGGGTGTTTATGTTGTATTCGTTAAATAATCGTTACAGTTATGCCAACTTAGAAAAAAAAATCCAAACATGTCTGACGAGATAGTTGTCATTACTTCATAAAAATACCCATGTCCGTATTAAAAATGCTTTTCTGTGTTATTTTAAACTAAATAATATACTTGTTTCAAATCAGAAACTTTCTGTTATCTTCCTCAAATAAAGTTTCAGAAAAATATATTTTATTTTTAAAAGATTTTTCAATAAAGAGAATTTCATTGTGCTGACAAATTTGTCAGTATGGACTATTTTAGCGTTTTTACTGGGAATAAAAAAAAAATCATTCCTATCAATTTAAATTCAGTTTGAAATACAGCAAAATATTTTGCTTATTGAAAATATTAAATTTAATTTATTAGCTTTTAAGTTAAAAAAGATTTTTCTTTTTCAAAAATGCATTTTAAGCCTAAGGTATCGCTTTTCCTTGGTCCCAGAGATGCTAATTAACCTGATGCATAAAAATCTTAAAGGACGCAATAACTTTCTGTTGTGTAGGAACCTACCACCCCTCTTGAAGATGAACTCGTCTACAAACAAGGACGTTAACTAGTGGCATGTCAAAAGACAGTGTAGAAGTTCTGAGCTGACTTCCGACGTCTGTCGAACTCTCTGCGTTAGCAGAGAGGAACCCGGACGGGGCTTTGCCGAAGGGTAAGGTTTCGTCCGGGGAGGTAGACAGGGCCTGAACCCGTCTAATCGGCTTCAAAAGGCTATTTTTTTGGCCGAGCCTATGGGCTCGGAGAAACCCACAATAAAACCGGCCTTGTGCCATATTCGTTTCCCGTGGGTGAAATGATAAATACCGAAGTTCTGAGCTGAGTTAGTTATAGACTACTCAGGCGATATCTGTACCAACTTACCAACCGAATAAACCCCATTTTATTGTTACATGTTATGTGGCGTTTGTCTTTAACCCCAAATTAACATCATAACAGTTTCCCACCTGTGCACATCAGGGACGCCACTAAAAGTTTCCTTGAAAAGCGTTACATTGCATATAAACAGTTGTGACACAGTAACAGGAATTTGTCGTTGGTCGATACCAAGTAGACATCGACATCAATTTAATTTAAAATGTAATTTTCTTTCTGTAACCGAAGGCGAATCATTTGTCAAATTAACGAGATATTTATGGTAATTAGTACATGGAGAGTTTGTTTTTTTTTGTTTTGTTTTTTTGAATATTTTGTATTTTTGTCAAGTTAATTTTTAAAACTATGAGTACAAAACATTTTGACTAACAAGTGGAGACATTTGTATTTATTAACATTCAGTTCACTGTTCAAATAACGTTTAACAGTTCTCAAAGAATGTTTTCAGACAAAAGAGATTTTCCTGTATGGGTTTTGGTACAGACTGTGGGGAGACCAATAGTTTTTTGGGAATTTTAAAATAATAAACACCTCATTAATCATTTGTTGTTCTTTCAAATACTTGTTTTACGAGTCCTTCCTTTCATTCCTTATTTCTTTCTTTCTTTCAATTTTTCTTTCTTTCTTTCTTTCATTTACACTTTCTTTCTTTCTTTCTTTCTTTCACTTACTCTTTCTTTCCTTCTTTCACTTACTCTTTCTTTCATTTACTCTTTCCTTCTTTCTCTCTTTCACTTCGCTTTCTTTCCTTCTTTCTTTTACTTACTCATTCTTTCCTTCTTTATTTCACTTACTCTTTCTTTCTTACTTCGCTTTCTTTCATTTTTCTTTCACTTACTCTTCATTTCCTTCTTTCTTTCACTTATTCTTTCTTTCGTCCACATACTCTTTCTTTTCTTCTTTTTTCACTTTTTCATTTACTCTTTCTTTCTTTCACTTACTCTTTCTTTCCTTCTTTCTTTCACTTATTCTTTCTTTCCTTCTTTCTTTCACTTTTTCTTTCACTAACCTTTCTTTCTTTTACTTACTCTTTCTTTCACTTATTCTTTCTTTCCTTCTTTATTTCACTTACTCTTTCTTTCTTACTTCGCTTTCTTTCATTTTTCTTTCACTTACTCTTCATTTCCTTCTTTCTTTCACTTATTCTTTCTTTCGTCCACATACTCTTTCTTTTCTTCTTTTTTCACTTTTTCATTTACTCTTTCTTTCTTTCTTTCTTTCTTTCTTTCTTTCACTTACTCTTTTCTTCTTTCATTTGGGAGTTGTGATGTGTGTGCGTGAGTGGCATGAAATAGATGTCAATGTCGCCTTACCAGGTACATTTTTGATTCATTTTTTAAGAATTTATTTGACCTGGACTCATTGAAGTTTGGCGACCGTTGCTTTAAATACTGTTTTTATTTTAAATTTATTGATGCAAATTGGGGGAAAAATTAAAAACGTTGTTCTGTCATAATTCAAAAAAAAAAAAAAGAAAATGATTATGTTAAGAGTAAACACTGTTTTTGTTTTAAATTTATTAATTCAAATTTGTACCCACTTTTTAAAATAAAGATATTTATAATTGTTGTTGAAATATTTTGTTAAAGCTCAAATATTTAACGATGCAATAGGGAAATTTTTAAGCATATTTTATTGTCGTAAAACTCACTATGAGTTTAGTCAAAAATCAGGCGTGGCTGACCACAGATGGGGGTCGCATGTCATTCCGTCACATCATGAATGAAATTATTTTAGTCGTTTTTTTTTTTGTTTTGTTTATTTTAGAAAATCATGGTAAAAATAATTTTTTTACGTCTGTTACCTACTCCTCTCCTTGTTAATTTTATGAAAACTCGAGAAATTCGACGACGTACCTTTTTGTGATTATATTACTTAAGAGAACAGAAAACTTTGAAGAATGTAAATCATCGTTTTTTTTTTTTTTTGTAAAATCGAGATACACATCTACTCAAAATTCAGCTCTGAATTGTAACATAGAACAAAGTAAAGAATATCAATTTATTACTACTAATTGAATAAATAAAATAAAAAATTCTCTCGGACATTTCCGTGTCCACAAACCGAAGATAAGATTTCTGTTATTTACATTATTCAGACCATTGTTCTCATCTTTGTCGCCATGTTTATCACAACGTTTCAGCAGTTGTACACTCCGGCCTTCTTCAGGTGGTTGGAATGTCGAACTGAACCCTTTGTTTCGCACACTGGGGTAGACTGTTCTAGTTCCACGTGCCATGTCTAATGGATGTCAGTTATCTCCTGTTAATTCCCCTCTGAAATTTCTCAACTGCCTTAACCAGGTATTGAACTCACACTCTTTGAATCCTGTCACTGGATCTAACTAACGCCTTTACCCATTGTGCCATCTGTCCTTGAGGACATGGCGACAAAGATGAGGACAATAGTCCGAATAATGTAAATAGTGTAGATAATACCTCATCTCAGAAATATAGACAGATACTGTAGAAGGCCGGAGCGTACAACGGCCGAAACGTTGTAATAAATATGGCGACAAAGATGAGGACAATAGTCCGAATAATGTAAATAGTGTACATAATACCTCATCTCAGAAATATAGACAGATTTCTCCTTCGTTTAACTTAGCGTACCTTATGACATTTCTCTTGTACGATATGGCCTTGCTCATGTCAGACGTTCTCCAAAGACGTGATGGTTTACGAAACGTGCTAACAACATGGCGTGGCGTCGAAATAAATTGTTCAATAGCTTTCAACATTTTTGTTTCGGAAAGTGAAAATTTGAAATGGTAATTTTATCCTGAACGTTGTTTTGCTTTGATCTCTTAAATCGCTTCCGTCAACACGCCACCTCGCATTGAACTTCAAAACTCTCTTGCACCATTCCCTTTCTCTAGCCACTGAGCCGCCAGTCTTGGGCTTTGACTGTTGTTTAGACATCCAAATGCAGTGAAATGCTAAGTCACTTCTCATTAAACAAAACCCTTTCGTTTTGTTATTTCTGTGCTGGAAGAATCAAGGAGTGGGTTGTGGTTAAAGAGCCAATAAGTACTAGAGATTTTTTTCTTTGTCTTTTTTTTTTCATCTTTTTTACTTCGTCTTTTTTTTCATCTTTTTTACTTCGTCTTTTTTTTTTTTCGTCGAATTTTTTTTTTTTTCGTCGAATTTTTTTTTTTTTTCGTCGAATTTTTTTCTTCGTCTTTTTTTCTTCATTTTATTTTTTCTTCGTCTTTTTCGTCGAATTTTTTTTCGTCGTCTTTTTTCTTCCTCTTTTATTTCGTCTTTTTTCTTCCTTTTTTTTCTTCCTCTTTTATTTCGTCTTTTTTCTTCCTCTTTTTTTCCTCTTTTTTCGTCGATTTTTTTTTTCTTCGTCGTTTTTTCGACGATTTTTTTTCTTCATCTTTTTTCTTCCTCTTTTATTTCGTCTTTTTTTCCTCTTTTTTTCTTCGTCTTATTTTTTCATCTTATTTTTCTTCCTCTTTTTTTCTATCTTCTTCACCCGATTTGCCTCCTTCTTAAGCATTCTTAGCATTATTCAGCTTTAGCCACGATTTTGTTGACGTTCTGTTTTTTTCTTCTTTGTCTTTAAACATTACCTATTCTCACCTTCTCTCTCTTCTTTTCTTCTGTTTGCCTTCTTTCTTCCTATACAGGGCCGGCGCGAACTACCCCGACCTCCCCGACCTGGGGTGAGGGAGCCTGATTGGCGAACTCGGGCTGTGCTTTGCGACCCTCGCTATCTTATCAACATTTTCTTTTTTCTACCTACATTTATATATGTTTGAAATTAAACGAAGCACAACTATTATTAAACTTAAATGATGAAAAAGTTTCGCGGCTTTTGACATCATTCTCAGGTCTTTTTTTTTTCGTTCAAATCCGTGAATTTGTTTTGCTAAGTTAAAAAAAAATATTCATAATGTTGAATCTGTTGAAACTATTAAACTTTTTAACAAATCTCAAGTTTATGTTAAAAATTGCCGCAAAACATTGTTGATTTTTTTAAAAGATGGAATGATCTATTATGACATGTCTCTAATTTGTATTTATTTTCAAATTTTCTACTTGAATTGTTCGCCTACATTGCATATGATCCATTATTGTACATAATTACGTTACAATAAAATTTGTATTTTATATGAATGCTCAGTTATTTGCCATACGTGATACACGCTTAGGCAATCATGTATCTTTCAATACATGACTCACAAGGCAGATTTTTCCCGCAGTAGGTTGCTATTTCTTTCTGCGGTAGACTAGTTGCTATCCAAGGTTATAGAACCCGGTCTGTCCTGCTATTTACCCATAGCTGGGGGGAAGAAGAGGATTCATACCTTTTCCAATGGTATTAGCACGTATGTGAATGTAATGGATTTGACTAGAATTCGAACTTGGCTCTCTGATTCCTCAATCCGAGCCACTATACACTACTCCACCGTGCCTCCCCCTATATGAATACTGCCTTATGAAAGTAGTAGTGTGGGGTGCGGTATCATAGATTTTAGTGGGGCACGAGACCCTTACACTAGCCCTGATCTAAATCACTATATTATTATTCTTATTATTTTTATTTCCTTTGATTTCTGGCGTTTACACATTTCAGGGACCTAAGGTTAGAAATGGCATCATGACACTTTCCACTGCCAAAAAAAAAAAAAAAAAAAAATTACATAGATAAAGCCCTTCGAAAAGTGTGGGCTGTAATTGTTAGAACAATTTTTTGTATCTCTTTGAGGCATGGACTTCCAGGAATCCCTTCAATGCGTCTACTGGAATCTTTTTCAACCAATCCTAGGGCTCCAGCTACTACTACTACTACTACTACTAATTATTATTATTATTATTTAAAAACATTAAAAATCACTAACCTGAGAAATATAACATTAAGACTGCAGAGAAATATGTTAGTCCTGCAAAATGGCTGACGTTGAACAACTGATGAACGTATCGGTTTCTTTACAAGTATAATTTCTTTAAAATGTTCATAAGAAGGGTAACTAAATTGTAGAATAACGAGTTTATTACAAAATACAACTTAATAAGAAGCTAAAGAAAACATACATTATTCTACCTAAAACATTTTTTCTAGCCTTTAGATCAGCAAATCTTTTCATACCACTTACATCTCTCTTCTTTACAGGATCATTTTCTATTGACAAAATAGCCAAAGAATTTAATTTCTTGAGTCATGGATGACCGCAAGTATTTTTTATAAGCTTTAGTTTGGGAAGATCCCAAGCACATAACATGGCGGCATGATGGCGCCCAGGGCGACTGCCCGAGTTGCCAGTACCTTAAGCTGGCACTGGTTACAATGAATAACTTTTGTATTTTATGTGAATATCACCTTATGAAAATTGCGATGTAATAGAGTGGTGGGGCCCGTATCATAGATTCTGGGGGTGGTCACGATATCTCTGCACCAGCTCTGTTCTTTTACAAATTTTTTTTTTTTTTTTGTTTTCATGTCTTTCCTCTTTTTTTTTTTCTTAAATTTTCCATTCTTTCTTTCTTTCGTTTCTCATCTTTCCTCTTTTCTTTCTTTCATCCTTCTCGCAAACATTGTTTTATGGATATATGTATCATATAAACACTCACCTATGTGTAAAAAGGAAAAGTAACATTTGTTTTTAAGTGAGATTAATTAAACTTTAAATCAGATAATCTTCCTCAAATAAAGTTTCAGAAAAGTATATTTTATGTTTGAAAGATAATTATGCTGTGTTCATAGATTCAGCAATGTGAACTAGGTTAGCCGAGCGATTTTATTGATAATAACAAAAAAAAAAACATTGCAATCCATTTAAGTTCAGTTTGAAATGCAGCAAAGTATTTGTTCATTAGAAATAAAAAACTTAATTTGCAATTAAAACTAAAATAAAAGTTTTAAGAAAGATTTTTCATTTTTAAATTGTATTGCATTATTATCTCTCTCTCTCATTTTGCTCATTATCTATCTATATATATATATATATATATATATATATATATATATATATATATATAGTGTAACCCGGATATAAGAGAGTTGTCGGAACCGGAGAAGAAGTCTCTTATATCCGGGTTTCTCTTATATCCTGGTTTGGTCTATTTTATATACATTAACACAGGCTCTAATTTGGAACCAGAGAAAATCTCTCTTATATCTAGGTTTCTCTTATATCCGGGTCTCTTATATCCGGGTTACACTGTGTGTGTGTGTATATATATATATATAGAGAGAGAGAGAGAGATAATATTAGTGGTAAATATATACATACATACATACATACACATACATATATATTTGTATAAAAAATAATTCCAAGAGGATAGAATCCAGGTAGAACTCAAAGTCCAGGACAGAGTAAGGATATAATAAAAAGGCTTAAACACTAATATTCCATGGTCATAATTTATTCCATTGGAATCGTAAATGCAATCCAATTCATCAGACCTACAAATTCAAAAAGAAAACAAAAACAACTCCGGGAATAAAAAATAAAATTTAGTGAGAGTGTAAGTATGAGAGTGAGGGGCGAATGTTCGAGTAAATGAAAGCTATAGGGAGGAGTAACAGACGAGAGAAGAACAGGAAAGTCTAAAGATTAAGGGGGGATTAAAATTTAACAGAGAGAAGTTTTTAAGAGGGGAGTCAACGACGGTTTAAGTGAGAGAAATATGAATATATATATGGAATAAATTATGACCATGGAATATTAGTGTTTAAGCCTTTTTATTATATATATATATATATATATATATATATATATATATATATATATATATATATATCCAAAAGAAAGAGAAAGAAGAAACAGATTTAGAATCCACAGTTCTTTGGCATTTTTCAAATAAATAGATGTGTGTGTATCTATGTATACGTATATATATACACATACATACATATACACGTATACACTATAGCTGAAAAGATTGAGGTCATGCTCTGGATTTTGAGGAATCGTTTAAAAATTGAAGGTTCCATGCCTTTTTCAAAACTAATTTACGAACTCACTTCGAGCCACGGGGACTTTCTCTCCCTGAAGAGGTTTTATCATATATTCATTAATAATAATATTAATAATGAAATTAAACTTTTACTGCATAAGGATTCCTTAAATCTTTGGGTCATTTTGCTCAACCCATCTTCCTGGCTAATGGTAATCTTAAAAAAAAAAAAAAAAAAAAAAAAAAAAGAGCATTTACTTAAATATTTATAACTATAATAACATTTAAACAAAAAATATATTATAACAAGTGTCGTTCTTAGTCCATTTCATAATAATACTCGTGGAAATGATTTCAATATTTCATATTAATGAAAAAATAACGTGCCTATGGTAATGGCACTTTAATCCACTTCAAAGTACTCTCCTTCGGACTTCGCTAATTTATGCCAGCGTCCCGTCTCCTTTTGAAATCAGTCTGCAAAATCTGCTTTCGGGATCGCCATCAGTTACATCGTCGCGTTCTCACTAATCTCATCCACGGTCCAAAATCCCCTTTTGGTCTGGCGATTTTTGCTTTTGAGAAAAATGTAAAAAAAAAAACATCTAAGGGCATCAAATCTGGACAGGACTATAAGTGAGGCTGGGAGATCTGGATGACGCCCTTGTTTGCAATAGACAAATAAGTCGCGCGGAACTTGAAGAACGGGGAAGCCGAGTTATTGGAAAAGTCGGTAATAGTTTCTGGACGGTACGTGGAATTCCCAGATTTTCTTCTAATTCGTTTTCTTGTACTGTCAGGCGCCGATTCAGGCTTTCCTTTACTTTACTTTCTCTTTCTCATACTTTTTTTTTTCTCTCTCTTTCACTTTTTGTTTCTCATTCATCTTTTCTTTCTGGCGTTCATTGACTCATCCTCTCTCTTTCTCTCCCAGTTTAACGATTTTTTCTTTCTTACTTAACTCTCATATTTTTTTTTCTTTCTGTTCTCTACTTGTTTCTCTTTAACTTTTTTTTTCCTGTTATTTCGGATTCTCATTTTCTCAACTTCTTCAGTTCTACTATCATTCTTCCTCTGTATTCCCCTCTCCCCCTCTCCCCCTCTCTCTCTCTCTCTCTCTCTCTCATTTTCTTAAGGTTTATTTTTTCAATCATTTCTCCTCCTATTCTTTCTTTATTTCCTTCTTTCTTTTTCTTTTTTCTTTCTTTCTTTCTTTCTTTTCTTTCTTTCTTTCTCCTATTCTTTCTTTATTTCCTTCTTTTATTTCTTTCTTTCTTTCTTTCTTTCTTTTCTTTCATTTCTTTCCTTTCTTTCTTTCTTTCTTTCTTTCTTTTCTTTCATTTCTTTCTCCTTTCTTTTCTTTTTCTCCTTTCCTTCTTTCTTTATTTCTTTCTTTCTTTCTTTCTTTCTTTCTTTCTTTTCTATCATTTCTCCTCCTATTCTTTCTTTATTTCCTTCTTTCTTTCTTTCTTTCTTTCTTTTCTTTCTTTCTTTCTTTTTTCTTTCATTTCTCCTCCTATTCTTTCTTTATTTCCTTCTTTCTTTTTTTCTTTCTTTCTTTCTTTCTTTCTTTCTTTTCTATCATTTCTCCTCCTATTCTTTCTTTATTTCCTTCTTTCTTTCTTTCTTTCTTTCTTTCTTTCTTTCTTTCTTTTCTATCATTTCTCCTCCTATTCTTTCTTTATTTCCTTCTTTTCTTTTTTCTTTCTTTCTTTTTCTTTCTTTCTTTCTTTTTTCTATCATTTCTCCTCCTATTCTTTCTTTATTTCCTTCTTTCTTTCTTTCTTTCTTTCTTTCTTTCTTTTCTATCATTTCTCCTCCTATTCTTTCTTTATTTCTTTCTTTCTTTCTTTCTTTCTTTCTTTTCTATCATTTCTCCTCCTATTCTTTTTTTTTCTTTTTTTTCCTTTCTTTCTTTCTTTCTTTTCTTTCTTTCTTTCTTTTCTATCATTTCTCCTCCTATTCTTTCTTTTATTTCCTTTTTCTTTCTTTCTTTTTTTCTTTCTTTCTTTCTTTCTTTCTTTTTTTTTTCTATCATTTCTCCTCCTATTCTTTCTTTATTTCCTTCTTTCTTTCTTTCTTTCTTTCTTTTCTATCATTTCTCCTCCTATTCTTTCTTTCTATTTATTTATTTTCTATCATTTCTCCTCCTATTCTTTCTTTCTTCCTCATTTTGTTCATATCTATCTATCTATCTATCTATCTATGCATTTTCTTGCTTTCTTTCTATCTACCGAATTATGATCTATTTCAGTATATTTATACCTATCTATCTGATTCTGTTCATATATACATACCTATATCCTTCTCTCTCGATTTATCTCTTCCAGTTTGTTCACACACACACACACACACACACACACACATATATATATATATATATATATATATATATATATATATATATATATATATATATATATATATATATATATAGTGATAATATTAGTGGTCAATATATATATATGAATTCCTGAGAGGATAGAATCCAGGTAGAACTCAATGTCCTCGACAGAGTAAAATTAGTGTTTGAGCCTTATATGTACATTATATGAAATGGACTAAGTTTGACAACTATTTTAATATATTTTATTGTTATACGTTATGTATATAGACACAAATATTTAAGTAAATAGTCTGTTTATAATAAATAGACAGTATTCAGGCCGGTAAATGTTGTTAATACTGTTTATTATAAACAGAGCATTTACTTAAATACTTGTATCAATAAAAATAACGTATAACAATAAAATGTGTATATATATATATATATATATAGAGAGAGAGAGAGAGAGATCTATATCTGCCTTTTCTTTCTGTCTGTCTATCGATCTATCTATCCATTTCAGTCTCTGCATATCTATCGAATTCTGTTCATATCTCTATCTCTATCTCAGTCTTATCTCTGCTTTTCTTTTTTCTTCCTTTCTATCTGTTTCAGTCTATTCATATCTTTCTCATTCTGTTCATATCTACTTATCTATCTCTCTCTCTATCTATCTATCTATCTATCTTTTTCTCTATTCTTTACATTCGTTACTTTATTTCTTTCTAGCTTCTTCGCATGTTCCCTCTTTCTTTCTCTCTCTCTCGATTTTTTTTCTTATTTTTCTATTCCCCCCATTTCCCTTCCTTAAATTAACCCATTCATGACCTTCTATCTAATTAGAACAACAACAGAAAAACAAGACAATTTGCCCTCTCCTACCACCACCGCCACCGCCTCTAACCTGCAACTCAAAAAAAAGTTTTTTCTAGTAGCTTTACTCTTGTTTTCATAAAAAAAGAAAAGAAAAAAACGTTCCTAATTGCGAATTCTCTGCTTTCTCTTGGCATTAGGAATATTGAGGGATTTTTTTTACAGTTCTACTGATAATATTGTTTTAATAATAATAATAATAATAATAATAATAATCATTCGAGCCAGTGCGAACGATCCTTTCTTTAACTGGGGGTCGGTAACGTACGGCACGCCAAGCAATTTCCAATGGCACGCAGCCGCAAATGATATCACGAAGTCCAAACCAATAACTACTACATAAATAAGATATTTAGCTGTTTCAGTTTTAATATATACTAAAGTATATATCTTAGTGTATGTGTGTGTGTCCAAGCCACTCCCCCGCTCCCACTTTCAATTATTTATAACTCATTCAAAAACCCTAGAAATGTTAGGTACAAGGAACGATTTTCGTTGAGCTCAGATTCAGGGTTGCCAGATTATGCGAGGTTAAAAATATATATTAATATATTATACTAGCCATTATCGTTGCTTTCATCGTTCAAGGCGAGTGACTTATTTTCCTTTTGTATCCAAAATTGCAGTGCACGTTTTATTATAAACTACCTTAAAAGCTGACCTATCGGGCGGCATTTTAAGCTAGCTCCTATGGGGCACTCTTGCTTTGGCCATCATCGCAATAGCTAGGGAGGAGTAGATGCGATAGGCATCAATAAACTACAGTAAAACTCAAAATTGATCGCTGTATTTAAGTATTGAATTAATGTTTATGTTTACCTTTTAAAAGTTCAACGATAATTCTTCTGTTGCCAAGTTAGCATCTGTTTGTAAAACTTTCCTTAAATATAACAAGCTAATTTATGAATGAAATGTTCATTTAAAATTTTTGTTTCAAATATTTCAAGTAGTGAATGTATCTTACTTTGCGAAGCGATCGGGCGAAACCTGCTAGTACTATATATTACTATATAAAATATATTGTAGAACAGGTATATTGACCTTGACTTGTATAAAAATACGTATGCTGTTGGCAAACTGAATGATTTTAAAACCCAAAGTCGGTACATAGTTAGCAAAAGGTTGCTGTCCCCTGCTATACAGCCATTGACAAGATCATGGAGTACACAATGATTTTGTGATCTTGTCGACTGGTGATCTGTTACCATATAGTAAAGTACCTTTATTGTTTTATTTCCCTCTTTTTTACTCACTTTTATTATAGATGCATTTTAGTTTAGACAACGTTTTCATCGCCTCCTCTTTAGCCTAAGAATGTATTGGACCCCCCCCCCTAATAAGCGACAAGCTTAAGCCACGTGATTCTCACATTTTCTATCCTCCAAATTCTCGCTCCAGCTGATAGCATCGCCGGTATGTAATGTCTTATATTCTTTATCTAAGTCTTGAACTCTGTTAATATCTCATTATTATTAATATATTTTTAATACATACTAAAGTGTATATACAATATATTACTATATAAAATATATTATAGAACAGGTATATTGACCTTGGCTTGTATAAAAATACATATGCTGTTGGCAAACTGAATGATTTTAAAACCGTAAGTCGGTACATAGTTAGCAAAAGGTTGCTGTCCCCTGGTGCATAGTATGTCCTACGTTTTTGAATTCAGTGTTATTTTCTCCGAGACTAGTTATCACCCAAGGCTATAGAACCCAGTCTATCCTGTTGGAGGGAGAAGAAGAGCATTCATACTTTTCCCAAGGGTAGTTGCAAGTAAGTGAATGTAATGGAATTCGATCTCGGCTCTTGGTTTTACTCAATCCGAGCCGCTATCCATTACTCCATCGTGAAAGAACCCACACAAAAACTACATGGACAAAAGCGGATAGTATATTACTGTTTGAGCGTTGCTACAAAACACTTTGTAGTAGTAAGTTAAGTTTAACATTTATAACTCTGCAGGCTTCCATATCCGCTGGCGATGCTCTTTCTCAATATTCTCCGGGCGGATATATTCGTCAAGTGACAGAGATTCGTTTCAAAGGGAAAATACGTTTCTAAAAATAACCTCTTACACCGGAATTAACGTCATTAAGTTTATGATATGAACTGTGAACGATCGGTTGTCAGCCATTTTGTCCTAATTGAAATAGTTGTTTTATCAGCGAATTTTAATAAAGTGTTGTAAAGGTTTATAAATAGGTAAAACTATTTCCTAAATCCCCTAAAATGTATCACATACTTATCATCTCCTTAACGCCCCAATTAACATTAACAATGGAATTATTAAGGAAAGGTGAATCAGCTAACTTCGTTTCTGAAACTTCGTCAAGCAAGACCAAATATCAAATACTCTGTACTAACACGAAGGACAATCCTACACGCACTCACCAAACTTCCCGACCACTTACCGCTCAGTAAAAGGGGCTTTGAAATCAGTTCTTTCTACCCTCTTTCTAAGCGGGACAGGATGGTCCACTCCACACTAACCACTAATCGAGGACGCCTATCTACTGCATGCTCATGTACTGAGATAAGTGCTGCGCCTCTAAGTGTCGGGTAGGAGCTAAGGTATAATCATCACCACCCGACCGGAATATCTAAGAATCGGAAAGGATATAAAATCAAATTATAATAAAAAAAAAAAAAAAAACGGCATCAGCGAATCAGGTTCGAATTCCACTTGAGACTACGAGATTATCGTATTTCGGAAAGGCACGAGCCGAATATTCCCTATTCTCCATCATTCCAACTCCAGCTCTTTTGGCCTTGGACTTATCGGCACTTCATCATGGGAGATACTGAAAACGGTAAATGTAAGAGCATGTAGGCAACTGAATTTTATCTCATTATTTCGCCTACCAGCCAGTGGAAGTAAAAAGACTGCTTTAGCCATTGACAGTTATGACTGATGGATTTCGTTGATATATAATCTTCACTCCCTCATTGTAGAGAGACGGTGATATTTGTCACCGAAAGCGGGAAAAGTTTTGTTGTTGATGTTGTTGTTGCTGTTGTTTAGAGCCCAGTTATGCCCCGCCCCTGCTTTGCGTTCTTGGCTCCCTACCACGTTAATATCGATGTGTGGGGTGGCATCTTTGTCGCTAATGGCTTCCTGCATTTCTTGCTTCATTCAAACGTTAAGGACTCTCTTCCACGTTGATAGAATCAGCGCGCCCTTCCGGGGGCGAAACCAGAATCTTTTGTTAAGAGGAGGACAGGTGCGAATCGAGGTCACTACACCACTATCTGTATGTATCAAACACACACACGCGCGCGCGCGCGCATGTACAAAGAATGTGCGTACTTTATTTATTGGGCGTATTTATTTATATGTATACAAAATCTAAATAGAAAATATATTAATATATATATATATATATATATATATATATATATATATATATATATATATATAATAAAAGCTTAAACACCATGGAATATTAGTGTTTAAGCCTTTTTATTATATCCTTACTCTGTCCCGGACATTGAGTTCTACCTGGATTCTGTCCTCTTGGAATTATTTTTTATACAAATATATATGTATGTGTATGTATGTATATATATATCTATATATTTTAGATATATGATTGCATATGTATGTGTATATTTACCACTAATATTATCTATCTATATATACATATATATATATATTGTGTGTGTGTGTGTCTGTGTGTGTGTGTCTGAGTGTATTTATAGAGTCAGGGCAACTATACGTATAGCAATATATTGAGTGTGTGTGTGTGTGTGCGTGTGTTTGTATATATATATATATCTATATATATATATATATATATATATATATATATATAACGGGTCGTATTGAGGAATCGGAGAGCCGAGTTCGAATTTCAGTCAAATTCATTACATTCACTTAGATGCTAATACCTTTGGGAAAGATATTAATCTTCTTCTTTTCGCCCACCCCCTCCAGCTATGGGTAAATAACCGGACAGACTGAGTTTTGTAGCCTTGCGTAACAGCCAGACTGGGTTCTATAGCCTTGGGTGGCAGCCGGTCTAGGAGAAGGACAACTCTGAATTCAAAACTTGCGGAGGCTTGTTCGTTCTCTCTATTCGTCTCTTCCAAAAAGTATGTTTGGTTCTGCACATGTCTTTACCACAGATATAGATAGATAGATAGATAGATAGATAGATAGATAGATAGATATAGTCAAGTTTAAAATATCATTTTTAGCAGTTTCAATTATGGGTGACTCATTCTAGGTGACCAAAACGTTACTTATTTTTTGCGTTGGTATCTATATATATATATATATATGTGTGTGTTTTTAAGAGGGAGATAGCAAAAGAGAAAGGTTGTTTTGTTTTATGGCATATCAAAACATCAGTGGGTCATTTAATGCCAACAACATTTTGAAATAGATTCATAGCGATAGTCTGATAATAATAAAAAAAAAAGTGTGTATGTATATATATATATTTGAAACATTTTTCAAATACTCATATTTTTGAGGTTTTTCAAAAATCTATTGCTGGTAATTTTTTTTTTTTTTTCAAAAAAGCATTGCTGGTATTTTCAAAAAAATATATTTGTATTTCTGAGATGAGTTATTATGTACACTATTTACATTATTCGGACTATTGTCCTCATTTTTGTCACCATATTTATTACAACGTTTCGGCCGTTGTACGCTCTGGCCTTCTTCAGGTGGTTGGAATGTCGAACTGAACCCTTTATTTCACTCACTGGAGTAAACTGTTGCAGTTCAACGTGCAATGTTTAATGGATGTCAGTTATCAGTTAATTCCCCTCTCCAAATTCCCCACTGTCTTCACCGGGTATTGAACTCACACTTTTTGCATCCTGTCACTGGATTTTTAACTAACGTCTTTATCTACTGTGCCACTGAGGACATCTGTGTATGAATTTCTGAGTATTATAAGCATATTGTTTTCAGCAACCATTTTTTACCAGTGCTAATATTTCAATTTTTTCCTCTTATCATCGCGTGTTTTTACCATATTGCAATTTTTGTTGTTATTATCGTTTTTCTATGGCACTGGTTCCCATATTGTATTCATTTCTATGCTTGGCAATTTTTTTTTTTTTTTTTTTTCAAAAAATTTATTGTTGGTATTTTTTTTTTCAAAAAATGTATTGCTGGTAATATTTTTTTACAGAGTATTTTCTGGTGTTAAAACCTATTTTCACAATTTAACCCTAGTTTGGGGGTTAACTATTTACCCATAGCTGGGACCCTAACATGTACTACCACCCCGAGTCAGGGTGGACCTGGGAACACCAGCAATTAAGAGGTGGTTCCACGCTCCTCAAAACCTCCTGATCAGAGGCCTTGCTGTTGGACGGAGTTTATCGTCATACCCAGTACGCCAAAAGAGAAAGGGAGCGATGGGTGTGTGTACTTGAACGTGTGTTGGAGTGTTATTGTCCCTCAAACCTCTGCCAAATATGAGCACTGTCGGCGTGCAAGAGAAAGGCGCGCAATTTTGGAAATGGTCACAACCACCCACTTCAAGTGTCGCAAACTGCTCCAAACTTGGCGCGCTCAGACCTTATGTTCCGAATCCTCCGCTGATAAATTACGATCGATCCGCCTATGGATTGTGGAACCAACTTCGGTTTCACTGGTGAATTGCAAAACTAAGTCTTTTTCGGACCCCAAGGACAACCATGAAGAGTGTGCATGATTAACGATTAGGTGTCTGCTTGTTTAGTACGAGACAGCAAACGGATAGCGGCTCGGATTGAGGAATCGGAGAGCCGAGTTCGAATTTCAGTCGTATCCATTACATTCACTTACGTGCTAATATCATCAGAAAAAAAATATGAATCCTCTTCTTCTCCACACCCCAGCTATGGGTAAAATAGCAGGACATACTGGGTTTTGTAGCCTTGCGTGGCAACCAGTCTAGGAGAACGCAACTCTGAATTTAAAACTGTATGTAGTCCTGGCGTAGCAGGCACTATACAGCTAAAGTAGGGATCGGTTGCATTGGATCGATGATCCAGACTACGATCGAATGATGATGATGCTGATGATGTGTGTCATTGTGAGGAGAGTGAAGAGGATTCGGAAAGAGTTGGATGAGTCTAATATATATATATTTGTGTGTGTGTGTGTGTGTGTGTGTGTGTGTGTGTGTGTGGTGGCCTGACGATTGCGTCTAGCATGAAACAGACTGTCTTATATATATATCAGTATTCATATTAATTCATTCGCTATCTCTATTCACATATACATGCATATATATATATATATATATATATATATATATATATATGAGTGTGTGTGTTCAGATCTATCTATCTAATCTATATCTATTTAATTCTGTTCATATCTGTCTCTCATTCTCTTCATATCTATATATATCTATGTCACTCTATTGAAATAAATATTTATTTCTGTTCAGATGTATCTATATATGTATCTCCTATCTATATCTATCTATCTATCTATCTATCATAGTCTATTTACATCTATTTTTATAGAGTGCCATTTTATATTTTTAATTTCACGCATGCGCTTTGCTTATAATTTTGTCAACTGCACAGTAGAGTAAGATCAGTTGGGCACCGTCCTTGAGAAAAATTGTACCATGTAACTTCACTCCGCCATAAATTTGGAAACGTCATGTCGTATTGCTTTGCCTTCGTACCGGAAGCTCCATTACGAATATTTTAGAATGTTTTGGTGTCATTGGCATAATAGAGTAATGGTTAGCGGCTTGGACAGGGGAGAGCTGAGTTCGAATTCTAGTCGGATCAATTACATTCACTTACGTGTTAAGAAAGGTTTGAATTCTCTTCTGCTCGCCCACCCCCAAAATAAATGAGTAAATAGCCTTGGTTGGCAACCGGTCTAGGAGAAATTAACTCTGAATTCAAAACTGTATGTAGCCCCGGCGTAGCACATACTATGCAGATAAAGAAGGGATCGTTTGCATGGGCTCGAAAATCGACATGGATGGATGGATGGTAATCCAGATATATCAGACCTTATTTTCCCAATGATTATATTGGCCGAGTGGTTAGAACGTTCGCATTCTGACCATGAGATCCGGGTTCGAATCTCACCATGGCCGATTGTCAGGAAGGAGTCTTCCGGATGTTATCAGGAGGGGGTCGATCCCTGTATGCGGCACCTTTGGAAAGTACCTGAAAAACCATACCACGGGTTGACCCAAATGAAGACATTGGCGAGACACCCAGCTAGATGACAAACATAGCGTGTCAAAGGGGCGGACGAAGTTTTTTGTGGGATCAATGGACATCGAGACCAATGGGCTAGACGGCGCTCCATGGCTACTTTCGCAGCCAGTGCGGCTATGACATATCATCATTAGGTGGAAAGTTTCCAAGAAGTCAACGGCTGGGGCAGATGTTCACCCGATGGAATCAATGGCCACTTGTCCATGAGCAAGGTGAACTTTCAAATTAGAGCACATCGGCTGTAGTCTGAAATAGAGAAAGATGATCCCCGCCACGTCTCCTTTTCTCAAATCACGCTTCACATGAATGAATGAATACATTCCCAGTTTTCAATCCTGATATGTGGTGGAAACTGGTCATGTGTTCATCTGCACAATGACGCTACAACATCACCCTAACATGTGGCATGGTGACGACGATAGTATATCTGCATCCTCATCGAACAGAATTATGTAGACTAAATGCATGGTTGCTAGTAAAAGTGACAGCCCAACATGCACATTACAGACTGAAGATGTCAAAATCAAACAGATGCAACAATTTAGATATCTGAGAAGTGTATTAACGAAGGGTGGGGGTCGAAACTACGGCACGGAAATCCGAAAGACACATTGAGATAGCGAAAGAGGCCCTCCAAAAGCTGAGCAAAGTATTCTTCGTCTTTTTGTGCCGTGTTCCTTCAGGATGTAGATGATCGTGGCTCTCCACAACGTCCTGTCCTTTGTAGCTCTTAATAAACTTTGTCTTTCTCCCAAGCCCTTTTCCGCTATCCATTTACTTAATGAACTACATTAAGTAGGTCATGCGTTTTCTTACCCTGTCCTTCTTACCCCCATCTGTCCTGTGAGTATCGAATTTTCCAAGCCTTCCTTCCTCATTATGTGTCCTAGAAACCTCAACTGTCTCTTCCTGGTGTTAACCATTAGTTTCCTTTTTAGTTCCCTTTTCTCCAAAACTTCGTCGTTGCTCAAATGTTCGGTCCATGGTATCCTCAGCATCCTTCTGTAGAACTGCATTTCTGTTGCTTCAAGTCTCTTCATCTTTGAGGAGATCGTCCAACACTCAGTGCCATACAGGAGAATGATATCACATAGCAGTTTTGTACTCTTTTCTTTGCGTCTAGCGAAATTTTCCTGTTTCTTAATACTCTGCTTAGCTTTTGGAAGGCATCTTTGGCTATCCCAATACGCCTTTGGAATTCAGTGTCGCTCTTTCCGCCCTCTGTTAAAACATTTCCTAGATATTTAATTATATTGTTTGATTTTGGTACCTCCGATTTACGGTTCACGCTTTGGGTTCATTAAGCTTCTTGATTGAGTAGATGATTAACTGTGTGGTGAGTACTATTATACTAGGCACCCCACACTTTACTTCGGAATCTCCTGCAACTCTTCTGGACAGTCTCCTTGTTTAAGTTGGTAAATGCTGCCATAATCTTTGCCTTCAGATCATCTTTGATGTTAAAAGGAGTTTTGTTTGTCTCTCGCTCAGTAGAACAACATTCCTGTTGCTTCAAGTCTCTTCTTCATCTTTGAGGAAATCGTCCAGTACCCACTGTCATAGAAGAGGACTGATATCACATAGGAGTTTAGTACTCTTTTCCTTGTTTCTAGCGAAATTTTCCTGTTTCTTAATACTCTGCTTAGCTTTTGGAATGCTTCCATGGCTATCCAAATACGCCTTCGGATTTCAGTGTCACCCTTTCCATACTCTGTTAAAACACTTCCCAGATATTTTAATTTCTGCTCTTCTTTGAATTTGGTACCTCAGATTTGTAGTTCGCACTTTGGGCTCATCCTTTTGCTAACAACAATGCATTCCTCTTTCTCTCAATCTGTCCTGTGAGTGTTAGATTTTCCAAGCACTCTTTCCTCATGCGACCTAGAAATTTCAACAGTATCTTCCAGATGTTAAGTATAATTTTCCTTTTTGTTTCCATTTTCTCCAAAACGTTTTCGTTTCTCACATATTCGGTCCATGATATCCTCAGCATCCTTCTGTAGAGCCACATTTCTGTTGCTTCAAGTCTCTTTTTCATCCTTGGGGAGATTACCCAACATTCACTGCCATATAGGAAGACAGATATCACGTAACAGTTCAGTTCTCTTTTCTTTGTAACGAAGTTTTTCTGTCTTTTAGTACTCTGCTTAGCTTTTGGAAGGCATATTTGGGTATCCCAATGCGCCTTCGGATCTCAATGTCGCTCTTTCCGACCTCTGTTAAAACACTTCCCAGATATGAAACTAAGGAATATACTGGTGGAACTAAGGAATGTATTTCGTCTGAACACTTTCCATGGAAATAGACATAGATTAGCAAGAGGTTTGCGACATTTCGTCTGCGGGGAAAGTGGTTGTAGGGTGGGAAATAATTCATCACACACACAGACGCGGAGACGCTTTTGCGCTTTATCGAGACTAGAAAGTGAAGACTGGGCAGCCCTTTTAACCAGATTGTTCAATCTGTTCATGTATCTAGATGCCCAATGTTTCCCGTGTCTCGCCAAATATTCCACACATCTCTCGAAATCCCTTTACCAGAAAGTAATGAACCTATCATGTTTTCCTCTCTTTGAGAAAATCACTTCTTCTTTATGTGCCTTGTCTCTTCGGGACATAGGCGATCATGGATCTCCACAACTTCCTGTCCCTTGTAGATTTTAATAAACTTTATCTTTCTGTTATTTCTCCTAAGCCCAGTTCTGCCAACGCAAGTTTATCAAGAATGTCATGCGTTGTTTTCCTCTGTCCCTCTTGCCTTCTATCTGTCCTATGAGTATCAAATTTTCCAAGCCTTCCTTTCTCATTAAGTGTACTAGAAACCTCGACTGTCTCTTCCTGATATTAAGTTTTAGTTTTCTTTTTCTTTTCTATTTTCTCCAAAACATCGGCGTTACTCACATGTTCTGTTCACGGTAAGTTGAAAAGATAATCACACTGTGGCTGGAACCAGGAAGGTCAATTCCAACCGTTGAAAAAAATAAAGAATCATCCGACGTCCTCAGTACGTGAAATGACACCAAAGTGCTGACATTTTTAGCCAAAGCAGAATTCCGTACAGGCCTCTTTAAGAGTACAACTCCAAGTCGTTTACATTTTTTTTTAATTTCAATTTTATTTTGTAATTTTTTAAATATTACTATAGGTCTGTTCTTATTTAATTTTTTTTTCTCTGCATTCTCACTCCGAAAGTTTACATTATTACAATGAATGCTTTCATTAAGCCTCCTATTCAATTCCCACTTGTTGCAATCTATATAAAGTGCAGTGTACGTACAGGTATATGTGTATGTGTTTATGTATGCATTTCTTTGTATGTATTTGTACCTACGTATTTACCTATGTGTATGCGTACACTCTTATGCAAATTAACTGAAATAAAATGAATAATTCAGTTATTATTTATTTTTTTCGTATTTTTCCAATGGAACATGACCCAGTGCACATGTTAGTACTTCGTATGTCCATTCCACAATTTTTGTATGCTTCCTTGGAGTAACGTCTATCACAAACAATGGCTGTAGGACAATTAATCGACAGACGAGACAATAGTGTTTGGGCGTGATGAAAATCTGTGCAATCACGGATGATGAAATATTTTTCAAGGCCAAACAAATTTCATCATACACCCCAAAATTAGATTCATATTACTGCAAACCACTGCAAATGAGTTAATCTGAAGAAAAAATAGAAATCAATTCATGCCCTGTCACTCCAGTGGGTGTAAAACTGACTGTATGGTGAAAGAAAGGAAACTAAAGCTGTTGTTTCAATTAATTTGCACAAGGGTGTGTATGTGTACATGTCTACGTATGGATTTGTGTATGCATGAGCACGGTTTTATACAGCTGAGTACGTATTTGTATACTGGTTTGTGTGTTTTCATTGGGTGTTTATATATATATACATTATATATATATATATATATATATATATATATATATATATATATATATATATATATGTATGTAGTGTATGTATTTTTGTGTGTGGAGAGGTATGGATATGGATCTGTGTATGTATATGTATGTTTATATGTAGGTGGATTGCTTGTGTATATATGTCTATATATACTTATATAAATTGGTCGTTATTATAACTGCTCCTCTACCCTCTCTCTCCTCCTTTCCCTCCTGCCACCTTATCATTGCTTTTAGCCCAGTGAGCGAACAGTAACTGCCCGCCGATATAGATACGGAACATAGACAGGTTTATTGGTAGAAAGAAATCTTATGCCCACAAAAAATAATGACGAGAAACCCGTAAGAAGCTGGCGTATAGCACTGTTTTAATGACTTATTGTTTGCTTTCATCGTGATAGTTTACATTCTTATGTTATCTTAAGTTAAGACCAAAGAATACTATTAACTTGGCACTTTGTTAACATGTTCGATTTTAAATACCTCCAAAAAAGTCGGTATACCTAAGGTTTAAATGTATTTTTTATAAAGGAAACATCATTTCCGAAGCTTTCCAACCGCTTCAATTGAAAACTAAAAGATTAAAATTTTTAATTCCAGAAAGAAAAGAAAATACTGTGGAATATTTCAAATAGAAATTTGAATGATTTTTAGTCGATGCATCCGAAAAACTAATCGAAACGACCATTTTTAACTTTTTTTAGAGAAATGTAAACGAACTTTTTTTTGGGTTTTGAAAATCCCGCTAAAATAAGATACACATTTCTGAAACGTTACTTTCGTAAAATTAACAAATTTAAAGTTAAATTAATCTGTTCTGAAACAAAAATCACTTATTTATAGCATAAAATTTTCTAGACAAACATTTCTTGTCCTCGGGGTCTTGTTATTTTCATGTCTCCATCGATAATTTGATGACTGAATGTGTTGACAGGTTTAGTACGGTGCATCAAAAGTGACATAACGTTTTTTTTTGTTTCTTATAGTAATTTAAAATACTATAAAAACAACTTGTACAGTCAACAGGAATCCAATAGGTCCGACATCTGATTGGTTTATCGAAATCGCTCTCTAGTATGTTAGAAATTTAGTTTTTTCTCTTTTCCCCTTCCCGTGAGGGTATTGCTGCTTTTAAACCATGGAATGGTCATTTATTCTCCAGTAGACTACCATCGCCTGAAGAAGCACCTACAGTGCTGAAACATGATTGCATTTGTGTAACAGTTTTGTAACATGTTTTTGTTATAATTGTTCATATATATATATATATATGTTAGAACCAATAAAAATAAGTATAAATAAGCAAAAACAAGTAAGAATAATCAATCCAAATAAATAAATTAAAAACTGTCCACCCGCCAAACAGAACAGACTATGGCAAGCAATCTAAACATTGGACGAATAAATAGCTTTAATTATCTTCCCAGACCAAAACAAATTATTAAATAAGCGACCTAAGCAAATCCCCCCCCCATTTTTTGACTACATTAATAAAACATCAAAAAACGAAAAGAATAAATAAAACAAAATAAAAATGAAAAGCAAGAAAAATAAATTAAACCAAGCAAATAAATAAATAAACAAACATGCCACTCCCGCAAGATAACCGTTAGAATAGATTACCCACAATGCACCACTGACCCATATATATAAATAGCCGAGGAAATATCCACCATTTGCGGCCTGACGATTGCGTCCATCATGAAACAGGCAGTCGCCTCTGAGTGCTGACTTCAATGTTCACTTTTATATTTATATTTACATACGCTCTATCTCTGATATTGAGCACTTTATCCCATAAATGTAGCACACCTTAAAACTATATTTTTTCATATATATATATAAAATATTTTATTCAGAAATGCAGTTATCGAAGTAGCATTTTAGCAACATCGTGATTCCCCACCTGATGAAACGTTAAAAAAAAGATTTTTTAATGTTGAAACAAAATGTACAGTTTTGTAGTGTGTATGTGCATGTAAGTGAATATATATATATATATATATATATATTCATATATTTATCTTTTTTTTTCTCTATCTGTTTCTTGATTTATTTGTTGTACTACTGCCTTTGATTGTCGAATACTCATTTTTATAAATGCGCCAAGTACCGCCAGGGGGTAGGCGCTCACGGCTCTCTACACTTTCTCTTGAATATCAATAAATTCCCATGAATTCTTGAGGAATATAGGGAAGTGATTTCCAGATGCCGTCTCAAATGGTTTTCAATTCAGTGTAGTCTTTCTCCTAGACTGGTTACCACTCAAGGCTAAAAATCCAGTGTACCCTGTTATTTAACCTATATATAGGAGTAAGGTAAGAAAAGATGAATTCATACCTTCCCTAAGGTCATCAGTGCAAAGGTGAACGCAACGGGCTCGGCTGGGATTTGAACTCGGCTCGCACATGCCACTTTTTTCTTTCATGCCGATAACCGTTTCACTACCATCCCATACGTTACCGTTCCCCACCCATTGTTATACCCCATTTTAAGGCAGAGGGAGAGAAAGACGGGAAAGGGAGTGTGTTCAATTCCCACCTCACTACTCGTAGGGTACTATATTTAAGGCTTCGGTATGTAATTTTGCTATGCCACATATCTCTTGGGGTCGGGGGTTTGAAATTTGCAACGGTTGGTATAGATTGGTGCTATATTAACTGGAGTTTTAAATAAAGACAGCGGTTTGGTTAGTTGCTTGGTTGGTTGGTTGGCCGGCTGGTTGTTTCGAAGCGCGGTTACCATGTACCTACATATGTATTTAAGCTGATGAGTAAGAACTGGGGATAAATTGCGTGCTCCACGCCCCGCCCTCATTTTCAACACCTTCCCCCCAACCAATATTCTCTTTTGCTTTTTCTTTCTTTTTCCTGACGATAATAGCAAACATCTGTTCATTTACAACCGGATCTATTTCTTCATTTTCATCTATGTCTGTGTGTTACGGAAAATGCGGCATGTATTCCTTGTGTTACCTCTTTTGGTTCGGCGGGATTTCTTTTACTGAGCTTTCTTAATTTGAATGGATGCGTGATTTCTATTGAAAATGTGACATTTCTTCCGTCTCTAACCTCTTTTGGTCCGGCGGGATTTATTTTACTGAGCTTTCTTAATTTGAATGGATGCGTGATTTCTATTGAAAATGTGACATTTCTTCCGTCTCTAACCTCTTTTGGTCCGGCGGGATTTATTTTACTGATCTTTCTTAATTTGAATGGATGCGTGATTTCTATTGAAAATGTCACATTTCTTCCGTCTCTAACCTCTTTTGGTCCGGCGGGATTTATTTTACTGATCTTTCTTAATTTGAATGGATGCGTGATTTCTATTGAAAATGTGACAACTCTTCCGTCTCTAACCTCTTTTAGTCCGGCTGGATTTCATTTACGTATCTTTTTTGACAGAGATGAACATGGAATTGTTAAAGAAAATCCGGCATGTATTCCGTGTGTTACCTCTGATGGTCCGGCGGCCTTTATTTTACTGATCTTTCTTCACGTGGATGAACATGGGGATGTACGGAAAATCCGGCATGCATTCCGTGTAACCTCTTTTGGTCCGGCTGCATATCTTTTGCTGATCTTTCTTAAATTGTATGAATGTCTGATTCTATTGAATATAGAGCATTTCTTCCTTCTGTGACCCCCTTTGGCCCGGCAGAATTAAATGATCTTTACTACAGGGATGAATATTGGATTATTCCGGAAAATCCGGCATTTATTCTTTTTATAACCTCTTTTGATTTGATGGAATTTCTTTGATCTTTCTTTACAGGAAAATGTGGTACTCTTACGGAAAATCCGGCATGTATAACCTCTTTTGGCCCGGCGGGATTTATTTTACTGCTCTTTCTTAATTTGGATAAATCTGTAATTTCTATTGAAAATGGGGTAGTTCTTTCGCCCGTACCCTCCTTTGGTCCGGCGTTATTTCTTTTACTGATTTTTCTGGATAAATGTGTTATTGTTCTGGAAAATCCAGCATTTATAACGTCTATAACCTCCAGTGAGTTTTATTTTACTGATCTTGCTTTAAATGAAGAATTTCTCATTAAATGTGCTATGTTATATCAGATCAAAACAAAAGTTTGTAGTGCTTTTAAATGAATGTAAAAGATAATATTTAAATATTTGCACATAGATTTCTTCAATTTTGTTCCTCTTGCCATCTCAACCTTTGATGCAACTTCGTGATTCCTTCCTCTCAGAACTTGGTATCTTTCTTGGTGATGAACTGACCTAAGTGGTTTTTACAGGCTTCCAGAGAATTGAATTTCTTGCTGTTAAAAATAATTTTGTAGGGAGCAAAACAAAAGGTAATCCGAAGACTGTTTGGGTTGCTCCAAGTTCTCCAATAATGATTGGCACTACTGAATGTGCAAATTAACTGAAACAAAACAAATAATTCCGTTATTATTTACTTTTTTTCGAATTCCACAATGAAACATGGCACAGTACACATGTTAGTATTTCATATGTTCATTACACAAAGTCGTTACTTGTAGATTGACCACAGATTCTCAACTGGATTTAAATCAGGAGAGTTTCCAAGCCAATCTATAGTGCTTTCATTTGCTCACTGGTAAGGCTTGTCAGTGTGTTCATCCTGTGTTACAATTTTTGTATGCTTCCTTGGAATAACATCCATCACAAACAATGGCTGTAGGACAACTAATCAACAGTCAAGACAATAGTGTTTGGGTGTGATGAAAATCTGTGCAGTCATCGATGATGCAATATTTTTCAAGGCCAAACAAATTTCATCATACACCCCAAAATTAGATTCATATTACTGCACACCACTGCAAATGAGTTAATCTGAAGAAAAAATAGAAATCAATTCAAGCCCTGTCACTCCAGAGGGTGTAAAACTGACTGTATGGTGAAAGAAAGGAAACTAAAGTGGTTGTTTCAATTAATTTGCACAAGGGTGTGTATGTGTACATGTCTACGTATGGATTTGTGTATGCATGGGCATGGTTTTATACAGCTGAGTACGTATTTGTATATTGGTTTGTGTTTGTTTTGATTGGGTGTTTATGTGTGTGTATATATATATATATATATATATATATGTGTATGCATGTGTAGCCATGTATTTGTGTGTGGAGTGGTGTGGATATGGATCTGTGTATGTATATGTATGTTTATATGTAGGTGGATTGCTTGTGTATATATGTCTATGTATACTTATATAAATTGGTCATTATTATAACTGCTCCTCTACCCTCTCTCCTTCTTTCCCTCCTGCCACCTTATCATTGCTTTTAGCCCAGTGAGCGAACAGTAACTGCCCGCCGATATAGATACGGAACATAGACAGGTTTATTGGTAGAAAGAAATCTTATGCCCACAAAAAATAATGACGAGAAGCCCATAAGAAGCTGGCGTATAGCACCGTTTTAATGACTTATCGTTTGCTTTCATTGTGATAGTTTACATTCTTATGTTATCTTATTGAGTTAAGACCAAAGAATACTATCAACTTGACACTTTGTTAACATGTTTGATTTTAAATAGGTACCTCCAAAACATTTGTATACCTAAGGTTTAAATGTATTTTTCATAAAATATAATGGTTCCCATCTACCCAACCACCCTGTAGGCTGGAGCTACAGAGTGGTAAGAGGCCCTCCCCACAATGAAACACCTGCATGACAGAAATACTACAAAGACGCCAACACAAGAAATCTATTTGAAAATAAGTTCATCATCATAATGTCCTACCTTAAAGACATAGGTTTATACTAAAACATATAACACCTACAACAGATCATCTACAAACTATATATCTATAAAACATCTGTTTACCCTGAAAATATAAAATTATGTACAAAATATCAGTATTTGAAGGCATAAAATTACATTCAAAATAGATGTTGTTGAAACCATAAAAATGCATACAGAATATTTAGATTTCAGCATTAAATAACCCATAGAGGTGTTGATATGCCACTAAACTAAAACAACCAAACCAAACCATCGACTCAATAACTATTAGGATAAAACAATAAACCAGAAATACCTTACCTTGCTACCCATAATGCATCATTGCCCAGCATATATAAATAGTCATGCCACCACACAAAACACGTGGCCTGAAAATTGTGTTCAAGCATGAAACACTGTTGCTGTTGACCTCACTGTCCACTTTTATATTTACCAATACTCTATCCCTGATATTTTTACTTTTACCCATAAATATAGTATCCTAAAAAACTATATTTTTATCATATATTGGAGGAGTGCAGACCTTGATCCTCATTGGGTGTCCAACGTTTGTGGTCTTGTGTCAGACACTGTTGCTCAACTCCAGAGAAGATAGGTTAACAAGCACTTTGATGGACTGCTCGCCCATGACTATTCCACATGTCCGAGTAGTCGTAATAAAAAACTGTTACTTTGACAGGCTCAAATGAACTTACTTACAAATGTCTATTTTTGTTATTTCAGCTGAACGCAAGGAGAGAATTCAACAGAACAATCTTTATCCAAATCAACATGACCCTGAAGGGGGAGGTAGGTTGTTAATCTTTCTCATCTGTTAATTGGTTCTTTAATAAAAGTGTTTTGGGAAATATGAACTGATTCCAATTGTTTATGCACGAAGCAATAATACTTCCAGATAGGAAATATGTTGAAATAATAAGTAAAAAAAAAAACAACTAATGAACAAAAATTTCACTAAAGAAATAAAAGAAATTATGGCAAAATTTAATGTTTGTACCGACAAAAAGAAAAAAAAACAATGTGTCTAAGGGATGTTTTTTCTTGTGACACAACTATAACTGCACGAAATCCAATCGAAAACTATCAAGACTTTTGCTATGGTAACAGAGCTAAAATATGCAGAGAGAAGCCGCTTGGCACAGATTGACTTTGCACTCTGTCTTGCATACATGCTAAGTTATAACATTTCTGCTTGCTTCTGTTGTTTATAGCAGTGATTGGAAGGGAAGTGTGTAGAGTGTGGTCGGCTCACCACACCACAGAGGTTTCATCAGTAACCATGGCTTGGATAGCAGTTTTTGATTGGGAACAACATTCCTCGGCTTCAACAACCATCAATATTCCCCAAATCACACCCCTTGCAACTTTTCCTTCTTCAAAAATCAAATCCCACCTAAACAAGATTTCAAGATGTTGAAGAAAACCAAGAGAATGTGACAAGGCAGCTGCTTACTATCCCAGAAGAGGATTTTCAGGAATACTTTCATCAATAGAATTGACGCTGGATAAAGTGTGTGGTTTCAGAAGGGAACTACTTCAAAGGAGATTAAGTGCTGAACTGATATGTGTTGTAGTTTTCTTTTTATAGTACCAGTCCTGAGATGTTTTGATCAAACCTCATATACTACCTCTCAGCAATATATATTCTTTTTTTTAATCATTTCACCCCAAGCAAGGCAATAGAGCCACTAAGACATAAGGGGTTCTGAATGATAGAATATATGAGAAAAAAAGGGTATAAACACGTAAGTAAATGTAATAAACTCAACTGGAATTCAAACTATTAGACGGTTTGTTCACAAGAACAGTTTTTTTCATTTACAAAATTATAAAAATATGTGAACCAACTCCAAAAAAAAAAAAGGAGTCAGCCATAGTTGAGATCATCCTTTCCTTAGTTGCAAAGTACGTGCTTCTCCAGGGCTACATACAGTTTTGAATTTAGAGTTTTTTTTTCTCCTAGACTGGTTGCCACCCAAGGCTATAGAGTCCAGTCTGCCATACTATTTACCCATAACTGGTGGGAGAAGAGTTGGATTCATACCTTTCTCAAGGGTATGCTACAGTTACCGGGAAATTACTTGTAGAAAAGATGTTCTTTCCCTCTGTCTTTTCTACAAGTACTTTCACAGTAACTGCTTGGATGAGCTATTTTCGCTAGTTCCCAAGCTGCATGAATTTAAGCGTGTTACTAGGTTAGCATGTCAGTCCCACCCTTTCACTGCCAAAACAGTTAAATGTAGCTGTCTCTTCTACTCCAATAGCTTCAAGTCTTGCACTTCCCGTCTGTAGAACTCCCTTCCTCTTACTTGCTTCCGTGACTTTTATAGTCTTCAAATATTCAAATGTAATGTCAATCGACATCTTCTGATGCCTTGATCAAATTCCCAGTCCTTCTCTTTATCCTTTCCTCAATCACGTCTCTTTACTTTTGCTCCCATTCTCTGTAACCCCTTACATGCTAATGGCACTCACATCTTGCTCGAGGTCAAAAGCTTAAAAAAAAATGGAATCATTTTTTCTAGCAGCAGACCCAGCAAATGATTTAATATATTTCAATTTCATGCTAGCAGGAAACGTTAATCCGACAAGGCGCAATGAGTCTCTCTCTTGGAGGTTAGCATCATTATTTAGAAGAAGAATTTTATTTTGACAAGATTATAAAAATATGTGAACCAACTTCGTCTTTTACATGCCATGTCCCTTAGCCATAGAGATGGATTCATGCCTTTCTAAATGGTACGAGCACGTAAGTGAATGTAATAAACTGAACTGGAATTCAAACTCGTCTCTCCGATTCCTCAATCCAATCCGCAGTCCATTACTCTACCATACTAACTATGAAGCAATATTTACTATTTACCATATTATAAGGAAATGACTCTGAAAACCATTTTGTTTTTGTTAATAAATTTGTAAAAATATCTGAAGAAAGGACAAGAAAATAACAAATAATTACCAGGAAAAATAATTATAAATTTAAAAAGAAATATTTTCCAGGCATTTCTTTCTTTTTGTCTCCCCACATTAATTCATTAAAATCGGTTACGAGCATCTGGATTTATACATTTATTTTTTCTCAAGAACTGCCAGCAAAAATGTTAAACATTATTCATTTATTAGACTGTTGTCAAGAACATATACTTTTTATTTATTAGACTTACTTAGAAGAATAGCATTTAATACTTTTGTCTTCAATTCTTGAGGAAAACAAGAAAGCATGAATCATATATTTAGGTTTTATTAAAATTCTAAAAATAGCCTTTTAAAACAATCAAAATTGCCAAGGGAGTATGCCCTAATCATGATGTCAGGAAAAAAACTGTTATTTTGACATAAAGTCTTTTTTGTAGGTACATATGTTAAACTTTGCCAAATTTTTTTAACATCCAACTGGTTTTCATGTATTCCATTTTTACATGTTGCAGTGTTTCAAGTAAAACTTTCATTCGATGTTAACCCTGTGGTCAGATAAGTGCTTAAAAATGGATTATGTACATTAGTCTGTCAAGATGCAATGAGTCACTTGCATGGAGGTTAGCATCATCATTTACAAGAACAATTTTGTTTTTACTAGAATCTTCCAGATGTCTCAGTTATCTCCCTTTAACTCAACTCTCCAATGTAGTAAGCAGGTATTGAACTCATAACTCTTTGGGTCAAGTCACTGGATCCAACCAATTTTTTTAATCCACTGGGCCATGTGATCCTTGAAGACATCAGTGCATGAATTTTTGAGACTTATAAACTTAATGTCTCAGCAATCATTTTTTACCAGAGCTCATATTGCAATTTTGTTGTTATTATTGCTTTTCTCTCACACTCCGTATTACTGGTTCCCATACTGTATTCATTTCTATGCTTGGTCGGCTTAGCAGATTTTTATGACACATGGAACTAGAACAATCTACCCAAGTGGACGAAATAAAAGGGTTCAGTTTGAAATTCCAATCACCTGAAGAAGGCTAGGGTATACAACGGCCAAAACGTTGTGAATATGGCAATGAAGATGAGGATAACAGTTCAAATAATGTAAATAATGTAAGTAATCTTAATACCTCATCTCAGAGATATGGACAGATATTCTTGTCTGTCTATTTTTCTGAGGCGTACAATGGCCAAAACATTGTAAACATGGCAATAACCATGAGGACAACATCCTAAACAATGTAAATAATTCAACTTGTTTTCACATATTCCATTTTTACAGAAAGCTTACACAAAATTTCTGCCAAAAAGGTAGAGGTGTGTAAAGTAAAACGAATGATGTGCTAACCAATGGAACACTGGCAATACCTCATGATATTACCAGATTTGTTTTATTGCTTCCACCCAATTTTGAAGTTGCTTTATAAGTTTCTCTTTTTCTACCAATAATTGTACTTTTTTCTTCTCTTTTTTTGTTTTCTGCAGCCGAGCCAAAGTTTATTCATTTGAACAAAATGAAACAGAACAAAATTCCACGACCGGTTGGCAGTTCGATCCGATTCAAATGCAAAGCCACTGGAATTCCACAACCAGAGGTGCGGTGGTTAAAAGATGGTCAGATCTGGGTGTCCGAAGATGTCGGCAGCTACCAGGACAGTCGGCTGAGGTGGACACTAAAGATCAATGACCTACAAGAAAAGGATAGTGGCAAATATACTTGTATCGTGACCAACCTTCATGGCAGTATTAACTATACGTATACGTTGGAAGTTGTAGGTAAGGACTAAAAAAATTATTCAGCTTGGAGACTTTACTGCCTCAAACACACACACACATACACACACACAAACTCACACACATTTATATATGTCTATATTTTTGAGATGAGGTATTATGTACACTATTTACATAATTTGGACTATTGTTCTCATCTTTGTCGCCATATTTATTACAACATTTCAGCTGTTGTATGCTGCGGCCTTCTCAAGGACACATGGCACAGTGGATAAAAGTGTTAGTTAGATCCAAAGAGTGTGAGTTCAATACCCGGTTAAAGCAATGGAGAACTTTCAGAGGGGAATTAACAGGAGATAATTGATAACTGACATCCATTAAACATGGCACGTGAAATTAGAACAGTCTACCCCAGTGAGCGAAATAAAAGGTTCAGTTCGACATTCCAACCACCTGAAGAAGGCAGGAGCATGCAACAGCTGAAACATTGTAATAAATATGGTGACAAAGATGAGGACAATAATCCAAATAATGTAAATAGTGTATATATATATATATATATATATATATATATATATATATATATATACACAGGTTGTGATGATTAAATTGTCACTATTTTATATTCTTAATTTCACGTATGCACATTGTTTTCAATTTTGTCAGCTGCATGATATAATAGGGTCAGCTGGGCCCCGTCTGTGAGAAAAAGAGGCACCAGGATGCAATTCACTCCACCAGAAATTTGGAAACAGCATGCTGTAATGCTTGGCATTTGTGCTGGAAGCTCCTATACAAACATTTCAGAGTGTTTGGGTGTCGATCTGAGGACAGTGCAGAGGATTTGGAAAGGGTTGGATAAGTCTATTGGTGATTACGAATGTACAGCAGCTCGGAAAAATCACTCTGATCATTCTGATAAGAATTTGGAGGCCTATCACAAATAGCTTCAGGAGATAATGCTTCCCTGGGTCAAGAGGGTGGCTGCTAAAATACCCTGTGTATGGCAACAAAACTCTGCACTATACCACTCAAGCAGAAGAACCCAGTGATGGCTGTCAATTTCTGCAGTACATCCCCTATTACATCAGGCCACCTAACTCCCCAGACTGCAACCCCCTTGATTATTATGTGTGGGGTGTAGTTGAGTGAGAGATCAACAAAACTCCTTGTAATGCCAAAGATGAACTGAAGGCAAGGATTATGGAAGCATTCACCAATTTAAACAAGGAGACCGTCCAGAAGAGTTGCAGGAGATTCCAGAGTTGTCTGGAGGCCATGGTTGAAGCCAATGGTGATTTTATTGAATAAATTTACTCTTTAGTATTTCAAGATATTTTTGTGTAATTTTGATAAATATATCTGTTAAAATGAGATGTCAGTGTTATTTTCATTTTTATGTAATTTAGATAACAATTTATCCATCGCACACTCTGTGTGTACATATATATATATATATATATATATATATATATATATATATAAGGAAAGGGATTGATTTTTTTATTTATTAATCCTGGAAGGATCGAACCTGTGTTCCCCTGCTTCAGGGAAACTGTTATTGATCTGATGTGCTTTGATCTTTAAAGGGACTATTTGATTTTGTGTGGTCATCGCCATACTCTGCAGCTGAGAGGTCAGAGTACATCAACATCAGTTCTAATGACATTTTTCTCTATGGGAAGACAGGCTTGAATCTTGCCAGAGAATGCATATTTTTCTCTAATAAGATTTCTGAAATATTCAGGCCAATATGCAAAAATATATAGATATACTGTTTAATAAATAAACAGAGTATAGTAGTCTATTTGTTTTTCTTGCCTCATGTCAAACGTTGGGGTTACCATACATAGTAGTATGTTAATGAGAATTGACCTTTTGTAGATGTCTGTTTATGGCTGCTTAAATAACATGACCACACAATTTATATTTAATGTAAAATACCACAAAACATGAAATACAAGAAGGAACAAAATGGTTTTAAAATAATAACATTTGTATTTGTTTGTTGATGTACATGCAATAAAGTTCTGTTGGTGTTATGTCCCTTAGAATGTGAATATTTTTATCTGAACTCACAAAAGTTGAATTAATTACAAAATTGAGAAATGCTGAATAAACTGTAGCTTTAGAAGAATATTTCAAAGAGAAAAGTTCTTGTTGCTTGTTTGGAAATGTTCTATATGTTTGTAATGTAGGTTGGAAAATTTCGTGCATGCGTGAATCTGCTTTTAATGTCTGACCACCCATGGTCTAGACGAGAATACTTGTCACATCTTCGCTGAAGGGAAGAGTAGAGAAGAAAAGAAAGCAGCAAGCTTGTGTCTGCTATTTATAATTAATGTAATCATGTGATAGGCTCACAGAAAATGGCGGGAAAACTTTACTTGGTCAAGCACTGGAAAAATATTTGTATGTGGGTGGATTGCAATGCACACTTGTGTGTTTATTGACCAATTAGAAGCTGATATTTCCTGAAAATATTTACTAAGCTGAGTAGGCTCTCTGATCCACTTTTTGCACAGATTTGTATAAAATTCAACATTGATAAGAAAGTGGTAGTGGGATGCTACAAGAGCATCTACTCAAATATGTGTATCCACTGAAAATAACATTTAAAGTGATAAAAATATGTTGGATTAATAAATAGAAATCTCCATTATTCATGCCAGTAGACAAAAATAGAGAAATATAATCTTACTTATTATAAAATGCAGATTGTGTGTGTGTGTGTCTGTACGTTTATATATTGGATCGGATTTCCTACATTTTTCAACCAATTTCAACAAAACTTCACAGGACTGCATAAAATTACCTTGCGGTGGTTCTGACAGCACCAAAAATTGGAAAAGCACAATTGTCACCAGAATGAAAGAGGGACAACTCATATCAAGTTATACTTATAAAACCCAGGTTGTTTGTGTGTGTTCATTTATATATGGGATTGGATTTCCTACATTTTTCAACCGATTTCAACAAAACTTCACTTTTTTTTTTTTTGGTAGTGTTTCTTATTGTCTTGCACACTTTTTTTTCTTTTTTTTTTTACATTCAGAATTCTTTAAAAATTCCATTTACAAGGCAATTGTTTATAATAAAATTCTATTCAATCGATAGACTCATAACGATTGAAAACAATGTTTTTGTTTGAGTTTGGGTTTGACCAATTCATAAAAAAAAACAAAAAACTAATTAAGACATGCGTGTTCATCAAACTTAAACAATAATCTTTGTCAATTTTATTTTTCAGTCTTTATGATGGTCAATACTTGATCTATCTCTTACTGTTACATCCCTGGGCAACGCCGGGCTCTACTGCTAGTGTTTAATAAATAAACGAAGCATCTATTCAAATATGAGTAACTATTGAAAATAACATTTAATGTGATTAAAATCTGTTGGACTGATACATAAAAAAATCAGGCTGTTTAATAAATGAACAAAGCATCTACTCAAATATAAGTATCTACTGAAAATAACATTAAAAGTGATTAAAATATGTCAGACTGATAAATGTATCTTAAATGTATTTTTTATGACATAAAATTTAGTGAGGCACAAGCGAATTTTAATTCCGAAAATATGACCCAGAGAGAAAACGTTTGGGAACCACCAGTATTCTGGTAAATCACTTAACTAGCATCAACATGCCACACTAATACTAGATTGGTGATTGTACCTATGTACTTTTGCTTGTGGTTTCATATTAACCAAAAATGGTATAGGAATTTATTCCAATGTTCTCTGTTCTTTTTCAGAAAAAGTCCATGACAAACCAGAATTCTTGCCACCACATCCACTTAATCAAACAGTTCGACATGGCCAACAAGCTTCATTTCAATGCCATGTGAAAAGTGATGCCCAGCCCCACATAACGGTAAATAAAATAGCTTTCTTCTTTCAGTCAGATATTGGGGCATATCAAAAGTATTTTCATTTTTTTACAAACTTTTGCACCAACACTTATTTCATATACACATCTAAAGACAATCTATGACACCACTATTATTATTAATATTATTATGATTATAATTTTGAGTGTATCAAAAGTATTTTCATTTTTTTTACACTCCTTTATTCCAAAGCTTATTTCATGTACACATCTAAAGATTGTCTATGACTCCATTATTGTTATTAAAGTGTATCAAAACTATCTACATTTTTTACAGCCCTTTATTCCAAAATTTATTTCATGTAGACATCTAAAGACTGTCTATGACTCCACTATACTATTAATATTATTATCATATATTAGGGTGTATCAAAAGTATTTTCATTTTTTACAAACCTTTACGCCAACACTTATTTCATATACACATCTAAAGGCAATCTATGACAACACTATTATTATTAATATTATTGTTATTAATATTATTATGATTATAAGTTTGAGTGTATCAAAAGTATTTTCAATTTTTTTACAGGCCTTTACTCCAAATCTTATTTCATCTACACAACTAAAGATTGTCTATGACTCCATTATTATTATTATTATTAGAGTGTATCAAAAATATTTTCATTTCTTACAGCTCTTTACTTCAAAACTTATTTCAAGTAATGTAGACCAGCCATGACCGCACCATGCTATACATAATATTATTGTATATTAGAGTGTATCAAAAGTATCTTCATTTTTCTTATATACATCTAAAAATTATCATTTAATATTATTAGTATCTATTAGTATCTACATTTTTTACAGCCCTTTATTCGAAAACTTATTTCATGTAGCCGCCTAAAGACTCCACTATATTTTTAATATTATTATTGTATATTAGGGTGTATCAAAAGAATTTTTATTTTTATTGATCTTTAAGCTTACAGCCATATCACTAAAGTTAAGCAACATCGAGCCTGGCCAGTAATGAGATGGGTGACTGCTTGGGAATACCAAGTGCTGTAAGCTTGGATGTGCGTGTAATGGATAACGGCTCAAGTTTGAATTCTGATTGGGTTTGTTACATTCCCTTATGTGCAAATATGTTTGTGAATGGTATGAATCCACCTCTCCCAAATCAACTGAATCCCACATAGGCCAACTAGAATTGTGAATTATACACACGACCACTGCTTGACAGGACAGATACATGTGAGGTCTGCTTAACCAATAGAAAATATAGAACATAAAAATACCAGAATTTTCTTTTCTCAGTCATATTTCATTTTCTGATGAAGCTTAAATAAAAGCAAAATATGTTTAGTTCATAAATATTTCCTATTTTCTCCTCATATGTATATATACATATGTTTTAAGATATTTATATGTTTATACATTCTTTTTATAGATACAAATATTTAAGTAAATGCTCTGTTTATAATAAACAACATTTACTGGCCTGAATGTCCGAGAAATTTTCATAGAAAATATGCGTCCTCCGACAGGAATCGAACCTGTATCCTATATGGAACCGTCATATAGCCTGATGTGCTTTTACTGATTGAGCCACAGAGGAGCGTTTCAGTTAGCAAGATTGATTTTACTGTTTTTAAACCACAATTCACCATGATTTTCTATCATACATTCATATCTGCTCAATGTGTATCCAAATGTAAGCAAATGACGTCACACATTATGAATTATATTAAAACATTTTTTATGTTTATATGTTCTTTTTATGTCTTAAAATAATTGTCAGACTTTGTCTATTTCATAACATGTGTGTGTGTGTGTATGTTATTGTTCCATATTGACAGCAATGAAGGATCTTGTCTCGTCTTTTTCTTGGTCAGCGATTACTAAACATTTTAGTTCAGCAATGAAAGACTTCAACACAAATAATTTTAACTTAACTATTTTCATTAAACATGTCAACATGCACATTATCTAACTATCCAGTAGGGGTTGACTCCCACTCCCCATCACTGGGGAGCTGTTTTGGACACAAAAGAGAACGCGTCTACATTGCTTGATGAGTAAGAAACAACTCCTGACATTTCTCCTATCTCTTTCCTACGATAGTCCAGCCAATCAAAATCAACTTCCCTATTATGGCTCACATCTGACCGCCAATGTCAACCTCCAGAAGTTGGAGCCAAAATATAGTTCCTTTAAAAATAATAGTCTTCTAAACTATTATTTAACCATTACTACACTGCAGGCGGTAATTGTTGATGTGGAATTCTCTCCCTTTGCTACTCTACACACATTCTGTCACCTTGAGACGGTTGCTATAAATAAACACTTATAAACTGTTATTTCTGGTATTTTAAGCTGGAAATTGCCTACTACTGCTTTGGAAGAAGATTAAACTTCTGTTTTCCAATGCCATTTTGAATTCTTCTAGACTCTACACGAGGTGTAACATTGTTTGAACCCACATTAATTTTTTCAATTTTTTGTAAACAAAAATGGCCACATCAATATCCAACAAAGCCTTTATTCAGAAGTTTTTCTTTGATTAGGACTCCGATGATGATTTTGAAGGATATTCTCAAGTGGATATTGACAGTGAAGTGGTCAGAGATGATAACCACACTAGTGATGTGGAGGAAAGTGATGATGAACACTAGTGGCTACTATCATCCATGCCTGACTAATTTTATGGAAGCTACTATCGACCACTGATATACCTGATAACCTTTCTGAAGGTGAATTAGTTTGTCTATTTATAAACGACAAAATAATTATTTGTCAACGAGACAAATAAATATTAGTCAGGTAAAAGAAAGACCAAACAAATGCTGGTGTCTTCTCGTATGTAAACACGAGGAAACATGTCACGTTTTTGATGAGATGAAAGCCTTCTTAGCAATTTTGCTTCTTATTGTACCCCCAGAACTCCACAAGGAGTAATAAAAGTTAAAGTACATTGAATTATTTATGTATTTTTTAATGTATTTGTTTTTATTTCGTGTTTTTATTTTGCATTTCATTTTTTTTGTTTTCAATGTCAAAACATGCAGGCAAAATGTAATGCATTACATCAAAATATTACTCATCAATTCTTTTATTAATGTACAAAAATATAAAATCTATATTCACAATACAAAGAAAGTTATAACAATTTTAATACAGTAGGTGTTCATGATTTTGCACCCTCAAAAACAATGCTGTGGCAGGGGGAAGAATTCTAGAAAGAAATTAACATGGGATAGTGTTATGGTATAACACACCTATTCTATAGTTAATAGACTCTCCCGCCTATAATAAGTAGGAGTAGTAAGAGTAACGAGTGAAGTCGCTCAGTGAGTTGGTCAGTCAGTTGATGCCAGATGACCGTGAGTCGGATATTAAAGTATCAACCACCACAACTAGATTACTGCATTATACCTATTATATCAAGTTCCTAACGTTTTGTACGTCAAACCTGTTTTAGGACCGACTTAGTACAAATACAAGCCTCCACTGTGAAATCACTCCATAACAGAAAGGTTTGTTGTAATCGAACCATTTCCAGCTTTGTTGCAATGTTCTTTTTGTGGAGTTAGAGTTTAGCAATTCTGGCTTTTTTAATGGTTAGTTTTCCATTTCTTCGAGTTCTTCAGTCTATGACTTTAAGAAATAGTATGTGTAGTTTCGGAATATGTGATGGGATGTTCTTGATATTTTATATGTACCTCGTTGGATGGCTTTTTCAGTAAGGATGCATTTTAGTAAGAAATTTTTTCAATTTCTAAATAAATTGGATGATATCTGCCTATCCCAGTTTATTGGGGCTGCTGCCATGTATCCAGGCTATTTGTTACATTGTAAGGTACTGCTTATACTGACCAATTCTTTATCTAATGTCTCTGGGTCGGCACTTATGACTTTTACTTGGTGGGTACAGGAGGAGAAGGACAACAATACTCAGAAAACAGCCTGCCTTATGTGAAGAGGTTATCAAAGAAAATACAAAAGATCTGTGGTCCATATAACATCTGGACAACTGTCAAAAGCTGGACGACACTTCGCAGATATTTCTCCCGAGTAAGACCACTCCCCCCATAGAGGAGAACATGAGTGTGTACACTATCCCGTGCAACTGTGGAAAGAAATATAAAGGGGAGACAGGCCGCCCTTTTAAGGTAAGGCTTCAAGAACACCAAAAAGCTGTAACACGAGAGGAAATGGAAAAATCAGGCGTGGCTGACCACATATGGAGAGAAAAGGGAGATCACCGCCCTCTGTGGGATCAGGCTGAAATCACAGACAAAGAACATCATTGGAAAGTTTGTAAACTTAAGCAATTAGCATATATGCTAGGCCACAAAAATCTCGTGAGCTGACCAAGCATAGAAATGAATACAATATGGGAACCAGTAACAAGTAGTGCCAGAGAAAAGCAATAATAGAAATGAAAATTGCAATATGAGCTCTGGTAAAAAAATATGCAATGATAACAGCTAAAATTGCAATATGAGCACTGATAAAAATGGTTGCTGAAGACATTAAGTTTATAAGTCCCAGAAATTCATGCACAGATGTCCATGGCACAGTGGATAAAGGCATTGGTTAGATCCAGTGACAGGACCCAAAGAGTGTGAGTTTAATACCTGATTAAGGCAGGGGAGAACTTGCAGAGGGGAATTAACAGGAGATAACTGATAACTGACATCCATTAAGTGGAACTAGAACAGTCTACCTCAGCGAGCGAAATAAAGGGTTCAGTTCGACATTCTAACCACCTGAAGAAGGCCGGAGTGTACAACAGCCGAAACTTTGTGATGAATATAGCAACAAAGATGAGGACAATAGTCCTCCGAATAATGTAAATAGTGTACATAATACCTCATCTCAGAAATAAAGACAGGTTCAGAAACTCGTTTGTTACTACATGTGTATGAAGATAAGCTGAACATTACTTGTCTATCTTAGTTTATATCTATTTGTGTAGAGACACAGATAGATATGAACAGACTAAGATAGATAGATATGAATAGACTGAAAAAGCTAGATAAATTTGAATAAACTAAGGTAGGTAGATATATATACATAGTCATATAAGATATGAACAGACAGATAGATAGATAGATAGATAGATAGATAGATAGAACAGACTGAGACAGACAGGTAAGATAGACCTGAACTGACAGAAAATGATATGAACACACTGAGATAGATAGATAGATAGATAGATAGATAGATAGATAGATAGATAGATATGAAGAGAGGTGTATAGACGGGGATAGATAGATAGATAGATAGATAGATAGATAGATAGATAGATAGATAGATAGATAGATAATGGACAGGCTATGATAGACAGATAGATAGATAGATAGATAATGGACAGGCTATGATAGATAGATAGATAGATAGATAGATAGATAGATAGATAATGGACAGGCTATGATAGATAGATAGATAGATAGATAGAACAGACTGAGACAGACCTGAACTGACAAAAACAGATATGAACGGACTGAGAGAGATAGAGAGAGAGAGCAATGACTTTCTTTCTTTAATTCTCTTGATCCCATCCCTTCTTTCTTTTTTTCTTTCCCTTTTTCTTTCTTCTAATGAATTACTCTTAGTCTTTCTTCCATTCCCATAATTCATTTTTCTTTTTCTCAATGCATTATTCTTTCTATTAATGACATTCTGTCTTTCTTTCTTTTTCCTCCTTTCTATCTTCATTTCATCACTCTTTCTTTCTCACTGTTCCCCCCATACCCACTTCCATTCTCTCTCTTTCACTTTACCTCCTCTCTCCCATGTACATTCTCTCTCTAAACTCCTTTTCGCATAGTTTTTGTTTTTCCTCACCAGCTGCTCTAAATTTCGTGACCTTGTGCCCGACTATGTCTCAGACTTCGTAAATATCTTCTTTCTCGCCATTCCTCGATTTGAACCCTCAGTGATGCCAGCCTGCAACTACACCTGCCCCATTCTCCCCACCCTCATCTGTCACAAGCAGCACTAGCACCACTTAAAGAACAGGAATTTTCTGCACCCTCTCCCCCCCTCCCCAATTATACTCGATGCATATCACATTTCTTGGCAAGCTGACTAACAAAGAGATGATTTGAATGAACATCATTAATTAGAGTCAGAAAGACCCACAAACGCCAGTAGCCACCCAGGAAGGAAAGGGACTGGGGGTTGTGGGTGATGATGCATAGGAAATGGGTGGGGTCTTTGGGTTATGGGGAGTTATTGTGGACAGGTGGATGTTGTTTGCATCTGTCCATTCATTTTCTGTTTTTCTTCCCTAGTTTTCTTTTTTTCCTTCCTTTCTTTTTCCTTTCTTTCTTTATTCTTTCTTTCTTTCTTTCTTTCTTTCTTTCTTTCTTTCTTTCAGCCTTTTCCTTGTTTTCCTTTCTTAACTGTCCTTTTTCATTTTTTCCTATTTTCTTTCTTCTCTTTTTCTCTCATTTTTCCTTTCTTTCCCTCTTTCTTTCTTTTTTTTTTTTTTTCCTTTCTTTCACTTCCTTATTTTCCTTTCTTTTCCTTTCTTTAATTCTTTTTTCTTTCTTGCCCTCCCTTTCTTCATTTTTTTCTTTCCTTTCTTTTTGTTTTCTTCCTTTCTTTTTTTTTTCCTTTATCCTTCCTTCTTTTTTTTTCTATTTTTCTTTATTTTTTTTCCTTTTACTTTTTTCTCTTCTTTATTTTGTTTTTCCTTCTTTTTCATTTTCTTCCTTATTTTCATTTTTTTTTTTTTGCCGTCTTTCTCTTCCTTTCACTTCCTTTCGTTCCTTTTTCTTTTCTTTCTTCTTTCTTTACTATTCTTTCTTTTCTCTCTTAACTACATTTCTCCCCCCCTCTCTCTCTCTCTTTCTTTGTCTCTTTCTCTCATTGAAAGGGAAGTCAATCTCACAATGAGGGAATGGATCTACAATGGAGAGTGATTGTTAATTAAAGAATGATTAAACATGTACAGATTACTGGCTATCACTTCAGATATCTTTATAATATAGCAAGAGCTAAAATATGAAAAGTACCAGACTGACCGCTTTTGGAATTGGGGTGACGCCTGCTCCCATCCCCCTCACATGCATACACCGATTTTTTTTTCTGCAATCATATTATGCTGAAATTAAGAATTCAACCTCAAGAAACTTTGGGAAGGAGACGCCAAGATTGCCAGCTTTTTGGCATTAGAATCTAAATTTCTCTTCAGAAAGAATGGTAATTTCAAGTAATGTCGCATTCAGAAGAGAAAGAAAGGAAGAAAAGTGGACTAATAAATGGAAAGAAAGAAAGAAGGAATTAATAAAGGAGAAGTGAAAAAGGAGAAAGAAAGAGAGAATAAAGAAAAGAAAGTAAAGGAAACAATAGAAAAGAAGGAAGGAGGAATAAAGACAAGAGAGAGGGAGAAACAATAGAAAGGAAAGAAGGAAAGATAAAGAAAAGGAAAAATAATAAAGAGAAAAGAAGAAAGGGGAAATAAAAAATGAGAGGAGAAGACATAGAAAGGAAGGAAGGAGGAACAATAGAGAGAGAAGTAGTAAGAGGAAGGAAGGAAAAAGAAAAGAAAAAGGAAAAATAATAGAGAGGAAGGAGTAATAAAAAGAGAGAAGGAGAAACAATAGAAAGAAAAGAAGGATAAGGAAAAAAAGAAGGAGAAAAAACAGAATAGAAAGAAGGAAGAATAAAGAAAAGAAAGAAACAATGGAGAGGAAAAAGAAACAGCAAACAAAATGAATGAGCGGCAATAGAAATGAAGGAATGAAGAATAAAAAAGAGAGGTAATGGGAAAGAGGAGAAATAATGAAAAAATGAAGAGGAAGGAAAAGAGAATAAAGTAAAGAAAGGAGGAAAGATAATAGAGAAGAAAGAAGGAAGGAAGAAAAGAAAGAAAATAAAAGGCAAGGAAACAGTGGAAAAGCATAAGAATGAAGAAAACAAGAAAGGCAAAAGATAAGAAGGAAAGAAAACTAAAGAAAGAATGAGAACCAACAGAGAGGAAAGGAGGATGAATAAAGGAAAGAAAGAGTGAGGGGCAACAGGGATGATGGAAGGAAGAGTAAAGAAAAGAAAGAAAAGGAAACAGTAGAAAGAAGGAGGAGGAATAAATGAAACAAAGGTGAAAAGGAAATGTAGAGAAAGGTTCGCAGAACATGGAAAAGAAGAATAAAAAGAAAGGAAGGAGGAATCAAGACATAAAAGGAATAAAGAATGAAAAATAAAAGAGAGAAAGCAAAGATAAGAATCCAAAGAAGAAGAAGAAAAAAGGGAAAATCAAAAAGAAAAGAAAAATAAAAAAGAAAAGGAAAAAGCAGAATAACAAGAAGAAAAAATGGATTGAAGAAAAGAAAAAAGGAAAAGAAAGCAAGAAAGAAAAAGTATAAATGTCTGGCTTGGAATCAGTCACAGGACATATTGAAGGGACGAAGGAAAACAGCAGGTGACCTAACGAACGAACGTGTAAATCAATGGCAAAACAAGGACTGGGGAAGGATAACGAAAAGACAAATCTTACTTAGAGCTAAAAAAGATTAAAGGTTGTGGCGAGCCATGATCACCCACATCCTGAATAATTAGCTTCTTCTTCTTCATTGTGCCATCACCCTTCAGTTCATTGGCAATCATGGCTCTCCACAATCTCCTGTCCTTTATAGCTCTTCATAAATTTTGTCTTCTTATGTCTCCCAAACCCTGTTCTGACATCCATTTACTCAAGCTCTCCAGGTAGGTTACACATTGTTTTCCACTGACTCTCTTGCCTTCAATCTGTCCAGTAACTTTCCAAGCCCTGTTTCTTCATTTTATGCCTTAGAAATTTCAAACGCATAAGGAGTTGATATGCTGTTAAACAAACAAATAAACAATAAAAATTTCAATTTCTGATGTCAAGTATAAGTCTACCGCTTTCAAACGGCCGTGGTAATCCCAAGGGTCTATCCTGGTCAACACAGCACCAAATCTACCACTTTGTCCCCAGCCCCTCAACCTCCGGCGTCTTCCTCTTTGGGTTGAGGTGTCCACTCAGTCCGAACCGATCTTAGGGGTAACTGGCCGTACGCTCTCTGAGTACCCGTAGATTATTTCGACCGGTCAACTGATCAAGTCCTGCTTGCTGCCCATGCTGTGTTAGTTTTTAGATCCAGTTCACGGTCGACTGGGGGTATGTACACGGCTGTGAGAGTTGGTGGTAGGAAGTTTAGAATATGGCAAAATAAAACAAGAAATAATATCTGCAGAAGCCAGACAACAATAGGGGAAATATTGACATCTTTTATATAAGAAGATAACATCAGAACAGAGGTTACAGGGAGAATAAAAACATTTAACATAAATGAGAAAAGAAAAAGAAAAAGGCACAATACATCCAGCGATATTCCCAACAGAGAGAAGGTTTGTGTTTGATAAACGTGTATTGAATCGCCCGAGGTAAGTTTATGACTAGTAGTCCAGTCTCATACAGACTTCTCAGAACAGGGGGCAGTCTTCCTTCTCTAATTCTCCCGCAAATCTATCGTGACTTTCTCAATGACGGTCTCGTTCCCCGACTATCTCTTCCGTCTCGCTCGACTGTCTGCCCAAGAATTCTCTATCGACTGCTTTTCCTGGCTGCCTTGTAGTGCCGCAACCTGTAATGGTCGTCAGCGGGTGCCCACGCACATGATGGCAATGTGCCGACCGGTTGCGGTCTCTCCTGTCTCTCCCACCTGTCTGGCCTCTTCCGTCTCGCTCGACCATCTGCCTCTTCCGTCTAACTATGTGCTTATATAGATAAATCCGTTTGATCATAAATCGACCCTTGGTCTGGCTCACAATTATCATGAGTACCATTTCCAACCCAAAATCATGTGAGTTTCAAAGTTCTCATAGCCTGAGTAAGCTCTATTTCAATTTTTAACTGATAAAATTTATTTAGATCATTTTCATTGTTTTTTCAACGACCCAATTTCAAAGGCGAGATCAGATTTCCTCATCAGTAAACAGAACGCTCTGATCTAGTTTCACTAGTAGATTCACTCCAATTTCAATAAAAAAATATGTGTGTGTGTTTATGTGGACGTGTGTGCGTATACCTCTCTCTGTTACATAAGTTTCCTTTTTGTTTCCACTTGCTCTAAAATTTTGTCATTGCTCACATGTTCGATCCATATTCTCAGCATCCTTCTGTAGAACCACATTTCTGTTCCTTCAAGTCTCTTATTCATCTTTGAGGAGATTGTCCAGCATTCACTGTCATATAGGAGTTCAATACACTTTTCTTTGGTTCTACTGAAATTTTCCTGTTTCTCAATACGTTGCTTAGCTTTTGGAATGCAACTTTCATTATCCCAATGCACCTTCAGATATTAGTGTCACAATTTTTTTCCTCTCTTAAAATACTTCCGAGATATTTAGATTGTTGCCCTGGTTTGATTTTGGCATCTCCAATTTGTAATTTGCATGTTGGGCTGTCCCTTTTGTTATCAACCATGCATTCTATCTTCTTGCATATGATGTTTAATCTTTTCTGCTCACTTCATTACCTTCTGTAGGAGTTCTTGTAGTTTCCTTTATATGTCTGCTATCAACACTGTCATTTGTATATCACATGTTGTTAAGATTGTACGTTTTAACATACCTAACATAGTTTAGTCCTTTCTTCTCGCTTTCCTTCACTACCTACTGTAGGAGTTCTTGTAGTTTCCTTTCTGTGTTTGTTATCAACAATTGGTCATCTGCATATCTTATGTTGTTAAGATTGTTTTAACTTAACATAGTTTAGTTTTTCTTCTTGCTTTCCTTCACTACCTACTGTTATTCTTATAGTTTCCTTTGGTCATCAACACTGTGTCATCTGCATATCTTATGTTGTTAAGATTGTACGTTTTAACATACCTAACATAATTTAGTCTTTTTCTTCTCGCTTTCCTTTTCTACCTACTGTAGGAGTTCTTGTAGTTCTTGTGTTTGTTTCAACACTGTGTCATCTTTATCTTTGTTGTTAAGATTGTCAACATAATTTTCCAGTCAATGTGTCATCTTTGTCTGTTATCAACAATGTGTCATATCTTATGTTGTTAAGATTGTACGTTTTAACATACCTAACATAGTTTAGTCTTTTCTTCTTGCTTTCCTTCACTACTTACTGTAGGAGTTCTTGTAGTTTCCTTTCTATGTCAGCTATCAACACTGTCATTTGCATATCTTATGTTGTTAAGATTGTCCCCGCCAAGAATGAATCCTGGTAGGATTTCTAATTCTCTCAGAATAAGATACTGGTTTTAAATGTTTTAGAATAAAATTTATCGCAATAAAAAGATAATACATAAACGCATTAAACCCATAGATAAAAAATGTTATTGTTTATTATAAAAAATTTTAAATCAGTAACCTAATTATCAAAATTAATATCTTGTAACTCATTGAACTCATACACAAGATTAATGTTGTTTATTTGTCCAATTAGAGATAACTTCTCTGTAAATAATAAACAAAATATATCGTATGTTGGTTACACAACAACTGCACTTTCATGAAGGTTCATATGCTAGTTTGAGGAGACACAGTAGATGAATTTTCAAATCCCGCATTCTTGAATATATATAAAAAAGATTTAAAAAAAAGTACATATTGCTTATTTCCTTCTTTTCTATTTTTCATTCTCATTCTTTCTTTATCCCATGCATTTTATTTTTATTTTTTCCTTCTTTCTGAACCTAACCCTTAAAACTAGTGATTTTTCTTTCTTTATTTTTCCACCTTTCTTTTAAAATTTTCGTTTATTTTTTTCCTTCATATTTTCCTCATTCATTTCCAATCATAAATTTTTCTTTTTCTTCTCTCCGATTCAAATTATCAATAGCAGTATTTTTTTTTTATTTTTTATATCATAGCAGCATCTTTTTATATCATCTAAATTTAAAAAAAAAATTTTCCTTCATTTTTCTCTTTCTTCTTTTTTTTTTCTTTTACACGTTACTTACAGGACTTACTGCGTTCTACTGCATAGGATTTAGATGTTTTTTAAAGAATGCTCTGCTTAAGATATGTTTGATTTTCTTTCATCCTTTATAATTTTTCATGCCCTGATGATGAGTTGTGCAAACCCAAAGCTTTAATATTGTGAATGATACAAGACTTAAAAAAAAGTTGAGAGAAAAAATTATGACTTATTCATATGACTAAAATTGCTACCCCTGGCTAAAATTGTTCTTCTTAAACTTGAAATTCCTCTTCTGGGAACCAAATTTCTTCTATTTGAGAATATTTTTATAAACTTAAATATTGTCTGAAATTCAAAGATGAGTCATTATTCTTCTTCTTCTTCTTCTTCTCTTCCTTCTTCTTCTTCTTCTTCTTCTTCTTCTTCTTCTCCTCCCTCTCCTCCGTACTACTACTACTACTATTATTATTATCCCAAGAGTTATTTGAACTTATTTTTTGCTACGTTACAGTTGAAGCCTTCTTCGGTCTGCCTTTGGCATAACTATTTACCTTAAAATTGTCTCATAGCTAAAATAGTGAAAGCAGATGCTCCTATCACCCAAGATCTTTCCGCATGTCCTACTTGTAAAAGAGCGTGCCGTTTTTCATGTTGGTTTAATCAGCCATACAAGAACTCATCCACCATGAGGGCAATCAAATGACTTACCCTGAAAAGATGGTCCACGATGAGGACAATTAGTTAAAATAGTTGCTAGGCTTAGTGAATCAAAAAAATGAAGAATTGCTGAGTTTAATAACAGAATACTTCACTACAAGAAAAGCAACAAAAAAATGCTGAAGAAAAAAAAAGCAATGAAAATGGAAGCACTACAGAAGTTTCTTCTTTTTCTAAGTGCCATAACCTCTCAGGACGTGGCTAATCTCTGCACCTTACAAGTTCCTATCTTTCGTTGACCCTAGCAATGTTTTTCCCTTTACCAAACCTCCCGAAACCCGTTCTGCCATCCATACACATACACTCATGAGGTAGATAGCCCACTGCCTTCCCCTATCTCTCTTGCCCTTGATACACCCTGAGAGGGTTTTATTTTCCAAGCCCTTCTTCCTCATTATATGTTACTTACAGCCACACAATGTTGAAACACTGGTTCCCGTACAATCACCAATGTTAAGCAATGTTGAGCCTGGTCGTACATAGATGAGTGGCTTCTTGGGAACAACAGGTGCTATAAGCTTGGATGTGTGGGTGGTGTAATGGATAATGGCTCAGAATTGTTAATCAGAGAGCCAAGTTCCAGTCCTACTTAGGTTCATTATATTCACTAACACGTAAAATACCCTTGGGAAAGGTATGAATCCACCTTTTCTTCCCCCAGCTATGGGTTAATTAGTAAGATGTGTATCACTAAAACTATTATTATCTCCCTCCAAGAAATAAATTTGCATACAAAATAGATTTTGGTATTAAATAACCTTTGGAGGTTGATATGTCTTTAAACAAAAACAACCAGCCAATCATTATATGTCCAAGAAATTTCAACAGTCTCTTTCTGATTCTGAGTAAAGAATTCTCAGTATCCTTCTGTAGAACCGCATTTCTGCTGCCTCTAGTTTTTTCCTCTTCATCTGTTGTGAGAGTATTCGGTGTTCAGTGCAATGCAAGAGAATATCACATAGCAATTTGGCATTCTTTTCTTTTTTTTCTAACTACAGAAGTTTAAAAATTGAAAATAAGGTTTTAGCCACTAGAGATGACAAAGAAGAAAATTTTGAACACATGAACAAATGATTAAAAAAAAATTGGAGAAAGACGAGCAGCAGGGAAGTTTTAATGAAAAATAGCAAGTACAATATATTATTTCACACATAGGATATGTTGAAAGCAAAAAATCAGGGGAGACAACTAGTAACATAAGTTTAAATGATGGCTAGTGAAACAGGAGCAAATAGGTATGGTAAACGTTTAAAAGTTACTTAGAGGAACAAAAGACAGAAAGTTATGGAGAACTATTGGTAGAAAAACTTAGATTCTAGAGAGAGAAAAAAATTAAGAATGAAGTGAAAGAAGAAAAAGAAGAAAGAGAAAAATAAAGGAAAAATTTTTTTTTAAATTTAAATGATATAAAAAATACTACTATTGATAGTTTGAATCAGAGAGAAGAAAAAGAAAAACTTGGCAGGAACAGGGAATATAATTTATCTGAGTACTTTTTATGGAAGTTGCGGCAGAGCAGCAAGAGGTTTGCCACAGCTGTGGGAGAGCAGTTGAAGGGTGGAGAATAATTCATTGTCCACAAGGGCTCAGAGATGCTTTTGTACTCTATCAAAGCTAGAGTGTGAGGTTTTGGCAGCTCCTGCCTAAATATGACAACAGTACTTCATTTTTGACCTGTTCTGGTTCTTGTAAAGGTAGAGGATAGCAGGAGGAGTTCGGTACTTACTAAAGTGGTACAGGGCACCGACCATTTTATCTGCATCCTTTAGCAACGGTTTGTATGTACAAGTTCCGTTTGAGGTTGGGTGTGAGTTTGAGGCCCAGCAATCTTTTAAGGCATGGTACTTCCTTTAGAAGTGTCCTATTAAGAAAACTTTCCAAGTCCAGCTTGGATGATAAACATGGATGAATTGTTCCTCCAATAAAAGAAGGGGAGAACATCTATAGTTCTATTTTTCCGTATGCTGTGACTTCAGTCTTGTTCTCTATCATCTGTAGGAAGACAAAAGATTGGGGCAGAGACAGCAAAATTAGAAGGATGAGTGCGAGATCAGGCAGTGGTTTAGCAAGGGTTCTCAGCACTTTGGCAAAAACAATATTCTTTTTCTGCTTCTATGTGTCATGTCCCTTCAGGGCATTGATGATCATGGCTCTCCACAATTTCCTATCCTTTGTAGCTCTTAATAATTTTTTTCTTTTTGTTATCTCTCCTAAACCCTGTTCTGTTATCTATTTACACAAGTTTCTTCTTCTTCTTCTTCTCATCCAAATCCTCCTCCTCCCTTCATCCAAATCCTCCTCTCCTTCCTCCATCTCCCCTCATCCAAATCCTCCTCCCCTTCCTCCACCTCCCCTTCCTCCACCTCCCCTTCCTCCACCTCCCCTTCCTCCACCTCCCCTTCCTCCACCTCCCCTTCCTCCTTTGTAGCTCTTAATAAATTTTGTCTTCTCCTAAACCTTGTTCCACCATCCATTTACTCAAGCTTGCTAGGTAGGTTATGCATTGTTTTTCTCTGTCCTTCTTGAAACGGGATATCTTCACAAACATAGATATCCATTAAAATAACATTTGAAGTTATATAAGACTTATATAACATCTTTAAAAGCTAATGTTTCGGGAATAAATAAAAAAAACGGTAAATGAAGTTTCGATTTATTTTGAAAATTAATGACAATAATTAATACAAATGATACGGCTCAGGTTGATAGCATTTTCATCGATCATTGCCAAGAAGATAAATTTGGTCTTTGGTTTAGTTCTCAGTTTTGGCAAAAAGTTGGACAAGCAGAAGCTTCCCCAACCCGTCTATGACACTTTGGATGGTTTTGATAAGAATAACCAGCTGATCGTATTATCCGCCATTATAATAAACCGCTCCCTCTCCCTGGCTCTCCCTCACACAACCACACCCATCTTACTGGCTGAATTCTGTTCTATTTTATCCAGACTGGATATCATATTGAAAAGTCAATGATGCGAAAAAAGCAGAAGATGCTGGAGAGATTTGCAATTAATTTAAATTCATAGGAACAATGTGAAATTTGCATGAAATATGGAGAAAGGTTTGATTTTTATTTTATTTTTATTTTTTTAAATTATCAACACCCCATCCCCCACCCTATATCCTTGACAGGTATTTACCCGGCTATCTTGTGTAAGGAAGGGATCCCTTAAATCTAATTGTCTTTTACTGCTCCATATGGGCATAGTGTAAAGGTTAGCGGCGTGGAAAGTAAAATCAGTGAACTGAGCTCAAATTCCAGTCCAGTCTGAGGCGATCACTTTTGCACTAATGCCCTTGGCAAGGTAATGGATCCATCATTTATTTACCTTTACCACTACCCATGGTTATGGGTTAAATAGCAGTGTAGACTGAATCCTCTAGCCTTGATTGGTAGACAAAGGAGGTTTACATTTAGGAGATTGAATTATCTATTTGCTATGAAATTAAATTTGATAATTGGTTCTTTTAATTTGTTTTTGCAAATTTGTCGTATTTACAGAACTTATCTAGAACCTTACAAATTTCCAATTTACAGCCCTGGAAATTAAGGCTCTCCATTTTAGATTAAAATTTGCTATTGGGATCTCAAAAAAAAATAATAACCTATTATCTGGAATTACAAACACAAAGGCACTGATTTCTTTAAAGTATTTATATATGACATGATCTTTTTCATCATTTCATCCCAAGCAAAGCAATAAAGCCACTAAGACACAAGGTGTTATGGAGTGTTAGAGAATATGAGGAAAAAAAAACATTATTATTGTATATTATTATATTGGGATTTTTTGCACATGTCAGAATTGAAACTTCATTCTCAATCATTTGCACCTGCAAAACAAACAACAAAATTCTTAAAATATCGTAATATAAACATATTAAATTAAATCTTATTTTATTTTTCAATCATTTCACGCCAAGCAAGGTAATAAAGCCACTACGATGCAAGGTAGGTTACCGAATGTTAAAGTATATGGAAAAAAAATGCTATTAAGGAGAGAGAACAGTAAAAGAACAAAAATTAAGATGGAAGATAACAATTGACATTACATTTAAATTTTGGAAGATCAAAGTTGACTGAGAAGCAAGAAGCCAGAAGAGAAGCAAGAAATGCAATAGAAGAAACTGTTAGCATAGAATTACGGTTTACATCACGCCATTTCAACTCTAAAATGATGAGACCTTGCCACCAATCTAAAACTGCACTTAAATTCACAATGTCTAGGTACCATAGAGGAAAGTTCATCAGAACAATTAGCATGAAAGTACTTATAAAAAAAAAAGGCACAGGGAAGCTTTGCTACAATATTGGGAAAGAGACTGAAGCAGAGATGCCAGGTCAGGACCAATAACATTGCAGATTCTTCTTTGTATTTTATCAAGAATCTCTAAATATACAACAGGAACACCAGAATAGGTATGGCAGCAATATTCAAAGCAATGACAAATGGTAGGCTTATAAATATGTAAGATAGATTCAGGCAAAAAAATGATCTAGTACTATGCATTGAACCAACTTTCTGAGCTGCTGACTTAGCAATTGATTCGATATAATCTTTCCACTTCATGTCAGCAGAAAACATTGGCCCGAGAAGTCGAAGTGAGTCACTCTTCTGGGGGTTAGCATCAGCTTCATCTTATTCTTCTATGTGCTGCATCCCTTCAATAACATAGGCGATCATGGCTCTCCACAACTTCCTATCTTGTATGGCTCTTAGCAGTTTTTCTTCCTTTGCTAAAACCTCCTTCCCATTATGCCACCCATTCGCACACGCTTGTCAGGTAAGTGGCTCGCTGCATTCCCCTATCACTCTTGTCCTCAATAGGACCCTTGAGGGTTAAGTTTTCCAAACCCTTCTTTCTTATTATGTGTCCAAGGAATTTCAGCTGCCTCTTCCTGATTTTGAGTAGAATTGTTTTTTCTGTTGCCATTTTCTTTAAGACTTCCTTGTTGCTTACTCCATGATTTGTCAGTGGAACCAGATTTCTGGCTCAAGTTTTCTCCTCGTCCATGGGTGGGGAGGTTGTTCAGCATTCAGTGTCATGTAAGAGGATGTATATATGATGTACCAATCCAGCACTTTTTTCTTTGTTTCTAACAAAAGATTTTTTTTTCCATTTCTCAGCACCTTAGCTTAGGTTTTGGAATTTTTCTTTCGCTAGGCCAACATGTGTTCAGATCTCAGTGTTGCACTTTTCATCCTCAGTTAACAACAATTCCCAGATAGTTGAACTTCTGCACCTGCCCAATGTCAACATCTCCCATTTGTAACCCCCATCTTGGGCATTCTCTTTTGCTGACAGCCATATTTCTCAGCACCTGGTTTAGCTTTTGGAGAGAACAAAACCGATGAAACCACTCTATGGAAACAATTTATAAATGCTTTCAAATAAATTAGCAAACAATAACAAAATCATCTTCTTACTGACTATGATGGAAGCATAATAGTTGTAAACACAGACACATAGCACAAAAAACAACAATGTTATTTGGTTTCGTTTGGTTTGGTTTGTTTTACGGCATATCAAGCTCAATGGGTTATTTAATGCCAAGATTTTTAGGATAGATCTATATGAATAAAATATGTATTCTTTGTAAGAAATCAGTTTGTAGGTCAGGGTTTGGGTTTATTTTGTTTTATGGCTTATCAACCTCAGTGGGTTATTTAATGCCAACAAGATTTTTATTATAGGTTTGTATGAATAGAATATGTATTCTTTATAAGAAATCAGTTTGTAGATCAGAGTTTGGGTATATTTTGTTTTACGGCATATCAACACCTCAGTGGGTTATTGAATGCTGATGAGATTTTTATTATAGGTTTGTATGAATAGAATATGTATTCTTTGTAAAAAATCAATTTGTAGATCAGAGTTTGGGTTTATTTTGTTTTACAGCTTATCAAACTCAGTGGGTTATTTAATGCTGACAAGATTTTTTAGGGTGTGCCCGTATGAATAGAATATGTATTCTTTGTAAGAAGTCAGTTTGTAGGTCAGGTTTCATCGATGTATTTTTGTAAAGAGGGTTTTTGTCAAGAGTCAAATGTATTACCGGCAATTTTTTTCTTTTTTTCCAAAATTTATTACTGGTATTTTTACTATAAAAATGTACTTTTATACTTTCATAGTGTTTTGACCTCAGTTGAGTGATTAGTTATTTACCCATAGCACCTGGGGCCAGGGTGGACCTGGGAACAACAACAGTTAAGAGGTGGTTCCATGCTCTGGAATACCTCCCGATTAAAGGCCCTGATGCCAGATGCAGTTTATCATCATACCCAGGAAGAAATGTTATTAACAGGTTACTAACAACTATAATCCATGTGCATGTGAGTGGATGCTGAAAAGTTATAGGCCTGATCCACTTTCCGAAAACTGACCAAATACCAGAATATATTTTTGTTGAGGGCACAACCAATCACTTTTTGGTCAGGTTGAAAACTTCTCAGCACCATTACGGATGTGTGTGGTGAGTAGAAATGTAAAGAGAGAGGGGGGGGAGAGAAAGAAAGAAAGAAAGAAAGAAAAACTGACACTTCCCTATTCCCAGAGTCAAAGTTGACAGGGTCTAATCATCTACATGTGTGCATGTAAGTTAACACACACAGGAGAGTGGTGGGGGATAAACTCACCCTTTTTGCTTTTCCGGGTATAATACATTGCCAATGCATATTTGCGATAACAGGGGCAGAGGATTAACACCCACCCCCACTGTTTTGAGTTCGTTTTATATTAATCTTACTGAGTTTACATTTGAGTATATGTATATCTACGCGCACACGCATGTATGTGTATTTACACAGACACACCCGTATATAACGGATTGTTCAAGTGTGTCTTACAGTTCCTTGATTCCAATCCCCCCACCCCACTACAATCTCACTCCATTAGAGTCATTTTGTTGTCCTTGTGGTATTGAAATTTGATTGATGGGATATTTTTAGCCAGGATAAGGAAAGCAGGGGGCCTTTTCCCAGGAGGTGGGATCATAAAGTGGAAAAGAGAGATGCTCTGTGTATAAATGAAGAGTGCTACTGTATAATATATATGTGTATGTCTATAAATCTGTATGCGTATAATATATATGTCTATGTCTATAAATCTGTATGCGTATGCAAATATATGAGCTTATATTTCTAAGATTCTCTATATGTATAGTTTTGAAGACACACTTCTTCTACAGGGTGTGATGGGTAAATTGTTGCGATTGTGTCTTTTTAATCTCACACATGCACATTGTTTTTAATTTTGTTGACTGCACAGTATAGTAGGGTCAGTTGGGCACCGTCTGTGAAAAAAAAGTGCACGATGACATAATTCACTCTGCCAGAAATTTGGAAACGGCAAGCAGTACTGGTTGGCATTTGCGATGAAAGGTGCAATACGGACATTTCTGAGTGTTTAGGTGTCAATCTGAGGTCAGTGCAGAGGATTCAAAAAGAGTTGGATGAGTCTAATGGTGATTATGAAGGTGTTTGGCGTGATCACTAGTGACGGCGATGTTATGCCTCCATTTATCTTCACACAGGGCCTCAGACACAACATAAAGGCCTACGTCAAATGCTGCCCTTCTTCAAGACCCTGCTGGAAGACCGTATGTCTGACAACAGGATTCTGCACCATGCCACACAAGCAGGAGAACACAGTCATGGCTGTCAGACAATTTCTACAACCACATCACCTCTTGCATCTGGCCACCCAACACCCCAGAATGCAAACCCCCTTGCATGGGGCACAGTTGAGCGAGACCGACAAAACTTCTTGCAACACCAAAGATGAAATGAAGGCAAGGATTATGGCAGCATTCACCAAATTAAACATGGAGACTGTCCAGAAGAGTTGCAGAAGATTCCGAAGTCATCTGGAGGCCGTGGTTGAAGCCAATAGAGATTTTATTGAATAAATTTACTCTTTAGTATTTCAAAATATTTTTGTGTCATTTTAACAAACATATCTGTTAAAATGAGATGTCAGTGTTATTTTCATTTTTGTCTAATTTAGGCGACAATTTATCCATTGCACCCTGTATGTGCCACATTCTTTCAAGACATAGGTGATAATGCCTCTCCACAATTTCCAATCTTTTATGGTCCTTAGCAGTTTTCCTCCTTTTGTTAAGGCCCCTCTCCATTCCACCATCCATTCATGATTGATCTTTTATTACAATCTATTGTTATAATTGCCCCATTTTATTGTTAGTTATTCTTGTTAATCTCTTATTGTACCTAATAAGATCTACAGTAAGAACGAATCTTCTCTCCATTACATAACTTTTATTACAGTCTATTGTTAGAATTGTTCCATTATATTATTAGATGTCTTGCTAATGTCTTATTGTAACTAACTTAGTTAAACATTATCATAAAAATATTTGATTAATAAAAGAAACATCGTATATATAACATTTGGCGCTATCCGCTGTTTCAGTGCCCCACTGGGATTCTTGAAACATTTCATAAGGGAAGAATACGGTACATTTAATAAAAAAAAAAATCATTTTTGCTTCTTTTTAGAATTTTTTTAAATATTGTTTATTTCTGAATTTATATAGATGTTTTTTTTGTTTTTGTTTTTTTGTTTTTTTTGTTTTTTTTTCATTTTAAAAGTATTTTCCCAATAAAAAGAAAGAAAAAAAAGACATGTTCCAAATGTCATTTAGCAGATGCATGGCTGCTGCCAAATTAAGCTCAGCGAGTGGGGGGGTGATGTTTGGTTTTTTGGGAGTTTGTAGTGAGGTCGGGCGTGTTGAGTTAATATGGGAACAGGCAGGTGGAAAAGCTTGGGGATTTCGGGTGTTGGGGGGAGATTGGGGGGTTTTGGCTGAAGGACATCCCTGACTGGAACAAATTGACATATTCTTGATGAGTAATCAGAGATGAGGGAGTTCTATGAACGGCAAAAGCAGAGGAAACATGTAAATGTATGCACACTCACATTCACACCAATAATAATGTCTAAATAATAATAATAATGGTGATAGTTTTCAAGACATCAAGATCATGGCACTCCACAACTTCCGAAAATGGAAATATGTGGGTATTAATATGTTCAATGGCAGACTTGCCAGGGTGTCAGCTTGTCCGGTGGCAAATAGGCCCCTGGTGGAATCAGCCCCCTATATCAAATAAAAATGCAATAAAGAAACCAACACAGACAACTGTTTTAGTAATAAAAAGTAATAAAAAGTTGATTAAGTCATCTGCACAATATCAGTTACTCAAGTCCAACGTGAGAAGACATTTTCAAAGTTAAAGACCATAAAGATAAGGTTAAGAAAATTCATTGTCTTCGGAGAATTTGGAATCATGAGTGTTGGTAGCCATTGAAAATTGGAATTATTAGATGACTCAGATGTGGAAGCAATTATTGGCAGATTTGAACAATCATCGAGTGAACACAGACGATTGATTACCTATCTATCTATCTATCTATCGATCTCAGTCTTTTCAATATCTATCTCTTTTCATCATCTATCTATCAATCATATGATTGCCTATCTATCTATTTATCTCAGTCTTTTCAGTATCTATCTATCTATCTATCTATCTATCTATCTCAGTCTTTTCAATATCTATCTCTTTTCATCATCTATCTATCTATCATATGATTGCCTATCTATCTATCTATCTATCTATCTATCTATCACAGTCTTTTCAGTATCTATCTATCTCTTTTCATCATCTGTCTATTGATCTATCACATGATTGCCTATATATATATCTATCTATCCCAGTCTTTTAAATATCTATCTATCTATCTATCTATCTATCTATCTATCTATCTATCTATCTATCTCAGTCTTTTCAGTATCTATCTATCTACTTATATATCTATCTCTTCATCATCTGTCTATCGATCTATCACATGATTGCCTATCTATCTATCGATCTCAGTCTTTTCAATATCTATACATCTCTTTTCATCATCTATCTATCATGATTGCCTATCGATCTATCTAGCTATCTCAGTCTTTTCAGTATCTATCTATCTATCTCTTTTCATCATCTATCTTTCTATCTATCTATCTATCACATGATTGCCTATCTATCTATCTATCTATCTATCTATCCATCTCTATCTATCTATCTATCTATGTTTTTTTTTCTTTTTGTCACAATTACTCTTATTTAAAGTACAAAGAAAGAGAAATCCAAAACTTATACAGTGACGGACAGACTGGGGTGTCAGCTTGCCCAATGTGAAGTGGATCCCTGATTGAGTAGGCCCCTAATATCAAATAAAAATGCAATCAAGGAACAAATACAAACAACTGTTTTAATAATAAAAGGCAATAAAAACTTGATAAAGTCATCTGTACACTATCAGTTACTCAAGTCCAACGTGAGAAGACATTTTCAAAGTTAAAAATCATAAAGACATGGTTAAGAAAATTCATTGTCTGCAGAGAATTTGGAATCATGCATGTTGCTATCCATTAACAAAGAATTGTTAAATGAATTGAATGAAGATGCATTTATAGGCAGATTTGAACAATCAATTTTCTCAACCTGAGCCATATGACACCCTTGGAGACCATGTGATATTTTAAGGGGCCACAAGATCAAATTTTAAAAATGGGGAGCCACATGGTGGCACAGAAAATTTAGGACCCACAAAATATATATATATATATGGAGTATTTTGTAATTAATAATTATTATTTAAAAGAAAATATTACATTTACTATAAAGTTAAATATCAAATTAATCTAAGGCATTTTGTTAATATAAATATTTATTTATTGTAATTTTTTCATCTCAACTATGCAAAATGACCATTTTTAGTTTTCAATTTCTTAAAATTTAAAACTCATAATTTAAAGTTTAAATTAAGGTATGTTTTCACCAACTTGTCTTTGAAAAGCTAAATGTCCTGAACAAAGAGCTCCAAGGAAATGACTCTATCGTTTTCCTGCAAGGAGGCAATTAACGCATTTTACTGGAAACTAAAGCTGTTCTGGTTGAACCTTGGGAGACAGGATTTTGCAGTACAGTTTCCTTCCTTAGCAAATATATCCACCGAGCTGCTTGATGATGACCTAGTAGTGTATGTTGATCATTTGAAGCAGTTGCATTAATGATATGAAAACTTGTTTCTCTGATCTACAACAAATGACAATGTTGCATTGGTTTGTGGATTCTTTCATTGCTGATGCATCTAAAGTTGATATCACCCTACAAGAAAATTTCATTGAACTTCAAAATAACACAGCAGCTCAAGTGAGGTTCAAGTATGGAGGATACCAGAATCTGTGGATGAATGAAGACATGCATAAGAATTACCCATTACTTTGGAAAGATGTAAAGTTGCTCTTATTCACTTTTCCCACATTTTATTTGATTGAGTCTCGTTTCAATTGGATGATGCATCTGTTGTTAAAGATGTAGAAAAAAAAAAGGGCAATTTCTCTCTGATGACTTTCAAGCCATTGACAATATGGCGGCCTGCACCAATCACAGGGACCCCATTGAAACCATACAAGATAGATCTGATGGTACATGTATTTTCTGTTTTGTAAACAAATGAGTTTATTTAAATAAAATATTTATCAAAATAATGTTATTCTTTGATTTACAACTGGAGTTAGTGTTTTGATGCCATGGAACTATACAAATGACAACCTTTAATATTCCTACTTCCCTAGAAGTGCCAAGTTAAGGGACGGGATGGGAGGGAGGATAAGAACTCAAGTTGGCAAGAGGAGCCATAAAGAACTTGCATTGGATTGAAGGGAGCCACAAACTGAATAAGGTTGAGAAACATTGGTTTAGTTCATCATCAGTTATGATATGTTTATTTTCATCCTCATTCTCTGTTTTTTTTTTTTTCATGCTTGAACCAACCAAATCTTCATATATCACATTATCTTCAGTGCCATCTGCTAATCACTTCAGTCCTAAAAGCATTTGAAAATCAGTCTTTCGTCGTAAATCAGATAATAAATGGTATATATGAACCATGCAGATCAAGTGCTTTTATTTGATATCTGACATGGTACTGTTGGAAAATGTGATTGCATAAAATCGAAATATCAGAAAAAATGAATTTTCTCCCTTGCTCTTGTTTATGCTTGAACCCAGGGTACTCACCTGGACTACTGATATGCCATGGTCTATTTCAGATTCTCTATGATGTCAAGTGGATAGGTCACACCTCTGATCTGACTCAAGGTTGAATGACGATGAAATAGTTTAGAAAATATCAATTCTGATATTTATTCAAGCATGAAGAATCTTCTAAAAGATCTCTACGACTACAACTCATCCTGGGAAGTGGGGAGGATAGGGATAAGAACTCAAGTTGGCATGAGGAGCCATGAAGAAAATGAATTGGATTGAAGGAAACCATGAACAGAATAAGGTTGAGAAACATTGGTTTAATTCATCATCAGTTATGATATGTTTATCTTCATCCTTATTACTGTTGGATAAAAAAAATAAATTATAAAATACATTTAATATCTATTGCACATACATACAGAGCCGGTTCAAGAGTCTTGTAGTATACAAACTGAATCTATGATATGATCCCACCCTTTAATTTTAATACATTTCATTTTTCATAAAGTAAAAATAAAAATAATAGTGATAATTCCTTCTTAAATAACCCTTAATCTTGGAGAAAATCTGATTGCAATCATGATACAGGACCCCCCCTCCCCCATTCTACTACATCTCAATTTTCATGAGGTTGTATTCATATAAAATATAAATTTCATTGCAACCTAATTATGCACAATAATGGATCATATACAATATAGGTGAACAATTCAACTAGAAAAATTGAAAATAAATACAATGTATCTAAATACAAATTAGAGACATGTCATAAAATAGATCATTCCATCTTAAATAAATCATTGTTCTGTGGCAATTTTTAACATCATCTTGAGATTTTTCTTCTTAGAAAGTTGAATAGTTTTTTAGAATACATTCAGCATTATTGATAAAAAGTATTGAATTCTATATGGTTTCTTTTCTAGATTTTTGACCAAAACAAATTCACGGATTTCAATGACCTAAAATAGTGTCTGGGTCGTCGAAATTTTTTCATTGTTACATCGTCATTGTGCTTAGTTTAAATTGTTAACATATATAAATGTAGGTAGAAAAAAGCAAATGTTGATAAGATAACAAGGGTCACAAAGCACTGCTTGGGGTCTCCAATCAGTCTTGACCCTCCCCCTAGTCGGGGCGGAGGAGGGCATACACACCAGCCCTGACTATATGTACACTGTAATTACTAAGAAATACACATTTTTTTGGTGCTATTATGGGATGATATCTACCAAGGCCGTTACAAGCTACCATAAATGACGATGCACTCATTATTGCTGGAAAATGCTCAGGAAAAACGATGACCTGTTTACAGTACTGTTTTTTTAAATGACATCAAATCAGTTTACAAACATTAAAATCACTATTTGATGATTTTTTATGCTTTTTATATAAAAAATTGTCAATGATTTTTAATACATAAGCAGTTAACTGTTCACTGCCTTTGACCCTAGCCCTAACCTCTAACCCTGACCCTTAACCCTAAACACTAAACCTAACCCCTGACTTTCCCTGCCCTAACGCCTGACTCCCTAACCCTAACATCTAAACCTAACCCTAAACCCTCACTCCTTAACCCTAACCTCTAAACCTAACCTTAACCTTTAATCCTAACCCCTCACTCCCTAACCCTAACCTCTAAACCTAATCCTAACACCTCACTCCCTAACACTAACCTCTAAATCTAAACCTAACCCCTCACTCCCTAACCCTAACCTCTAAACCTAACCTTAACCTTTAATCCTAAACTCTAACCCTGACCCCTAACCTCTAAACCTAACTCCTAACCTCTAATCCTAACCCCTGACTCCCTAACTCTAACCTCTAAGCCTAACCCTAACCTCTAGTCCAAAACCCAAGCCCTAACCTCCAACCCTGGCCCTAGCGCTAACGCTTAACATATTTCATACTTCCAACAGTTGGTAAATATTTTACCATAGGAGAAAATGAATAGTAAATATCATAGGACGGTAGATAGCAAACTGTACTAGCACCTATTTTGTCGTGAACAAAACTGTTAATTATATCCTTTTGGAGTGGGGGGATTTTATTTGTTTATTATGAAAATCAAATAGTATTGTCGTTGTGCGTGGGGCTCCCTTTGTTTCCTGGCAACTAAGAATTTTAGACTCAGTCCGCCACTGAATGGGTTTAATAAATATTCATCGACAGATGTCACGAAACGTCAACTATGTCATCTAAAACTAGAAGGAGTCAATTAGGGAGAGGGATACAAACATGCTGAGATAAGTAAATAAATGAATAGTGAACAAAGAAACTCAACAGTCCAAGATCAAGCTGAACTGATAAGACAATCCGATAAAATCTATCAGGTTTCCCCAATTTGTCGATATCGATCTCTGTTCGTATCTATCTCCAGTTGTTTGTAATTAATTATCTCGTTCAATTTACCATCAATCAACGCTGTGTTCACTGTCTCGGTCACGTCCTTCTATGACTTGATAACCACCCTACCAAAGTTGTCTGACAGTTCGACCCGCCATCTACAAACTGGTGACGAACTCGCGGCAGATCACATAGCCGCTGACAGGTCTTCGTCTGTCTGGACCCCCAGCAGATTGATCCAATGCTGGAGGATGTTCCAGCGCACAGCTAAGACTGTGAGAGATGGAGGGACAAGATGGCTCTCGTGGGCTCAATGCCTTCATGATATGAAATTTAGCAGTAGAAGCAATTAGAGACAAAAAAAAAATACAAGTTCAGTTCCTACATGTCGATCTCATTCTTTACGCCCTTTTCCCAGTTTATTTGTATGTCAGTATATCTCCTCACAGATGAAGAAGAGACGAAGCAATAGAAACCTGGTTCTAGAAAAAGATGCTGAGAATATTATGGACCGAACATGTAAGCAAGGCGAATGTTTTAAACAAAAATGATACTTATATTTAACTTAAGAAAAAGACAGTTGAAATTTCTAGGCCACATAAATGAGGAAAGAGGGCTTGGAAAATTTGATACACACAACAGATTGAGGGCAAGAGGGACTGAGGAAAACAACGCATAACATACCCATTGCACTTGTGCAAATGAATGGCAGAACAGGGTTAAGGAGATATATCTAAAAGATAAAATTTATTAAGAGCTACAAAAGACGTGAAATTATGGAAAGCCATGATGGCCAACGTCTTGAAATGACACAGCACACAGAAGAAGTAGATGAAAAAGCACAGTTTCTATCGTGAAAAATATCCATTAGTCAAGTTCCTTGGCTCTGTATTTGTCTATATTTCTGAGATGAGGTACTATGTACACTATTTACATTATTTGGACTATTGTCCTCATCTTTGTTGCCATATTTATCACAACGTTTCGGCCGTTGTATGCTCTGGCCTTCTACAGGTGGTTGGAATGTCAAACTGAACCATTTATTTCGTTCACTGGGGTAGACTGTTCTAGTTCCACGTGCCATGTTTAATGGATGTCAGTTGTCAGTTATCTCCTGTTAATTTCCCCTCTCCAAGTTCTCCACTGCCTTAAACGGGTATTGAACTCACACTCTTTTGGGTCCTGTCATTGGATCTAACTAATGCTTTTATCCACTGGATAAAGGCGTTAGTAATTTGTTTTAGTTTTCTCAGAAGTAAATTCCATCATTCTTATTGCGTCCCTTCAGGATGTAGGCGATCATGGCTCTCCACAGATTCATAACCACCTTACCAACCCTGTTCTGTTATCTGTGTACACCAGCTAGTTACTCATGTTACGTGCTCATTCCTCTATCCGATATATATATATATATCAGTCAGTTATGTGCCATGCAGGTTGCCATTTCTGACACATGGCACAGTGGATAAAGGCGTTAGTTAGATCCAGTGACAAGACCCAAAGCGTGTGAGTTCAATACCCGATTAAGGCAGTGGAAAACTTGGAGAGAGGAATTAACAGGAGATAATTGATAACTGACATCCATTAAACATGGCACGTGAAACTAGAACAGTCTACTCCAGAGAGCGAAATAAAGGGTTCAGTTCAACATTCCAACCACCTGAAGAAGGCCGGAGTGTACAAGGTCCGAAACGTTGTAATAAATATGGCGACAAAGATTAGGACAATAGTACGAATAATGTAAATAATGTATATATATATATATGTGTGTGTGTGTACACACACATATATATATATACTACATCTACTGGTCTGTATGTTTGAGCCTGAACATTCGGGCCAATAATTAATTTAATACTATTTAATTAAAAAAAAGCATTTGCTTAAATAAATTGTATTTATAAAAATAACATATAAACAGAAAATATATTAAATAATTGTCAGGCGTAAGCCATTTCATAGTATGTGCGTGTGTGATAAGTTTAGTTTTAAGGGATGCTATATTTATGCCTTAAAGTGCTCAATATCAGAGATAGAGCATATGTAAATATAAATGTGTGCATCGACATCAACACATATGTCCACTTTATATATATATATATATATATATATATATATATATATATATATACCCTTGTGCAAATTAATTGAAGCAACCACTTTAGTTTCCTTTCTTTCTCTATACGGTGAATTTAAGACCCACTGGAGTGACAGGGTGTAATCGTTTTCTAATTTTTCCTCAGATTGGGTCATATGCTGTGGTGTGCAGTAATATGAATCTATTTTCAACGTTTATGATGAAAATTGTTTGGCCTTGAAAATTATTGCGCTATCCATGATTGCATCAGATTTTTATCATGCCCAGACACTATTGTCTCAACTGTCAATTATTTGCCCTATAACCATTGTCTGCGATGGACGTTACTCCAAGGAAGTGTGCGAAAATTGTAACGCTGCACAAACACAAATGAAAAGCCTTGCTAGTGAGCAAATCAAAGTACTATCGACTAGCTCGAAAACTTTCCTGATTTAAATCCAATCGAGAATCTGTGGTTAATCTGTAAGGAACGACGTCGTGGAATGAACATACGAAGTACTAACTTGTGCACTGGGTCATGTTCCATTGGAAAAACATGAATAGAAAGTAAATAATAATCGAATTATTCGTTTTGTTTCAATTAGTTTGCACTAGGGTGTATATTGTACCTTGAGTAACTATTCTGTGGAGGTATATATATATATATATATATATATATATATATATATATATATATATATATACTTCCACAGAAACACTATACTTAAGGTTTAAAATTAATTTAAAAAAAATGAAAAATCTTTGTTGGAGCTTTCATTAATAGATTAAATTTAATATTTTCAATAAGCAAAATACTTTTTCTGCATTTCAAAACTAGTTTAAATTGGCTGGAAGGAGTTTTTGTTTTGAAATTGCTTAAATAGCTGATTTTATTGCCATCTTTAACCATCTGTTATCACAATGTAACTATGTGTATTAAAAAATTTAAAAAAAAAAATAAAATATAGTTTTCTG
>CAHIKZ030004498.1:1260000-1277500 GCA_903632075.3 Acanthosepion pharaonis | reverse complement strand
TCTTTTTTTTTTTTTTTAAACTTCATCACTGAGATGAAACTTGCAAGAGCGGAGTAGGTTGGTGTGTAGGGTGATCCATTTTATAAATAACCGTTTGCGAGTGAGAATGTTGGCAAGGTTTCCTGTTGTATTAAACCGACAAAAAAAAAAGTGGGAGTGGTTGTTTAAAGAGCTATCATAGAGGCTAGAATCAGCGATTATTGTTGCACGACGTTTTATTACAGATTATTATTACTCACATATGTATCATTTTTTGATAACATCTGGAGGTAAGTAAAACAGAGGGTAAAGGATTTTTATTTTTTTGGTGTGGGGCGGAATTTGTTGTGTAATCCCGGCGCTCAGTCTCTAATAAAATTTTTCCGAATACAGTGTAACCCGGATATAAGAGACCCGGATATAAGAGAGATTTTCTCTGGTCCCAAACTAGAGCTGTGTTAATGTATATAAAATAGACCAAAACCCGGATATAAGAGACTTCTTCTCCGGTCCCGACAACTCTCTTATATCCGCGTAACACTGTAGTTACATTTAGGTGTAAAATGTACATGCTTAATTCGAAAATAACAAAGAAATTTTGCTAAAATCTACCGTTTTGGAGTTATCGACAATAAAAGTTCTGACTCATTCGCGTCGCGGCTGCAGCACGGCAGCCATTACTGGCGTCGTTTACCTATATTTGCCTCGGAGAAATCATTCGCGGTAGCTACACTTGTCTTGATTATTGTGCACGCAATGCGCAAACTTTGCGCGAAATTTAAAAAAGAAAAACAAAAAACCTAACCCTACCCCTAATACTAACTCCTGCGCAGTAATTGAGACGAGTATGATCAGTAAAAAGGCCGTTAACTAAGTAAGCTTCCGCGAATGACTGCTCCGAAGTGAATGTATGTAAACAACACCAGTAATGGCGGACGAGAATTTATACTGCAAATTAACCCTTTTTTATCCCCTATAAATACACACCTATCTGTGTGTGTGGGGGGTTAGGTTTTGTCTTTATGAAAGCAACCAGTTTAGGCATCAGTAGAGACTATTGCGTAGTCGGGTTATTACTAGACCGATTCCCCACCCTCATATTTTTCTGGTGGTAAGGGGAGCTAGTCACCCAGTAGGATTTTTAAAAAAAGAAAAAAAGAAAGAAAAGAGGACCTGTCAAAGGGGCGATGAACTTTCTTCTAGGGTCAACGGCCATCTATTACAGTGGGGCAGGTTGGACTCCATAGCTATGTATGCAGTTAGTGTGTTGATGACACACCATCGCTGTGCGCTATCTTTCCCAGCTGTACTGTGAACTCTCTGCCTTCGGGCAGAGAGGAACCCGGACGAGGCTATGCCGAAGGGCAGAGTTTCGTCCGGGGAAGTAGACAGACCCGATCCTGTTTATGCGGGGTCTACGGGAATTTTTTGGCCGAGCCTCTGGGCTCGGGAACCCCACTTTAAATTCGGCCTCGTGCCACATTAACTGCGTGGGGCAGTTACTAAATAGCATCGCTGTAAGGTGAGCTTCCTAGACTAAAGTGAACCGCCACGTGTCGAGACCAAAGCGAGCCTTCAAGTTGGTGGGCATCCACTGTGGTTTGATCTGGAGTGTGTTGTGCTCCACCAGCTCTACTTTGTCCAAGACACGTCGCTTGTGAACGAGAACCTCTCCGGCTTTCAACCTAGATATAGAACTGATCAGGTACTCAATTGCGCAGTGACCCTACAACCACATCCAGTGATGGGAACAAATGATGATGATAATAGGTTTATTCTGTAATAAAGTAGACGTCCTGGTGAAATGATAGCACGGCATTTGAATGTTTAATTACTTAATATTATGCCGGGTGTCCATAAAACCTCTTTACAATTTTAAAAAAAATATTACAAAGGCAACTGATGAGATATCTCACTCAGAATTGTCTAGTCTAGAAACTTTGCTTATATACCCTCCAAAGGGATCACGAAGCATGCTTTTTGTTGTCGGCGGGAACGCGACCCGTTGGATGAAAAATGTTAAATATTTCTTTTCAAAGCATTAATTTATTAGCCGAAAGAATGCATGAATCCTCCGTCTCTTTTTCTGTTATTTAGTGATTGACTGTCTTGGTACTAATTTCAGTCTTCACTCCACTTATGCATAAAAGAGTAATACAGAGTTTCTATAGTCTCTTTACAATTTTAAACATTTATTACAAAAGCCAACGAACGAATATGTGGAAATTGTTACAAAATGAGAAGAAATGACAAAATCTCCTACAGAAGGTAATGAAGGAAAGTGAGAGAAAAGGACTAAGCATAAACTACAAAAAAAAACAAAAAAAAACCAGAATGCATGGTAATCAGCAAAAAGATAAACCCGAAATGCGATTTACAGGTCGGGGACACTAAAATCAAACAGGTGCAGAAGTTTAAATATCTGGGTAATGTTCTGACAGAGGACGGTAAGTGCGACACTGAGATCCGAAGACGGATGGCCAAAGACGCATTCCAAAAGCTAGGCTGGGTACTACGAGACAGGAGGCTTTCGTTGGTAATAAAGAAAAGAGGACTAAACTGCTACGTGATATCTGTCCTCTTTTACGGCAGCGAATGTTGGACGGTCTCCTCAAAGATGAAGAAGAGACTCGAGGCAACGGAGGTATGGTTCTGCAGTAGGATGCTAAGGATGTCATGGACCGAGCAATGCATTTATAGCAAAATGACCAACAATACATTTTATAGTAAAATTAAAAACACTATATACAGGATTCATCATTGGCAGCCACAATCTTACCAACATAAAATACGCAGATGACACAGTTCTGATAGCAGACATGGAAAGGAAACTACAAAATCTCCTACATAAGGAAACGAAGGAGAGCGTGAAGAAGGGACTAAGCATAAACTACAAGAAAACAGATTGCATGGTCATCAGTAAAAAGATGAGGCCGAAATGCGATTTGCACGTCGGGAACACAAGAATCAAGCAGACGCGGAAGTTTAAATATCTAGGAAGCGTCTTGACAAAGGACAGTAAGTGCGACGCTGAGATCCGTAGACATATTGGGATGGCCAAGGGCACATTCCAAAAGCTGAGCAAAGTATTGCGAGACAGGAGGATTTCTTTGGCAACAAAGAAAAGAATACTGAGCTGTTACGTGAAATCTGTTCTTCTTTACAGCAGGGAATGTTGGACGATTTCCTCCAAGATGAAGAAGAGACTCGAGGCGACGGAGATGTGGTTCTACAGAAGGATGCTAAGGATATCATGAACCGAGCGTGTGAGCAACGATGAGGTCTTAGAGAGGTTACAAACAAGGTGAAGGCATATACTTAACATCAGAAAGAGGCAGCTGATGTTTCTGGGACACATAAAGAGGAAGGAGAGCCTGGGTGTGAAAGAATAAGAAAAAGAGAAACATTATTAAGGAGCGAGAACAGTAGACCAGAACAGTAAACAAGAGGGGAGTAGATAACGATTGATATTGCATTTGAAATTTTCGAACATCAAAGTTGGCTTGAAAGCAAAAAGCGTGACGAGAGTTCCACAAAAGAAGAAACTGTTAGCAAGAACTTACGGCTGCATCTAGCCAATTCAACCGTATAATTGATGAGATCTTGTTGCCAATCTAGTACTACGCTTAAATTCAGTCAGTCAGCTATGTGCCATGCGTGATACATGCTTAGGCGATCATGTATCTTTCGATACATGATTGAACGAGGCACATTTTTTTTTTACCGCAGTAGGTTGCCATTTCTTTCTGCAGTAAACCAGTTGCCATCCAAGACTATAGAACCCGGTCTGTCCTGTTATTTACTCATAGCTGGAGGGGGAGAAGAAGAGGATTCATACCTTTCCAATTAGCACGTAAGTGAATGTAATGGATTCGACTGAAATTCGAACTCGGCTCTCCGATTCCTCAATCCGAGCAGCTATCCATTATTCCACCGTGTCTCCTCTGCTTATATTCAGTTTACTGAAAACTGACTGTTCAATTTAGTCTCAAATTCGAAATGAAACTTTTGCTTTTTTTTTTATTAATGGATTATGCCCGTAAAAAAAGGCTGTAGAATAGATCGGCCGAAATATTGTGGCAACCACAAAAGCCGCACAAAGAATGTATTCAACATCCCGAAAAGGTCAACAGAAGCCTGCTATGTCAAGAGGAGACGTGACATTTTTTTTTTCCTGTGTAAATGTACAACAGCATACCGTGCCGCAGAGAGTCGTCGTAATTCTGGGCTGGGGCGGTTTTGGGCTCCTAGCAAGTTTCTAAGTTTGTAGGGGTTTTATCTTTTTCTTTTTTTTTTTTTAATTAGATTTTTAGCAGATGTCAGAAGTAATTCTGTTATTTGAGATATTACAATGTGAGTCTGGAATTTGATGGCAGAGACCGTGAATATTCTAATGTCACCAGATATATTAATATTTTATGGGCACTCCGCCATGCTTGAGCACCAGGGCACTTACTCGTACTACTCCACTTTAATGTCACCTGATATATTCCTTTCGCCTTCTCGGGCCCACGTCTCCCGCTGACGTGAAGTGGAAAGATTATATTGAATCAACTGCTAGGTCTGCTTGCTAGTAAAGTCGGTCCATTGTGTTGTGCCAAACAATTTTTCCTGTCAGAATCTATTTTACACATTTATAAGTTTACCATTCGGTCATGGATTGAATATTGCTATCAGATCTTATCTGTAGCTTCTGTTATGTATTTAGAAATTCTTAACTTCAAAAAATAAAGAACTGCTAAATAAAATACGGTATGCTAAAAACAATAAAAATGAACATAGTCTGGACAATATATGGAAAATTGAAAGCATTTTATATCAGAGAACTGAGCTGTATTCGTAAATTGTAAAGATACCCTATGGAATTTTCTGGGATTATAATAGTCTAAAGAATTATTAATGTGTAATGACACCATCTTCAAGACGGATGATTAACAGAAGCCATTACAATGGAACCAGCCGTAAACCCCCAACTCCTTACTAATCTTTTCCCCTGTCCTGAACTTGCTAATACCTCTTACCCTCCTGGACAGTCCACGGAAGATTTCTGGCATTAGTCATTCAAACTCCCTAATGAGAATTTAAACAAAACTCAGATTGTCACAAAGGACGCGCATATGCCAGCGCAGAGCCGGTGCCAGGGTCTCGTGGGTCCCCACCGAATCTATGACACGGGGTCCACAGAATCTATAATACGAGGCCCCTCGAATCTATGACATGGGGCTCACTAATTCTATTACACGGCTGCCCCTCGAATCTTTGCTGTATTTCAAAACTAATTTAAGCTGATTGGAATGTTTTTTAATCGCTAAAAATCGCTGATTTTAGCCATATTTACAATTCTCCCAACACAACGTAATTCTCTTTATTGAAAAAATATTTCAAAAATAAAATAAAAGTTTTCAGGACCGTAGCAGCTGGGGTCTTGGCTTCTCCCAATTTTTTTACCAATTGTAGTAATTTTTACAGGGTTTTATTTTAACAAATAAAATCTATCAAAACAAGGAAGAATATCACTTTCATAAAACTAAAAGCCTGCTGACTTCTTTAAAGGTTTTTATTTTAACAAATAAAATCTTCTTTACAGGGTTTTATTTTAACAAATAAAATCTATCAAAGCAAGGAAGAATATAACTTTCATAAAAGCCAGAGGTGTACGATGATGATAATTTCCCTTTATCGCGTGGGTGCGTTTTCATTTTAATTTGGAATTGTGGTGAGTCCAATCAAATAAAGTCAAATATAAAAATATAAATGCAAAAACAAATAGAAAAGAATTAAAATTAAAACAAAGCATTTGCTTTCCCTTAAAATCCTTGCCTTTTTTTCTATCTTTCACTCTTTTTCTCTTTTGGGGTTAACTCCACTTACTTTCCTAACTAAAAAACCGTCACTGGGGGACGCTTTCTGAACTTATAAATAAACTGTAATATTTTCTATCGGGCTCTTTTTACTATTTTGCTTAGACACGCTAGCATGTAGGTCTATCGTGAAAATGCGTTTCTCATTGGGAAGCACACACAGAAACGCACACACACAGAGAAACGCACACACACACACGTATACTTGCGCAATTTCATTTTCTCTAGGACTTCTATAGATATTTTACATACACGAACAATTCACCAGTCTTTAAATGTTTTCACACATGTTCATTGTTTTATCACATACACACAATATCATTTTCTTTGTTGGTTGCAAAAATGTAACTTTTTGTCTTGTTAACAATACATTATCGTTTCTCTCTCTCTCTTCTCTCTCTCTCTCTCTCTCTCTCTCTCTCTCTCTCTCTATCTATCTATCTATCTATCTATCTATATATATATATATATATATTGGTTTTTGTTGTTTCCTTTTATTTTATTACCCGGACTTACATATCGAGTCTGCTATTTTTGTTGTTGGATAAGCATTCCATGAAACACGTGTTTCCCAATTACAAACACTAACGTACATACCAACGTCACACTTTCTATATATTTCCCTCTCAAATAAAAAGAGGAAAAAAACGAATAGACCAAACCTGGCCGAGAAACACCGGATATTGACGATCCAGCGGCTAAATAACAGCAGACTGTATGTGAAGAAAGTCTCAATTTCACATTCAAATTTGAATTAAAAGTTCTTTAATTTCCCAATTTATTCATGAGACTGGAATTTTGTCTACTCTTGGAATAAGAGGTTGGGATTTTGTCTTCTGGGTTTTTATCTGCTGTATGCTAACATTGCCCTGTTTTTGTCTTTCTGTGTCTTTTTTCCCCGTGACTTTTTTTTACCGTGACTTTTTCTGTGACTTTTCCATTACCGTGACTTTTTTCCTATGGCTGTTTTTACCGTGATTTTTTTTTTCTGTGTGTGTGTTTTTTGTTTTTTTTTACTGGGTTTTTATTTTTTTACTGTGACTTTTTTTTTATTAACGTGATTTTTTTTACTGTGAGATTTTTACTGGGATATTTTTTTCTGTGACTTTTTTTTACCGGGATTTTTTTTCCTGTAACTTTTTCAAATATAACTTCTTTTTTTTTTTTTTTTTACCGGGATTCATTTTACGATGACTATATTCATTTTGAGCACAAATAATTTAGATGATAAAGGCAGCATCCAGTGAAAAGTGTACCTAATATTATTAATAATAATATTTCCTATCGAAATAGGGATTGGCGGGTTTTATATACTTCGCAGGGATTCCAAATGTGGTAGATTTCAATATTAAATGGTCGAATAAAAGAAAAGTCTGTTTATTTTCTTTTAAAAAAAATGTTCGATGCTGAATTTTGTGAGTTAATCTGGAGACTGGGATGAATACAATTAATTTACTAATTAAATTATGACTTGTAATTATCAATTGCATTAATTAAGACAACAGACTGTTGAATCCATCGCATCGCTCACATTCGCGGACATTGCCCTAAGTTTGGACTCCGACTGCTAGTGTTGTTTAATGAACTTAACTAAATTTTAGTACAACTATTGGACACTCAGTGTGAATCAAACTCATTGGTCAGCAGTAATTATCTGCTCGATCAGCTCGTTGACCATTGCTCTATAAAGAGGTGCTTGCTAATATCTGGACGAATTCCCCCTCTCCTTTTCTATCTTTCTTTTTCTGCTTCTTGGTTCCCTTAATTCAAGTTTCTTTTCTTCCGGTTTTGTTCTTGTTTTCTTTCTTTCTTTCTTTTTTCTCAGTCTTCTCTCTCCTCCCCTTTCTCTCACACACATTTTTATTTGTTTTCTTTCTTCCTCTTTTTCCATCTCTATTCCTTTTTTCCTTTCTTTCTTTTTATCTGTCTGTCTGTCTCTCCTTTTCTCTCTCTCTCACACACACACACATACATTTTTTTATTTTTCGTGTTTTCTTTCTTTCTCATTTTCCATCTCTATCCCTTTTACCCCTTCTTTCTTATCCCTCTTTGTCTCTGTCTTTATTTGTCTGTCTTTTTCTCTCTCTCTCACACACACATACACACACGCACATACTTTTTATTTTTCGTGTTTTCTTTCTTTCTCTTTTACTCCTTCTTTCTTATCCTTTTTTGTTTCTCTGTCTTTATCTGTCTGTCTGTCTGTCTCTCTCTCTCTCTCTCTTTCTCTTTCTCCATTCCTTTAAAAATAAGTAATTTCCTTCCTGTACGAGAGAAGGGCACCCAATTCCGAGAATTTTTTTCCCACTTAGCCTACTTTTTATAACATGTATATGTGAGCAACGATGAAGTTTTAGAGAAAATGAAAACAAAAAGGAAACTTATACTTAACATCAGAAAGAGACAGTTGAATTTTCTGGGGGACGTAATGAGGAAAGGGGGCTTGGAAAATCTGATACTCACAGGACAAATTGAGAGACAGAGGAAAGCAGTGCATAACATACTCGATGGTCTTGATTAAATGGATGGTAAAACAGGTTTTTGGAGAAATAACAAGGATGTCTCTTCTCGCCAGTCCTATTCAACTTATACAGCGAAGCGATTCCGAGAGAATTAGAAGTCCTACCAGGATTCATTCTTGGCGGGGACAATCTTAACATAAGATATGCAAATGACACAGTGTTGATAGCAGACATAAAAAGGAAACTACAAGAACTCCTACAGTAGGCAGTGAAGGAAAGCAAGAAGAAAGGACTAAACTATGTTAGGTATGTTAAAACGTACAATCTTAACAACATAAGATATGCAGATGACACAGTGTTGATAACAAACACAGAAAGGAAACTACAAGAACTCCTACAGTAGGTAGTGAAGGAAAGTGAGAAGAAAGGACTAAACATCAATCACAAGGTTGACAAAATGCATGGCTATGAGAAAAGGGAGCAGCCCAACATGCAGATTATAAATTAGAAATACCAAACGATTTAAATATCTGGGAAGTGTTGGGATAGCGAGAAATGCTATAACAGGAGAAAGCTAGGGATAAAGATTTATTCTCCCCTTTGAATTTCCCCCATTATGGGCATTATTATAACCATGATATAATAACACCGTACTTCACGGATGGAATGGAATGACAGAACGGAAAAGTGTGAACCAGGCAATAGGCAAATCTATTTTATTGAATCTACGCTTGCACTATCATCCTCATGAACAACACCTTTTCTTTTAATCATTTCACCCCCACCCCACCCCAAGCAAGGTGATAAAGCCACTAAGATTCAAGAGGCCTACTTAGAGTGAAAGATTGAGGAAAACAATCATTAAGAAGAGAGGAAAATAAAAGAAGAGGATTTAAGAAGACAGAATATGACGATTGATATGGCATTTAAATTTCTGAAGATCAAAGTTGGCTAGAAAGCAAGAAGCCAGGAGAGAGTCCCACGAGTGAGACGTGCGATAGAAGAAACTGCTAGCATTGAACGAATGGTTAAATCTAGCAATTTCAACTACAAAATAACTGCCACTCTAGTAATTTCCCAAAGTGGAAATTTTGTGCATAAATCTTTTCTTTCTACTCAATCAAGTTCTCTTTTTTTTATGTTATAATAGGAGAGAGATATGGAAGAAAGAGTTATTCCCCCTATTTATATTTCCCCCATTATGGGCATTATTTTATCCGTGATATAATAACACCGTACTTCACGGAGGGTACGGAAAAGCTGAAAGGAAAAAGAATGACAAACATGCTTTCTTCTCAGAAAGACTTCTATACCGCTAAAACATACACAAAACTATATATACCTATATACACGTGTCCCACGCAGAGAAATTATATCTACACAGCAAATCAGGGTGTAAGGAAGAAGAAAAAGGAAAGGTCTTACATATGGAAATTATTTTGTTTCTGGAGAAGCCATGTTTAGGACGCCAGAATTAAACAGGCTAGATTTATCTACCATGTCCTAGGCGAGGACAGATTCCATGAAGATGAACAGCAAGTTTTGTGTTTTCACAAATTGAAGACTGTAATCCGAAGTTTCTTTCTATATCTGGGAAAGATATATTGCTAAAGGGAAATGGTACCATGAACTTGTAAGCTGATGGGGGAGGCAAATTTAGCCTCAGCCAAGGCCCTTTGGCCCAGCCTAAAAAAGCAACTGCTCGGTTTGGCTGCTGTAAAGATATACACAAAACTATATATACACTTGTCCCACGCGGAAAACAATATATTATTTATATCTACACAGCAAAGCAGTTTCCTAAGTTTAACCATTGTCTTTTGCGAGTGGTAGTAATCCAAATTCTTCTTGGATTGGTGGAGAAAATATTCCTCTGCTTAAAGGGTAATAAAACAATTAGAATGAGTCAGAGAAAGGTGGAAGGAAGGACGTCTTTTATTTTTTTATAAAATATGCACGAGCTCACAGGTCTGGTAAGACAATGGATATTTGGAAGAATTTGAAGTTTATACGGTATATACAGGGTGTCCATAAAGTTCGTGTGCATTTTAAAAAGTTTATAACTTTATTTGTATTTGCGATAGAAATAATTTTTAAAAAGGATTAGAAAGAAAGAAATCTATATTTTTTAAGGTTTTATTGAAATTTTATTTAAGTTTCCACATGTCCTCCATCATTAGCAATACAAAAGGTAATACGATTTTGCAGTTCACGGAAAATATTTGCCAACTGATTTACAGTAATGCCTGAAATCACATTAGTTATTTCAACTATACTTAAAACTAGGTACATTAAACTTTATAACATTTTTATTGGTTATTTCTATCGCAAATACAAATAAAGTTATAAATTTTTTAAAGTGCACACGAACTTTATGGACATCCTGTATATACTGTATAAACTTCAAATTCTTATAAAAAAAGACAACACCATTCCTCAATGTCCCTGAGCAATTTTCTTCCAACAACTCCTGTAATCGATACAGCATGTTACGCTATTTATTTGCTGTTTGGCCCTTCTTAAGGTAGTCAGTCATCTAAATACTTTCATTATACCAGAAGAGTTTTAAATTTCTTCGGCCTTAGAAAACCCATGGAAATTATTCGGCAATAAATAAAATAATTTATTTTTTTTTTTGTCTTTTTTCAATCATTAGAAAATTTTCGGTCTCTCATTGAATTGAAATATGCCCGCACACATGCTAAACATACCCACACAGAATGTGAACGAAAATTGAAATAGACATCTACGTTCCGTTTCTGTCTGCTTACAACCTCGAGGTGCCAGGAAAAGAGTTTAAGCCGAAAATGTGCGGCCCTTTGAAGTGATTTTTTTTAATGATTCCTTCTGAATTTAAATTGAGACAAAGAAAAGAGGAACTTTTGTAATATCAGTGATCCTATATAGCAAGTGAATGCTGGACAATCAGTCTCCTCATACAAGTTGAATGAAATTAAAATGAACATGTGTGTTGCGAAGGCTAAATTCTATTTCCGTTTGATAACAACCCCTGGATAACAGGAAAAAGAATATCACCCCAAAAAGTGCGACCCTTTCAAGTAATTTTTATAACTTAAGTTATATATTTTATAATAAATGTTGTATTTTAAAAATATAAAAATGTGGGGGGGGGGTAAAGTTTAACTTATGACCAGTAGACACCCCCACCACCACCACCAAAAAAAAACAAGTTTGTCAAAAGATTTGTCTCTTTTTTGCCACTATTACCGTGAGCTTATAGCAGAAAAATACAATTTACATATACAGGGGATCCTCGACTTAACCTGATTTTCGACGGAGGCCGGATCTCACCTACATAAGTACCCATGATTCTGCCTTATGTTTGGGAGCCATAATGAAGGGCAAAAATCCCCCCCAAAAAAACGACACAAACGAGAGATAGTTAATCTAGCACAATCCAATATGGCGTACAGCTGGTGAAGAAACAACGCCGTCTTCCTCAAACAGCGCCACGTGACGACTTACGGGAGATGACGCCGTAATCACGAAACGTCGTACGTCGGATTCGATGTAACCTGAGGACCTTCTGTAATTAGAGATAACAAATTAAAACCAAATTTATACAATCATTAGAAAACATCTCTAATTACACACCAATTTTCGTCCAGCTAAGTTACACACACGCCTCACTCTACTCAAAACAAATTTTTAAACAAACACAATTATAGTAGAGTGATGACTATTATTGATGTGACACTTGCGTGCCACAGATTAATACAACTACGTCCGTGCGTTTCCCTTATATAGGCTATAAGATAAGCTGGACAGGTAGAGAGATTTCACGCGCACGCGCGCCTCTAAACATAGTGGCTACCCGAGAGCATGGCTGACTGCCCGTCCGACCATTAGGCTGTGAACACAGAAAGCGAATGGACTCCATTATCAATGCGACAAGCCCAAACCGATAACCAACAAGCAATCAGCCGGTTTAAGAATTCTCCTTTTTCACACTCTCATTTCACACCTCATACATCGTACATTCAAACGCTATACTATACGACTTGCCTGAGATATTTTCATATCTTGTAAATGGAAAATTAATCTTTGGTCATTTCTCCGAACCAGTGACTAATTTGTTTCTTTACTCCAACCAACTTCCACCTCGGATCAAACTCTCTTGGTATTTTTTATTGGTGTAAAACGTTATTTTTTTTAGAGTTTATATATATATATATATATATATATATATATATATATATATAAAACTGAATTTATACATTTTTATTGAGTCTCTTTGGAAATTATTTGGTAATAACTTTATTTTCTTTAAAATAAATAAAAAAAATTATTTTTTTTATTTTTTTAAATTTTGAAAAATACTCTTTTGATCTGTCATTTAAATGTATACAAACACAGAGTTCGAATGAAATTGAAATGGACATAAACACACGCACACACATCCTGCTCACGACTCAATGGATAATTTCCTTTTTTATCTGGTTGCAAACCCTAAGTGACAGGAAAAGAGTTTAAGTCGAAATATGGGTCTTTATTAGTGCACCCACGTCGCAACTGAATGAAGGTCAATTTAAAGTGGGTTTGCCGCCAATACGGTAAAGAAATTGCTCAAACTCCCTCAGTACTTACCCTTTTGGGAATACCTCAGGTGTCGGGTAATGGCCCCAGCCTCCTCCAGAAGGAGAGTTACTGCCTGTGGCGAAAGGGGGGAATACTTATCCACCTAAGGCTTGATCTTATATTATTTTGAAACTTCCCTGGCAAAAGTTAGGTAAACTGAAATATGTGACCCTTGGAAATCATTTTTCACACTCCTTCCATATTTGGTATGTTGGTTGATTTGTTTAGCTGCATATCAACTCCTTATGGATCATCTAATGCTGACATTTAATTTTTCTTGGAAGCTTTGAAGTTATAAAAATATGTTATTCTGCTTTCACAGTTGGATAGATGGTAGATGATACTCAACTTTTGTTCATATACAAGTTTGTGTGGATATGATTACTAGAGGTGGTGATGTGTGTTTTTTATGCTGTTTTTTTAAGACATTATATGGATTAATGTCATGAAAGAGTTCTTTCATGTTGACTGGTTGATTTTCTTTAGTGGTATATCAACCTCTATGAGTTATACCAAAATCTAAATAATTTCAACACAATTTTATGCTTTCAACTGAATATATTTTGAATGCAATTGTATGCCTTCAACTAGAGATAAAATGTATTGCAGATCATTTTGCTTTAAAAATGTTGGTCATGTATTATATGCATTATATATATATATATATATAGTTGGTATTTTATTTTTAATCTGTATCATACCAGTAAAGCCACTAAGAAACAAGGGGTTCCGGAGTATGGAAGAATTAAGAACAGAGACATTAATAATGAGTGGGAAGAAGAATGAGTTATCAAGAGGACAGTAGATAGCGATTGACATTGCATTTAAATTTTTACAGATTAATGTTGGCTGGAAAGCATGGAGCTGAAAGAATGGTCCACAAGCAAGGCAGTAAAGTCACTAAGACACAAGGGGTTACAGGGTGTGGAATAATTAGGAACAGAAACATTAATAATGAGCAGGAAGAGGAAAGAGTAATCAGGAGGACAGTAGATATCGATTGACACTGCATTTAAATTTTTGCAGATTAAAGTTAGCTGGAAAGCATAGAACTGTAAGGGAGTTCCACACGAGAGAAGTGTGAGAAAAGAAACTGTTAACATAGAATTTTCAGCTACATCTAGCCAGCTCAACGGTAAATTGATAATATCTCAATGACAGTCTTAGTGCTTAAATTAAAATATATTTTACTATAAAAATGTATTTTTATACTTTCATAGTTTTTGTTTGGGGTGGGGGACTATTTGCCCATAGCTGGGACCCTAGCAGGTGCTACCACCCCGGTTCAGAGTGGATCTGGGATCAACAGCAATTTAGAGGTGGTTTCATGTGCCTCAAAAACTCATATCACCCAGTCAGAGGCCTTTCTCTTGGATGTACCTTCCATATTTAAACTGAATATGTTTTCTTCTAAGAAATGTATTTTAAATAATGAAAAACAGAACTTGCATTTGAAATTTGATAATCTTCCTTTTCATCAGGTCAGTGAAATGATGGAAAAATTGACGTTAGTCCCATGAAAAGAGCTGGAGTCCTTTTAGTTTTCATTTTTTCCAAAGTAATTTTTTTCTTTTTAAATTACCCAGACATATGTAAAAATTGACTTCATTCCTTATTTATCTATTTATTAATTTGTATTTTTTTTTTTGCCTTTTCCAGTGGCTCAAGGGGGTCGACGATCCTTCAGCACTGTCCAGCTTAAACCATACAATCAAGGTCAAAGGTCGCCGGTTTGTTGTGTTGAAGTCTGGACAGAACTGGAAACGCCCGGATGGATCGTATGTCAACAAGCTTATTATCAAACGTGCTACACAAGAGGATTCTGGAATGTACATATGTCTTGGGGCTTCCAGTTTTGGATACAGTATACGACCAGCTTTTTTACAAGTTCAGCCAGGTAAGTACTATACCTGTGGGCATGGATTTAGGGAAATTTGTCTAAAGAATATTGGTCTAAGGGAAACCTGTTATTTGTCTATGGAATATCTAAGGACATTGGTCTATGGAATACTCGCCTAGGGACATTTATCTAAGGAATACTCGTCAAAGGACATTGGTCTATGGAATACTCATCTAGGGGCATTTATCTAAGGAGTACTCGTCTAAGGACATTGGTCTATGGAATACTCATCAAGGGACATTTATCTAAGGAGTACTCATCAAAGGACATTGGTCTATGGAATACTCGTCTAAGGACATTGGTCTATGGAATACTTGTCTAGGGACCATTGGTCTATAATAATAATATTTATTAATACATTAACACTATTGTCATAACAAAAGTATGCAGGTGTAGGCTTTAAGAAAGTTTTATTCAACTGAGAATACAAGGCTCGCATATAGTGTTCTTTTATAGTCCCAGTAAACAGAAATAGCTCTCTCAAAGAGGTGGGGTAAGAAAACAAGGAGAGACCACTCTTGATCATTCATAACAACTATATTCATATACAAAATACTGACTTTTATTGATATTATTACAGGATAATATTTAAGACACACAGCAACATTACTGCTGATACATTTGGTTTATAGGAATTTATATTGGCATTCATTGTTTGTATCTTAATACAACCCACATTAGACCATAACTCTCTAGACCAAGGGTCGGCAACTTATGGCCCGCGGGCCAGATCTGGTCTGCGAAGGCATTTTGACTGGCCCACGAGCCTGATTACCAATGACTCTATTTTTAACATGAGAGGCGACCTTCAAATGAAATTTATTATATGTCATTTTCCATAGAATGTCTACACATCTCAGTGCACTAAAAATATTAAACTATCTGCCAGTTATCTTTCATGAGACTTATTTTACCAAGTTGCATTGACTACGTTTAATGTCAAATAATGGATACATATTTGTTATGACCCTTGGCTACATTAAAAGATAACAGAAGCGAAAAGAACGATAAAGTGAAAGAGGCCAGGGAGGGACTGACATGCGAGGTAGCAGAAATCTAAAGACAGTTAAACATACGCGCATTATACATACATGCCTCATGAATGTGTGGATGATACCGCATGTGTACATACGTAAGTGTATATGTTTGCAACTATTTGTACTCGTATGTATGGGTATATGTGCTTCATTTTTGTTTGATGTGTGTGTGTGTGGTTCGTTTGTGGAACAATTTTCAATAACAGTTTCAAACCTACACGTCATAATTTCATCCATTTCACTTCGGTTGATTTTTTTCACTTTGAAGTATTTTGTCGTTCCTTGAGTAAAAGTAATTTTTGTTAGGTGTTTTTTAATTTTAGATTTTCTTTTGTTTTTCGGATTTCTCAATGTTTATTTTCATTATGGTTTTAAATGTTTTGGTTAACAGGGGGTCTGCATATGTAATTTTCCTTAATTTTTAATTAATGGCCGTCGTCTGGCCTGCGACCCATCATTATAACACGATCCGTCCCGTGGGGTCGAATGAGTTGCCGACCCCTGCTCTAGACTAATATTTCTTAGATATATATTCTTTAAACGAGTGTTCCTTAGACCAATATTCGTTAGACCAGTGTGCTTTAGATGAATGTTCCTTGGACGAATGTACTGGATCCCATGGGCATAGCTCTAAGATAATAGTATGTACCACCCCCTAAAAAAAAATGTTATACCCAAAGTTTAAGATGACTTTCTAAGTTTAGCTTAAATGTCGCACAGGGCTGGAAGTAAGAGTCACCCAGTGAGGATCCAAGTCACTATTCAATCATAATTGATTTGGTGAAACAAGCTTATTAACCATTACACCATGTCGAGTGCCCCAATGATTTTTCTAAGTGTAGCTTTGATGCGGCACAAGGCCGAAAGTGTGGAGCACCCAGTGAGGATCTAATTCACTATTCAGTTGTAACTGATCTAGTGATCAATTACATCACGTCGCTGTGCACATGCCCCATGAAAATATAACGATTTTCAAAGCGTAGCTTTGATGTGGCAAAAAGCCAAAATTATGGGCACCCAGTGAGGGTCGAACTCACTATTTAGTCACAACTGATCTAGCGACACAAGCTTGTTAATCATTATACCATGTCGAAGTACCTGCAAAAATTTAAGAATAATTACATTAAAAAAAATTTTATTTCATTATCAATAAATAAAAAAACACACTAAAATCAACCAGATTGACAAATCTGTCAGCACAACATAATTCTCTTTGTTAAAAAAATCTTTCAAAAATAAAATATACTTCAGAGCAGATTTTATCTAACTGGAGGTCATGTTTAACAAAAAAACATTAACAATTTAAATTCTCCAAGGACTTGTCCTTATAACTAATGTAAACATTAAGCCCTTTAAAAATGAATTTCTCAAAATTTCTTAAAATTAAAAAAGTTGGGAGCTGGGGTAATAGATAGTAATAAATTATTTTTACTAAGATTTTCTAAAATGTAAACATTTCAAAAGTAATTTAATTCACTTCTAAATAAGTCCTGAGTGTTTCATTATAATCCAACAGTTATCTGATATGTCAATCAAAACTTCACAAGGCCAGTAATATTTCAGTCAAAACCTCCCAAATCCAGAATATATCTGCCAAAACCTCTCTAATCTAGAATATGACAATCAAAACTACACAAACCCAGTAATATCAGTCAAAACCTC